>BSQZ01000034.1:2932500-2987500 GCA_033239005.1 Lamellibrachia satsuma | reverse complement strand
CAACGGAGTAGTGACAGTGGGTAACAACGAGACCACGCCTCTGCATCTAGACTCCCTTCTCGGAGAATTCACGAAGCCGAGTGAGAACCATATGAGCGAGACTATGGTTGTGCCAGTCAATTCATCAATAATGGCTGAATGTTGAAGCCGCAGTGTGGCGTTGCTCTATGTTGAGCCTCAGTTATCCAGGCTCTGTGACGCTCTCACAACCGCCTGGTAGCAAGGTGGATGTCCATTTTTTTCGGAATGGCCGGATGTTTGCCCACCAGAGCAATGCCATTGCACGTAATCAGTTATAAATAAAAATGTATAAGCATATACAATGCTTACTAAATAATTATAAGTATATTATAATTATTATATTTAACAATTCACATAATAGAATGAAGCAGAATTAATAGTTAACACTGTTCGTTTTGTTTTCCGTACTGCTTCTGGCTTTTCGCGTGCACTGCGGTCGAAGAGATGATGTCTGCCTCACACGAACAGATCTGTGCTGAAGTCATCTACTGACTATCTGTCAACTGACTGTACTGCAAACGGCAACAACGGAAGGAACAAACATAACCTATTACACACAAGTGACTATGGCGCCAACGTGAATCAATCCGATCAGTGATGCCATCTGCCGGTAACAGGAAAATCATGCATTTACGGTAGACTCTCTTTTCGGTGAGTTCACGAAGGCGAGCGAAAGTCGGTAAGCGAGATTATAAATTGCTCTAGTAAAATTATACCGTTTGGTTCTTCTGTCACATCTGCAGAAACAAGCCCAGGAGACGATGATGCAGATAAATCGCGATTTTCCCACCGAGAATATGGTGTCATTCGCTGACAAAGCGCGCCTTGACACACCCGCTCCGCTCGAGGGCCCAGAAGAAGAGCTGTGACAACAGTGGCGGTCGAAATAGTGTGCTGCCATCTGGATGAGTTGTACTGAATGGTGTGTTGCCCAGTGGTGGCGTTGTATTGACTTTGGCTTTGACAGCTAGCATTCTGAATGTTTCTTGTGCGTGCGCGTAGCTAGTTTTGTTTTGTGCACGCACTGCGCCCACGTGTGTGTTTGTAGGTGTGTTGTGAATAAATGCAAATTATAAACATTTCTAATTATCGTAATTTCATTATTCGTAAACCTGTCACACACCCTATACCTTCACTTTCTCAGACATATTTCCCTTACACGCATGCTTTGGTGAAACATAGCGAATTTTTTTACGATTGTCCGAAGTTACGTAATACAAGGCAATGAGTCACTAGACGTAACTACAAACGTAACTATAACTGCCAGTATTATTTCGCAATTTTGATTTGCATTTCAAGAAGCCATCAATATATTGACTGGCAGCAACATGTACCAAAGCATAGATAGACATTTCTGTAATAATGTTGTGTATCCTGAAATGTTACAGTCGAGTACGAACTCAAGTTATCCCGTCCGTGCTAATACATTCACTGTCACAATGTCGCGTAAACGACTGTTTAAGATAAGATAAAATCTCAACAATGAAACTGAGAAATGTGTCTCGGGTAAGAACAGACATGACTGCAATATATACATAAAACCATTCTATAAAAGCGGCAGATAAGTAGACAGTGAAACAGACTAAAAATAATAATAATAAATACACAAATAAATGAATAGACATTATATACATTGCATACTCATTACTTGTTATGCTAGGAACGAGTGACACTGTTGCAGCAGGCATCATGAGTTGAGTTGTTTAATTGACAGTGGCACAAATGAGTATGTATATATATTAAGCCTGCACGGAGGAGTTCTATAGCATCTGCCAGATGGCAGGAGCTGAAATTCATTATGTAAAACATGTTTGGTATCATAAATAATCTTGACTGACTGTCTTCTTAATGTATGTTCAAAAATCTCCTGAAGGGAGATCATGGGAGATGTAGAACCTGTTATTATCATGGCAGTTCTCATCAAGCGAGAAAGCTGTGATTTCAACTGAACAGACAGATTGCCAAACCAAGCAGTAATCCCGTAGCGTAGTATGCTTTCAATAACGGAGCGATAAGAAAGACCGGGACACTGTGACAGTGAATGTATTACCATTTAGAACATCGGTTGATTAATCATAATTTCCATACAAAATCTTGTATTGTCTACTGTCGTGATATGTCATCTCTTGACATTTTCCAAACAAATACACGATTTGACGATGGAAAAGTCACTTTACAGCATATCATTGACATACCGATCAACCTTCACTTTTGAATGTAAAAATAAAAAATGTAAAATATATAGTTATTTATGGGATGCTTTATTGATCTGTAAAATTTCCGTTTTTACTATTTCTTACGGTAAATATACTACAGCAACATCGATTAAACAAGGAAGTACAACATTGTTAAGGGCCTAATTTAGATGTACGTTGAGAACTAAAACTTTTGACAATATTGACATTTTAATTACACGTAGCCCACAACTAGCTGCACGTCAATCCAGTAATAAAAATCGTTGTACATTCCCAGTCATATCCTCTCGATGGACCACTGAAATAGGTCCTCAAAGTTGGTCCCAACTCCCACATATGCCTCCAACAAGTTGCTAATGCATAGCAACAGCCACACCCCGGTAAATCTGGCTGTCGGTCTAAATTAGGTTAGGATAGCGCTTAGAGTGTGTACGTGATGTTGTATATCTAACTCCAAAACGTAAATTGCATATTGCATTGAGGTTAATAAACAGAATAACATCATTTGAAACTAGAATCTAGTGTTCTACCATTTATTTGAGATCATAAATTTTCATACATTTTAAAAATATATATCTATCTCGTCGAGGAGCTCCCAATAACGTTCCACGGTATTCTACTCTGTCTAAAAACACACCCTCCAAATCCACACGCTCCGTGGGGCAGGGCGGCAACCGTTAAACCATGTGTTTGCGGCCAAGCTTTTGGTGAGTCCACGAAGTCGGGCGGGAGTCGGGCGGTTAAGCGAGACTAGTTCGGTTGACATCTGTCGCATCTATTGACTTTTCTAAGTGCGATTTTCAATTGCGAATTAAAATGTGGTGTGAATGGGTTAAATGGGTTAACAGGCCCTAGAGTATTGGTTGTTTCTTTTATCTTAGCATTATTGTATACGGGGGAGCTTTCTTTAGTTCGTTTCCACCTTTGATAGCCGTTTCGACAATACCTGTGACTATCCCGGCACAAAGAGTCGAGAAGCTCCTCTGTAACCGGAGCTGGACTCCGAAACCACTTAGCGCTCGAGTCTTCGCGACAATAACCTGCCAGTGTTTACGAAGCCGAGAACAATGCGCCGAGAACCGAGGGCGATTTTACGACGGAAACAATTTACCGGGTGACAACCGTAATGAGTGCGCACGCGCGCAGGAGACGTCTCACTAATTCGGCGCGAGTGTTGTTTGTTCGGCCATTATGATCCGTTGATTATTTCAATGGGATAATCAGCTCCTTCCCCGCACAGGTAATGTACCGGATAATGACATAATTATAGGTGCTATTATGTGGCCGATTCGACGAAACCTGACCGACCGTCGCTGCGGTAGCGTCAGCCCACGAACATGGCCTCCTCGGCTAATACGGACTAATTGCTTCCCTGCTTTGTGTCGGGACATTGGTTCCTGTCGACGAGTCCTAAACATGTCGACTGAATCACGACACTGACGTAACCCGGTGACAATTAATCAGACGTCGAGGTCTCTGTCCACCGAAGGCGTGTCCGATTAGATAGCTGCGAGGGCCCCTCGCTGGGAGGATTACTGCCGCTGGAGGCATTAGGTCGCGTCACTTCACAATCAACGTAATGACAACAACGCTCTGTGAAAAACAGAAATCGCAAGTTGTTGGCTCCGCGTCGTGAACTGTCGGAAGATGAGGCAAAATAAATGTGAACTAACGCGTTTTCCCACGTCTAGCATATCCGTACAGTTCTCTATTAACTGACATGAAACCTATGTGTAGAAGTTGATATGTGTTCTTCTAATAAAACAACGATACCTACATTTAATGTACAGACAAAGAAGTAATGACGTCATGATTTGGATCGTGCCTATTACTATTATTGTACACGTGACCGATTACGTGTGCTACTTCGCCAGCCGTCGGGGACTATCACAGTAGGATGCAATTTACATTTACCATTTTACACGTATATTTAGTTCACACGCTCAGTGACCTTAGTAAAACTCAAACTTTGGGACTGTGTTCTCTATCGTCGCAATCGGTTGTCATTCGGTTTTAGGCCCAATTCTAATGTTCGTCTGCCGTTTTGTACGCGATGACTGCGTCAAAAGATAATGCGAGCAGAACACGTTCCATTTTAGAAAGTCAATTACATTTGTATATATTGTACATTTTCTACTACTTTCAATTAACAATAATGATATAATTGTATATAATTAATTAACAAATATACTAGATGATCTACTTAACACAAATAGTAAACAGTCTACTCGACCTAAATTTTACAAACATCCAGATCCAGGGGGCATGTGCCCCATTGCCCTCCCCTCTCCGGGCGCCCATGTGCGTACGTGTACGTGCGTATGTATGTCACGGTGTGCGTGTTTCTGTGTTCACTTTAGTTTTTTAATGTTTAAAATAATTATTCGAATATCATTCCTTTGACAAATTATGAGACGTGTATGGCAGTTCACCCAGGCGTATAGAAGGCGTCCCAACCGCTGTCGCAGTCTTTAATTTAATACCCCCACCCGCCCCCCCCCCCTCCCTCGGGCCGACCCACCGCGACAGACGTCTGGGCGGAGGGGGGCGGCGGCTGCAACCCCGGAGGGGCGGTCAAAACATTTTAATTAAAAGTGCTTTTGAATAGACTCGAAACTCGCATCAAAGCTGGCGATTGTCAACGGGTTGATCGCTACGGGCAGTCGGCGACACAGGTAATTAGTTTTCACAATAATTAGATTGACGGTGATTAGATTTGAGTGAGGCCCCGACGCGGGAGATATGAAGCGGTGGCGAGTGGAAACAATGCTGTAAGCACGTTGTCATCACCCACCGCTGCGTTGTTAAAAATCGGATTCCATTAGCAAATATTAGATCAAGTTAATTAAATTGGCAGTGGATGTTCGACGAAATTCTTGGCAACTTGTTGATCGAAGCAGTTCTGGCTCGTAAAATTACTCGAAATGTATGTACGTATGTATGTTGGAAATCGGTGAAACGATTTTCTCGAGTGTTATTGTTCTCGCAATCACGTTTGCCCTGTCAGTGGTGGCCACTGTGGTGTTTTCTGGGCCTTTTGAAATGTTTCCCTACGATTACCCTTAACGCCCACAGCACATTAAACACAAATTAGCTGACGTCCTGTGTGAAATTCGTAAGACATACTATTCCCCGTGTTTTCAGAAAATAAACACCCACGCCTGATATCCCTCAAGTTCAACCGAGTTATTTGACTGATTTTTAAATGTTGGTGCGTTTGACTAATAGCCACTGATACGCGAGCGGTCAGCCTCTGCCCATTGCCATATATTGAAAGCTCGAACGCAATAGTACAGAAAACATCATCTTTACTCACTCAACGTAAAGTAGGGCCTACTATGAAAAACCTATACATAACACGCAATCTACACTTTCCAATGGACTCTTCGTGGATGAATTGTAGAACTGGTCGCCTGAATGCTGTGAGATGTGGGCTATGAGATTAATGCGCGAACTCAAATTAAAATCCATTATAGTAGTATACTAGCACATGGGCGAACATATCGCGTTTGATGCAAGATTAAAGTATCCGTATGTCGCATTCATTTGCATAAAGTATCCGTATGTCGCACTCATTTGCATAAAGTATCTGTATGTCGCACTCATTTGCATAAAGTATCCGTATATCGCACTCATTTGCATAAATCACTACACAGGTAATGACTTGAAATGCTGATATTGTGGAGTTTCTCCAGTGGTTGATGAAAACGGAAACCACGAGATGTTCACTTACTCTAAAAATAAATTGTAAGCAGCACCGATATATTCTTCTTTTGTATGGAAGAGCAGATTCCTCCAGTAAATACGAACATACGACAGCGGTTGAAAGGCGGTCAATGGTGGTCTTGTCGCACTGCCGCACTTGCATCAAATATTTAGAGAATGAATGTGGCTAGACCCGGTTTCGATAGAAATGTAGGTTAGTTTGGACTTTCGGAAGATCTACCTTTACAAACAAACTGATGATTGTCAAACAAAGCGTGTTGCACATTATAACGTTTGCGTGTAAATCTAAACTTAGTTCAAAACATGAGTATGCAACTAGAGTTTGTATCCGATTTTAACACTTATCAAAAATGGCGAAAACACGACAAGAAGAAAACTAACTATATGTATATGTTGTGTATACAGAACATTACTTTTTTTAATTAATGTATTGTATGTGTAATTAAGATGCTGCTAACTGGCCATTTAGAATAAAAAAGCGTCACAACATAGACGCCCACGTCGACGATTTGTGGACAAACTCTAGGGTTTGACCAAATTAATTCCCACTAGGTGGCACCACCTTTTTACCTACATTTGGTGTAGGGGAACATTTTGACCAACAGTCCAACATTTTTATTTCGCCAAATTCCTCGGTAGACCCAAACTCAGCGCCAGACCCAAACTCAGCGCCATGTGTAAAGATGTCACATATAACCGAGCATGCGCATTTATATTCAATAATATAAATAAAACACTCATATCCTGTTATGATCTAAATTCTAGAGTAACTGAACATTAACTTGTATTTGTCCGATGGTTTCATTAATACCAAAAATTTTTTGCGCGAACGAGATGGTATGTAGTGGATACTGTAGATAGATATGATGTTTCACGAACCAATTATAAAACGAGACGGACAAAACAAATGAATTGAAGGACCTTTAACATTAGTCATTACTAGTCATATACGGTGAGTCTATTCACGGCATTGTGATGTTGTCATTGTGATACATTCCAATACGCCGGACACTCACGGAGGCTTTCATTGACAGTATAATTCAGTCTGTCCCTTGTTCCCATTGAGCAATTGTCACACACTATATCAATCCCATCGCACGTCACTAAGCCGCTTCCGCAAACGGACCAGTTCACCGCTCAGACTCGCCTTTGTCGCGGTCCGGTGCTGCGTAAGTTGCGGTTGCAGCCCACGTCTATTTCTTCACAAACCACAGATAGTTTGGAACAATACACCGTCGATTATCCCATTGAAACCAATGTTAAACGACAGTCAGGCAATGCCACCCGGTACGAAACATTTCGAGTCGGTTTTTATTATTAAAAAACTGTACATTTTAATTGTTGTCCTGTCAGTTGTCGTCCAAACGAAACGGATTCTGTCTTTCTACACAGGGGATCCTTCCGTCACCAGGGATCCTTCCATTACTGAAACGTCCATATGTTGCCAACCAGCAACTGGACACAGCATAAATGCTGTAATCCTCTAATGTGGTCATATCCCTGTTCAAAAATATTTCCCAGGCAACAAAATATTATCAAAAGGGGGTACCGTCTAAAAACCACGAGCACCTAGGTTCTTCCTGCGTAAAAATCAAAGTGGTGATCAAGAAGAAGTACTTCCGCCAAGCGTAAGAATCAAAGTGGTGATCAAGAAGAAGTTCTTCCGCCAAACGTAAGAATCAAAGTGGTGATCAAGAAGAAGTTCTTCCGCCAAGCGTAAGAATCAAAGTGGTGATCAAGAAGAAGTTCTTCCGCCAAGCGTAAGAATCAAAGTGGTGATCAAGAAAAAGTTCTTCCGCCAAACGTAAGAATCAAAGTGGTGATCAAGAAGAAGTTCTTCCGCCAAGCGTAAGAATCAAAGTGGTGATCAAGAAGAAGTTCTTCCGCCAAGCGTAAGAATCAAAGTGGTGATCAAGAAGAAGTTCTTCCGCCAAGCGTAAGACTCAAAGTGGTGATCAAGAAGTTCTTCCGCCAAGCGTAAGAATCAAAGTGGTGATCAAGAAGAAGTTCTTCCGCCAAGCGTAAGACTCGAAGTGGTGATCAAGAAGAAGTTCTTCCGCCAAGCGTAAGAATCAAAGTGGTGATCAAGAAGAAGTTCTTCCGCCAAGCGTAAGAATCAAAGTGGTGATCAAGAAGACGTTCTTCCGCCAAGCGTAAGAATCAAAGTGGTGATCAAGAAGAAGTTCTTCCACCAAACGTAAGAATCAAAGTGGTGATCAAGAAGAAGTTCTTCCGCCAAGCGTAAGAATCAAAGTGGTGATCAAGAAGAAGTTCTTCCGCCAAGCGTAAGAATCAAAGTGGTGATCAAGAAGAAGTTCTTCCGCCAAGCGTAAGAATCAAAGTGGTGATCAAGAAGAAGTTCTTCCACCAAGCGTAAGAATCAAAGTGGTGATCAAGAAGAAGTTCTTCCGCCAAGCGTAAGAATCAAAGTGGTGATCAAGAAGAAGTTCTTCCGCCAAGCGTAAGAATCAAAATGGTGATCAAGAAGAAGAAGAATTTTTATGTGATCGTTGTAATCTAAAAAAGTAAATGCATTATTTCACGATTAAAATATGCATAACATTACATGCTTCGTTGACGTACGCAGTTTTTGTGGTTATTCCGGGGGTCGTACACTCGGGGGTCGTACACTCGGGGTCTTACACTCGGGGTTCATACACTCGGGGGTCGTACACTCGGGGGTCGTACACTCGGGTTCGTACACTCGGGGTTCATACACGTGAGTTTTGTTGCATGCGGTTTGTTCTGGCTCATTTATCAAGAGATCGGTCTAGCGGCGGATAATTAGCCGTCATTTATACACGCGATAAATTGTGAACAAGGACATTTGTCATTTTGCAAACACCTTATCAACAATTTAGTATAATAATGTTATTCAAGGTGACCAATTCTCACGCGATGTGTATGGTTCAGTAAACGTTTCAAACCCAATCACCGTGTAACGAGGCGCCACGGGTGAGACCAATATTTGTTTTGCCATGGGTGGTCCTTGTAGCGTTTCTTTGGCTACTTGAGAATTGTTTCCAGCATTTAAACCTTCACAGCACATTAAGCACAAAAATAACGTGTGCGGAATTCGTGGGAACATCTCGTGGTCCCATCATCATTTGCCCGGGGTTGGGGAACACTCAATACATTGCCAGTATTCCTTGCTTAAGAATGTATCTAACTGACCCCTCCCCTATAAATGTGTTTGAAAATGTGTTAAGTATGGTCAAATTAAGTCAAATGTTTATCCCATTCTTCAATGATGTTAACAATATTATACTTCATGTTTAGATGTGTATTGCTGTTGTTTAGATGTGTATTACTGTTGTTTAGATGTGTATTGCTGTTGTTTAGATGTGTATTGCTGTTGTTTAGATGTGTATTGCTGTTGTTTAGATGTGTATTGCTGTTGTTTAGATGTGTATTGCTGTTGTTTAGATGTGTATTGCTGTTGTTTAGATGTGTATTGCTGTTGTTTAGATGTGTATTGCTGTTGTTTAGATGTGTATTGCTGTTGTTTAGATGTGTATTGCTGTTGTTTAGATGTGTATTGCTGTTGTTTAGATGTGTATTACTGTTGTTCAGATGTGTATTGCTGTTGTTTAGATGTGTATTGCTGTTGTTTAGATGTGTATTGCTGTTGTTTAGATGTGTATCTTTGTTGTTTAGATGTGTATTACTGTTGTTTAGATGTGTATTGCTGTTGTTTAGATGTGTATTACTGTTGTTTAGATGTGTATTGCTGTTGTTTAGATGTGTATTGCTGTTGTTTAGATGTGTATTACTGTTGTTTAGATGTGTATTGCTGTTGTTTAGATGTGTATTGCTGTTGTTTAGATGTGTATTGCTGTTGTTTAGATGTGTATCGTTGTTGTTTAGATGTGTATTACTGTTGTTTAGATGTGTATTGCTGTTGTTTAGATGTGTATTGCTGTTGTTTAGATGTGTATTGCTGTTGTTTAGATGTGTATTGCTGTTGTTTAGATGTGTATTGCTGTTGTTTAGATGTGTATTGCTGTTGTTTAGATGTGTATCGTTGTTGTTTAGATGTGTATTGCTGTTGTTTAGATGTGTATTGCTGTTGTTTAGATGTGTATTGCTGTTGTTTAGATGTGTATTGCTGTTGTTTAGATGTGTATTGCTGTTGTTTAGATGTGTATCGTTGTTGTTTAGATGTGTATTTCTGTTGTTTAGATGTGTATCGCTGTTGTTTAGATGTGTATTACTGTTGTTTAGATGTGTATTGCTGTTGTTTAGATGTGTATTGCTGTTGTTTAGATGTGTATCGTTGTTGTTTAGATGTGTATTGCTGTTGTTTAGATGTGTATTGCTGTTGTTTAGATGTGTATTGCTGTTGTTTAGATGTGTATTGCTGTTGTTTAGATGTGTATCGCTGTTGTTTAGATGTGTATCGTTGTTGTTTAGATGTGTATTGCTGTTGTTTAGATGTGTATTGCTGTTGTTTAGATGTGTATTGCTGTTGTTTAGATGTGTATTGCTGTTGTTTAGATGTGTATTGCTGTTGTTTAGATGTGTATCGTTGTTGTTTAGATGTGTATTACTGTTGTTTAGATGTGTATCGCTGTTGTTTAGATGTGTATCGCTGTTATTTAGATGTGTATTGCTGTTGTTTAGATGTGTATTGCTGTTGTTTAGATGTGTATTGCTGTTGTTTAGATGTGTATTGCTGTTGTTTAGATGTGTATCGTTGTTGTTTAGATGTGTATTGCTGTTGTTTAGATGTGTATCGTTGTTGTTTAGATGTGTATTGCTGTTGTTTAGATGTGTATCGTTGTTGTTTAGATGTGTATTGCTGTTGTTTAGATGTGTATTGCTGTTGTTTAGATGTGTATTGCTGTTGTTTAGATGTGTATTGCTGTTGTTTAGATGTGTATCGTTGTTGTTTAGATGTGTATTGCTGTTGTTTAGATGTGTATTGCTGTTGTTTAGATGTGTATTGCTGTTGTTTAGATGTGTATTGCTGTTGTTTAGATGTGTATTGCTGTTGTTTAGATGTGTATTGCTGTTGTTTAGATGTGTATTGCTGTTGTTTAGATGTGTATTGCTGTTGTTTAGATGTGTATCGTTGTTGTTTAGATGTGTATTGCTGTTGTTTAGATGTGTATTGCTGTTGTTTAGATGTGTATTGCTGTTGTTTAGATGTGTATTGCTGTTGTTTAGATGTGTATTGCTGTTGTTTAGATGTGTATTGCTGTTGTTTAGATGTGTATTGCTGTTGTTTAGATGTGTATTGCTGTTGTTTAGATGTGTATTGCTGTTGTTTAGATGTGTATTGCTGTTGTTTAGATGTGTATTGCTGTTGTTTAGATGTGTATTGCTGTTGTTTAGATGTGTATTGCTGTTGTTTAGATGTGTATTGCTGTTGTTTAGATGTGTATTGCTGTTGTTTAGATGTGTATTACTGTTGTTTAGATGTGTATTGCTGTTGTTTAGATGTGTATTGCTGTTGTTTAGGTGTGTATTGATGTTGTTTAGATGTGTATTACTGTTGTTTAGATGTGTATCGTTGTTGTTTAGATGTGTATTGCTGTTGTTTAGATGTGTATCGTTGTTGTTTAGATGTGTATTGCTGTTGTTTAGATGTGTATTACTGTTGTTTAGATGTGTATTGCTGTTGTTTAGATGTGTATTGCTGTTGTTTAGATGTGTATCGTTGTTGTTTAGATGTGTATTGCTGTTGTTTAGATGTGTATTGCTGTTGTTTAGATGTGTATTGCTGTTGTTTAGATGTGTATTGCTGTTGTTTAGATGTGTATTGCTGTTGTTTAGATGTGTATTGCTGTTGTTTAGATGTGGATCGTTGTTGCTTAGGTGTGTATTGCTGTTGTTTAGATGCAATGTTCCAATCTTTGTGGCAATGTCCCGACATCAGTGGCAATGTTCCAACGTCAATGGCAATGTCCCGACCTCATTAGCAATGTCCCGACTTCAGTAGCAATGTCCCCACCTCTGGCAATGTCCCCACCTCATTAGCAATGTCCCCACCTCAGTGGCAATGTCCCCACCTCTGGCAATGTCCCTGCAAGGCACGCCCGGCCACACCCTGCAAGGCACGCCCGGGCATACCCTGCAAGGCACGCACGGCCATACCCTGCAAGGCACGCCCGGCCATACCCTGCAAGGCACGCCCGGGCATACCCTGCAAGGCACGCCCGGCCATACCCTGCAAGGCACGCCCGGGCATACCCTGCAAGGCACGCCCGGCCATACCCTGCAAGGCACGCCCGGCCATACCCTGCAAGGCACACCCGGCCATAACCTGCAAGGCACGCCCGGCCATACCCTGCAAGGCACACCCGGCCATAACCTGCAAGGCACGCCCGGCCATACCCTGCAAGGCACAGACAGCCTAACGAATGACGTTAAAGGGTACAATAGTCCATTCAAAGAGGACGCGCCTGCTAATGTTATTGTAGGAACTTATGTCTGTCACCATTTCAATAACATTTATGCATCAGTGTCGTAATTGGGATGTTATCAACGGTTACCGCCATGTACAGTATGCGTCACGGCAACTTGTACAATTGTACGACGTCAATGCTCTGTGTGCGTCACGGCCAGGCGTACAATTGTATGACGTCAATGCTCTGTTGTTCTGTGTCTAGTTGCCTCATATTCGACAGGTGTCAAACGCTTCGCAAGCTACAATTCACTTTCCATTCCGCCAACACAGACAATTTGCCACATCATACTGGTATTCACCCGTGCTCAATTACTGCAAAAATAGTTTATGCATACATTGTCTTGTATCTAATTGTCTCAGATTGAACAGGTGTCACATCTCGTCAAACGCATCGCAAGCTACAACGCCGTTTCCTTCTCGCTGATTCAGACAGTTTGCACTTATTGCTGGTATTCACCCGTGCTTAATTACTGTAACAATAGTAGAGACAACTTTTGCTTTGTGTGTCGTTTTCTCAGCTTCAACGGGTGTCATCTCATGTCAAACGCATCGCAAGCTACAACGCCGTTTCTTTCCCGCTATCACATACAGCTTCCGGCTTCTTGCACTTCACGTTTGCATCCACTGGCACTTCATCACTGTGAGAGTAATAGACGGGGGTCACCCATAACGTACGTCACGCTCAGGGACAGGGGTGTCCGGGTAAGCGTTATGAAGCGTTACATGGGGTTGGGGTGTCTTGGCGACCGTTACGCTCTTTATTAAAAAAAATGCCCGTTTAGGTGTCGATATCAGACTGATAGCACTGATTACTATGCCAGTGTGGGGGAATATGTCCATTGAATTCCAACGGAAAAGGAACGTGGACACTACCATGCATCAGTGAAGTCTTCAACAAAAACGTCTTTAAAATACCAGCCTGTTGCATCCCACATGCTGCAAAAATGTCACTTAAATCTCGTACGCGTGCAAAGATGATGTTGAATTTGAGTTGCTTGATCAGGAGGACGTAGACATTCATTGCACTCCCCAAACAGCGGTGGTGTCTGGGGAGCGACAAAGAAAGCACGTTTGCCCAAGTTAAGCTTAGTTTTAGGAACATTAAGTTGCTGTGAAATGGATGATCTGATATGCCCAGGGATATTTGAAAGATGCAAGAGACTAGCCAAATAGGGTGGTTGTTGCTTAGATAGAGTGGACAGTTTAAATTTGATTCGTTATGTAACAGGAAACCAATGTGACTGTTTAAGTAGTGGTAGTGATGGTGAAAAACGAGGCGTACAAGACAAGACAAGGAGTTTTGCCAAGCCTCTTTTAGCAATGTTGTTTAGTAGTGAATTGCAATAGTCAAGGCGGCTACTAATTAGCGCTGTTGATATTGTGTTAGCAGCAGAAAAAGATACGAAAACACCGAGATTACGAACGGCGTCTGATGGGGATGTATCACTGCCACGAAAGGCGTCTGGTGGGGATGTATCACTGCCACGAAAGGCGTCTGATGGGAATGTATCGCTGCCACGAACGGCGTCTGGTGGGGATGTATCACTGCCACGAAAGGCGTCTGGTGGGGATGTATCACTGCCACGAACGGCGTCTGGTGGGGATGTATCACTGCCACGAACGGCGTTTGATGGGGATGTATCGCTGCCACGAACGGCGTCTGGTGGGGATGTATCACTGCCACGAACGGCGTCTGATTGGGATGTATCACTGCCAAGTAGTCTATTTTATCTGGGTTAAGCTTCAGGTAACTTGATTCCATCTAAAACAAAATGTCAGTGAGACAATTAGTTCAAGTCGAAAGAGATAATTGTATATTTGATTGTAAAAGTGACATGTAAACCTGTGTGTTATCGATATACAGGGGATGACTGAGATTATGATTAGTAATGACTTGGTTAAAAGACGTAATGTAGAAGATAAACAAAACAGGGCCACGGTGGGATCCTCGCGGCACTCCGAACGGAAGCTGTTGTGGGCAAGATAGTGTGCCAGATATGTTAATGCTTTGGCGTCTGTCTGCAAAATATGATTTGAACCACCGAATGGCTGTGCCAGAAATGTTCTGTATCTAACTGCTCCGAGTCGACAGCTGTCATCTCACATCAAACGCACCACGAGCAACAACGCTATTTTCTTTCCGCTATGCATACAGTTTCCGATTTCTTGCACTTGTTTTTGGTATTCACTCGTACTTCATTACTGTATCACTCATAGATACCCGCATTGCCTCGTGTATCTATTTGTCTCCGATTCGACAGGTGTCATCTCACGTTAAACGCCTCGCAACGTACAACGTCGTTTCCTTTCCGTCAATGCAAACACTTTCCGGCTTCTTGCACTTTAAGTTGGTGTTCACCCGTACTTGATTATGGCATAACAATAGTAGATACAGCTATTGTTATGTATCTAATCGTCTCCGATTCAAAAGTGTCATCTCTCGTCAAACGCATGGCGAGCTACACCGCTGTTTCCTTTCCACTAATGCAGACAGTTCTTGCACCTATTGTTGGTACTCACCCGTTCTTCATTACGGTAATAATAGCAGATAACATCAAGTTTATTCGTCGCATTTGCGGCATACGTGCCTAGTTCTATCGCCGTACAATGTCCCAGCCACAGTTCAGCGCCCACACAAAGAACCCGTCCATCCCGCATCTCCGATATCTGTCCGTCAGCGACGGTCACGTGGCTTACAAATGCGCTTGAACGTTCACCATTGTCGAGCGGTTTTCTGCCTTTTTGACCCGACACAAGCGAGCGTTTTATGTTTCAAGAGTCAACGATTTGCAGCCTGATGTAGTGATGACTCAAGCGGCGGGCGATTCAGTTGAATTCCCGGCATAGGACGCTCAAAACGCTATCCCTGTTTAAAACACTACAGTAGTGTTTTCAACACCCTAGAATGTTATACACCAAGGTTCAAACTAATCTGGAATGTTTTACACCAAGATTCATAACACTCTAGAGTGTTGTAAACCACGGTTCAAAACCATGTAGAATGTTTTTCACCAAGGTTCAATACATTCTAGAGTATTTAACACCAAGATTGATAACATTCTAGAGTGTTTTAAGCCGCGGTTCAAGCACTACGGTTATGTTCATAGTCTCACCCATGATATATCACTTTCATGTTCAATATTTGCATGATACTGCTTCGAGCAATATGGTGATATATAATATATTATGCTGTATAATAAATATACTAATTTTGGAACACTATGCGGAGAAAGGTACCAGGAAATACGGAAAAAAATAACAGGTTATATTATTACCATTGTATACATAATAAAAGTACTTTTGTGTTACAATAATATTATTGGGTCTTGAAAGTGATATGTATATATTTATCGATCAAAATGTTATTTGCTTCACTGATTTATACTATAGCTTAAAAGATTTTCATTATAATTAATAAATAATTAATTCACATAATGGTATATAGCTGCAATGGCCTCATAATGCCATTATAGTGATCAAGTTGGTGTGGTTGACGTATGTGCTATAACAATGATCCAAGTGGATCCCTTGCTGTGAACAGAGTGGTTTTATAGCCTGCCTACTACACAAATGAGTATTTAAATTTAACAACTTAGCAATAAATACAAATTTTTCCCACCAAAACGTGTTTTTTCCGTTGCTTTTTCCCGGTTACCTTCTTTCCGGTTACCTTCTTTCCGGTTACTTTCTTTCCGGTTACTTTCTTTCCGGTTACCACACTAAACACTCCCGTCCCACACACCTCGTGTGAGATGGACGTCGTGGATTCCACGTTGTGAACAGAATAGTTCTGTAGCCGGCCAATCCCACAAATCAGTAATTACATTGAACAACTTAACAATAAATGCAATTATTTCCTGACAAAATGTGTTACTTTCTCTCCGTGGTTACTTTCCGGTTACTTTCTTTCTTAGTACAACGCGAAACACGTTCACCCCGCACACCACAAACACTAGTCCCTCCCACACCACAATACATTCATCCAATTTGGACACCGCTACACTGAACAGTAAATACACTCGACTACCTGCGAATCACTGGTTTGTCAGACGCCAATGCAATTTATCCGGTTTTTTTTTATTCGACGTGACATTTTGACCGACCAATGTGCAAATAGGTGGAACGTATAACTTATGAAACGTAGATGCATAATTAAGCAATAAGTTTCCGTCGTTCTTTTTATTTGCACCGCTTGTTCTCCTCGGACTGTGAGAAATGAACGCTGTGTTCAATCAGACTGCTAGAGGCTGTTCGTGCGCCCAGGCAATGCCATCTGCTATTGACGAAATTCATTCAACGATTCAACAGGTGTTCGTGATGGGTTGAAATTCGTACCAAGCAATACATTAAAATAAATATTTATGTAGAGTATCTTAAACAATACTATTTATGCTCTGTAGAATACATAATGTTGCAGTGAGTTCTCTGAAGTACCGTTAGCAATGAGACGTCAGCCGTCAACTTAGACGAGTATATCAGATGACGAGCAACGTCGACAGTACATTCTTCGATAGTGTCCTCTCGTCATTCAGAGCGCCACCTGTTAACGTCAACAGGTACGAAGCCGACTTCTCGAATCCATACGCCATTGTTCGCTGTTTAGATCCAGGCATAACGTCTGCGACAATGGCTTTTGTCTTCGTTGACGAATCCGCCGACGGAACCTTCACCTCCCGGGGCGGTCCACTCCCACCTGTCCGACCCATAAAAGCGGCTTCCTGCTAATTAATTGCCCGCTGTGGGGCGCCCCTTGGCGGCCAATTTGCTCGCCGCACGCGTCCGGCCGCTCGAGGCGCTGTCGTCGCATTATACGCTTAATTATCAACTTCTCGACGCCGTCCGGAAGTGCATTTCTCGGAGTTCGCTCGCTGCGCTAATTTTGTAGAAATTGATATTAACAGTCCAGCAATTTAGCGCGGACCCGTCGCGCGCTGTAATCAGACGTAAATCAATATTATTGCTCGACCATTGGCCGCGTGCTTTGATATCGACCGATTACGGTGAACTGCTTTGATTTCCCATAATGCCTCGCTGCTCGAAGGACATTTACAGAATAATAACGGTCGTGTTTCTTTGTATGGTCGTCTCCGGTGCGTCCACGAGATGAAAGACTTGCCGTCGGCTTTGTCTGGCCCGACCAGGAAGGCTCTACGGGTATCTGCGTCTACATCAAACGACCCTCCGTCTAACACCTCCACTAAATACGTCGTCTAAACGGCGCGCTACTTCGCCGCGACTTGGATATCACACGGCTGTTTAACCGCGTGAGTGTACATCACAGTTTGAGATTAAACTCCCTCTTCTTGTGCGTGTTCGGTGTTGAGTTAATGGGAATTACTGCCCAGTGGTTAGAATAACAACAATTATACTCCGTGCGTTTCGTCTACTGTATTGTACAGGTATAATTTATATCCAGCTCGGAAACAGTATTACTGCTCCAGCAATGTTTCTAATTAATAATGCATATTACAATAAATGTTTTTGATATCATGTAAATGGCAGTAAAATAACCCAACATACCTGCATCATACACACATTGAGCACATCTGATCACCAATAACTTCCCTTTGTTATTACTATTATTAATGCTATTATTATTGTAATAATTATTATTATATAATGTTGTTTTACAGAGGTAAATAGCGTATAACAAAAAAAATCTAAAAAGAAAAATGTGTACCTATGATACAAAATAAATATTTATATTTACTAAATACGAAATCTTCTCAGTAAATATAAACATTCGTTTTTAACACAGTAGGATAGTACTCGGGCTAACAGTAGGATAGTGCTTGGGATAACTTTAGGATAGTGCTTGTACTAACAGTAGGATAGTGCTTGGACTAACAGTAGGATAGTGCTTAGACTAACAGTAGGATAGTGATTGGACTAACAGTAGGATAGTGCTTAGACTAACAGTAGGATAGTGCTTAGACTAACAGTAGGATAGTGCTTAGACTAACTGTAGGATAGTGCTTTGACTAACAGTAGGATAGTACTCGGACTAACAGTATGATAGTACTCGGACTAACAGTAGGATAATACTCGGATTAACAGTAGGATAGTACTCGGACTAACAGTAGGATAGTGCTTGGACTAAAAGTAGGATAGTGCTTGGACTAACAGTAGGATAGTGCTTGGACTAACTGTAGGATAGTGCTTGGATTAACAGTAGGATAGTGCTTGGACTAACAGTAGGATAGTGCTTGGACTAACTGTAGGATAGTGCTTGGACTAACAGTAGGATAGTGCTTGGACTAACTGTAGGATAGTGCTTGGATTAACAGTATGATAGTGCTTGGATTAACAGTAGGATAGTGCTTGGACTAACAGTAGGATAGTGCTTGGACTAACTGTAGGATAGTGCTTGGACTAACAGTAGGATAGTACTCGGACTAACAGTAGGATAGTGCTTGGACTAACTGTATGATAGTGATTCGACTAACAGTAGGATAGTGCTTGGATTAACAGTAGGATAGTGCTTGGACTAACTGTATGATAGTGCTTGGACTAACTGTAGGATAGTGCTTGGACTAACAGTAGGATAGTGCTTGGACTAGCTGTAGGATAGTGCTTGGACTAAACTTCGCAGCAGTGAAAACATAGTCAGCTGGCGTGATACGTGATACGTGATACGTGATACATGAAGCAGAACCTGACATTTTTATCTTTGAAACAAAAACGGATTATTAGACAAAAATTTGAGAAACGCTATCATATATTTCTTACTTACGGATATTTCTAGATAAATTATTGAAACTTGGCAGTGGCTGAACTAACAACATATTCTATGACATACCTGAAAGTAAATAATGTGTAGTATTTCAAATAACATAACTAGGCTTTGTAGCTTTCTCAAATGTTAATAACATAGTCTACAATAACCTTATTTACTGTAGTACTGCCGGATGTGATGTACTGGTCCTAACTGCACGCAAACTGTTTCGTTTAATATACTAACTCTAGATGTTGTTGAGTGTGATTAACATTAGTTACGTAATGTGAAGTGGTTTCTATTACCATAAATGTACACATTGTTGCAGACAAGGCATCTTTAAACCCAAATTACAAATCTGATGTATCAAAAATTCCAGTTTGTTGTTTGATTATAATGGCATCATAAAGCTTGCCCGCGATGCCACCTATGGTCAATGCACTATAGTTAGCACAGCTATGATGTACCGTTCTTTGGTCTTTGTGTGGAACCATAGTGCCTATCAGATACACCGCGAATAAGCACGCCACTGTTGAGCAAGGTTGATGCGTTAAGCAGCTTCTCAGTAACATATACAATATGGTTAGAAAATATGCCATTTTATTTGTTTACCTTGCCTCGTGCAATTTAAACATTTATAAATATCATCAATATCAATACCATGCTGCTGATGGCAGTAGAGACCACCGTCGTTATCATCATATTCTTTCATACACATATTAATAACAAGATTGTCAATTCTACTTTTTAGTCTTCATAAAAAACTAACAGAATCTAACAGAATTGTGTATTTGTTCAAACTTTGAGGAAAATAATTAAGCAGTATCTTCTGAACCTATGTGAATGACATGACATTTGGCAGGAAGTTACAAGATTTGTTCAAACTATGCACCTCTTTCCATGGGCTACGATCATTACCTTCACTAATAGCGTCAGCCATTCTATTGCTTTTTATCCATGTTTGTGTAGACAACATTTTCAAAATCCCCAAAAAAAGAACTAAGATTTAACTCTGATTTCTGCAAAGCCACTGTTTGTACTGAATTGCTAAATGTAGCCATATCCAATTAACGTGTAATGTGAACTGGGAAAATGGGCATGAACCCATCAAACGTACTCTCATGGGAGGCTCTTTATCATATTCAAGACTACATGACCTGGATAGTAACCACACCGAGGATGCTCTAGGGCCTAAAGTATGTCCACAGGCTAAATAATCTTTCTGTAAGGTTACTTAGTCCACAGCTTGAATAACCTTTAGGAAAGGCTCTTTGGCCACTTCGAAATTAATTGTTGGCGAAAGATAATACATATTTAAACAATCTCCGCATTATAGATTCCCTTGCTGGATCCCTTGTTGTCAACGACGAAAGCTCTCCTGGTTTGGCCACATCACTTGACACAACATCATTTGAAAAACCACCACACAAGACGTGGCCGTCATGTGACAAACTGGCTGGACAATGTACAGGAGTGTACAGGAATGTACAGGAATGTACAGGACTGGACCAACCAAAGCTGTCCGACCCTACTACGCACATCAGAAGACAGACGAAGCTGACGAAGACTAAAATATGGCACTCCTACGACCGTCCAAGATAAAGGTAGGAAGGACGTGTTTTGAACATTTGGTTGAAAAACTACAGAGTGTTCTGAACATACGTTGAAAATACTATCGTAGCGTTTTCCACGAGTAGTGCTTTGAACGTCCCACAGCGGTCGGCGTGGCGAGGGGGTCGTGGGTAATGCCGGGCCATTAGCAGCCGAGCGATCCGTCGAAGCGTACGCGTCAACATTGCGACACACTCGCCGAGACAGCCCACTTCTTCTCATCCGAGTGACTTTCTCGCGTCGATCAATCGCTTGCGGTGTCTAATGCGCTAATTATTAATTTCTTCACGACAATACCGAGTCAATTAGTGGCGAAGAAAGCCGGCTAATGCGAGTGGCACTAGCCGCTCAAGCGTTATACCGGTTCAGACAGGAGCGTCGGGCCAACAACGTCGACTATCGCGAACGGCGTCTTTTAGTGCACGGGACGCATAATCCCGTCAATTGAGAAAATCCGCATTCACGTCTCGATTGAAAACTATCAAACTAAAGTGGTGTAGTTCAATCGCAAAGCACACTGTTTGCACGAGGGCTCCCGACTCCAGCCGAATTATGTTGTTTTATTGCAACGACGAACGCCAATTATGAGATTTGTCGCCATAGATCGCAGCGTTGTGCGTCGACTAGCCGCTTCCAGTCGCATTTCACGCCCGATTGCGTCGAAAAGACGCCGGGCCACCCACGTACCAGCACCGCTAGGAGGCGTTCGGTGCGCTATGTGTCTGCACCGTTGGTGTTGCTGTAAAACTTGCCACAGAGCCGACAGCCGACCATGACGCACACTTGTCTACAACGAAAAGATATATAAAATTCTCACGTATGTGTTCGTTACCGGATTCTATGAAATTCTTATATTTTTTTAGCGTTACGAATGTTTGCTCAACGGAGCTTCGTCAGCATTGCACGAAGGGACTGAGAGGGTCTCGAAAGATCCGTCGAGCAAAAATGTATTACTATGAAAAGTAGCTAAACGTCCTTTAATATAACTTTTTAAATTTTTTGGCAGATAGTGGGACCAGCCGTGGTCTCAATACCGAGGTTGTCTTCATTCTGAATCGTGTGGCCGCTGCTGAGAGGTCCTGTACCGTTAACTGTCCGCTGCTTACAGGTCATGTGCCTTTAAATGTCCGCTGCTTAGATGTCATGTGCCGTTAAATGTCCGCTGCTTAGAGGTCATGTGCCGTTAAATGTCCGCTACTTTGAGGTCATATACCGTTAATTGTCGGCGCTAGTTTCATTCCATGTACCAAATACCTAGGATTCTATGTTTCAATGGTGCTTCGTCTCGTTTCAGTCTCATTTCGCGAAACAGTTGAACCTATTTAGTATCGATTACCACATGCCTGCTCTAGTATCCACTACGACATGCCTGCTCTAGTATCCACTACGACATGCCAGCTCTAGTATCCACTACGACATGCCAGCTCTAGTATCCACTACGACATGCCAGCTCTAGTATCCACTACGACATGCCTGCTCTAGTATCCACTACGACATGCCAGCTCTAGTATCCACTACGACATGCCTGCTCTAGTATCCACTACGACATGCCAGCTCTAGTATCCACTACGACATGCCAGCTCTAGTATCCACTACGACATGCCAACTCTAGTATCGACTACGACATGCCAACTCTAGTATCCACTACGACATGTCAGCTCTAGTATCCACTACGACATGCCTGCTCTAGTATCCACTACGACATGCCAGCTCTAGTATCGACTACGACATGCCAACTCTAGTATCGACTACGACATGCCAGCTCTAGTATCCACTACGACATGTCAGCTCTAGTATCCACTACGACATGCCTGCTCTAGTATCCACTACGACATGCCAGCTCTAGTATCCACTACGACATGCCAGCTCTAGTATCCACTACGACATGCCAGCTCTACTATCCACTACGACATGCCTGCTCTAGTATCCACTATGACATGCCAGCTCTAGTATCCACTACGACATGTCAGCTCTAGTATCCACTACGACATGCCCGCTCTAGTATCCACTACGACATGCCAGCTCTAGTATCCACTACGACATGCCAACTCTAGTATCGACTACGACATGCCAGCTCTAGTATCGACTACGACATGCCAGCTCTAGTATCCAATACGACATGCCAGCTCTAGTATCCACTACGACATGCCAGCTCTAGTATTCACTACGACATGCCAGCTCTAGTATATACTACTACATGCTAGCTCTAGTATCCACTACGACATGCTAGTTCTAGTATCCACTACGACATGCCAGCTCTAGTATCCAATACGACATGCCAGCTCTAGTATCGACTACGGCATGCCAGCTCTAGTATCAACTACGACATGCCAGTTCTAGTATCCACTACGACATGCTAGCTCTAGTATCCACTACGACATGCCAACTCTAGTATCCACTACGACATGCCAGCTCTAGTATCCACTGTGACATGTCAGCTCTAGTATCCACTACGACATGCCAGCTCTAGTATCCACTACGACATGCCAGCTCTAGTATCCACTACGACATGCCAATTCTAGTATCCACTGTGACATGTTAGCTCTAGTATCCACTACGACATGCCAGCTCTAGTATCCACTACGATATGCCAGCTCTAGTATCCACTACGACATGCCAGCTATAGTATCCACTACGACATGCTAGCTCTAGTATCAACTACGACATGCCAGCTCTAGTATCCAATACGACATGCCAGCTCTAGTATCCACTGTGACATGCCAGCTCTAGTATCAACTACGACATGCCAGCTCTAGTATTCAATACGACATGCCAGCTCTAGTATCGACTACGACATGCCAGCTCTAGTATCGACTACGACATGCCAGTTCTAGTATCCACTACGACATGCTAGCTCTAGTATCCACTACGACATGCTAGCTCTAGTATCCACTACGACATGCCAGCTCTAGTATCCACTACGACATGCCAGCTCTAATATCCACTATGACATGCCAGCTCTAGTATCCACTATGACATGCCAGTTGTAGTATCCACTACGACATGCCAGCTCTAGTATCCACTACGACATGCCAGCTCTAGTATCCACTGTGACATGTCAGCTCTAGTATCCACTACGACATGCCAGTTCTAGTATCCACTACGACATGCCAGCTCTAGTATCCACTGTGACATGCCAGCTCTAGTATCCACTACGACATGCCAGCTCGTTTGTACAAATGCGTTAATTAATTTTGGTGACACCATCGGACACATTATTGAATTAATCTTGACTGGATCTGGCAAAGCGAAAATGGGCAAAGTTGGCTATTCACGGCTATTCATACCTCGCAATTAAGTTCTCCATCCGATCTAACGATCGAAATCTAACGATCGAAATCAATTATTTCCATGATTTTAACAAAAGTACGATCTTTTTTATTATATCGACTGCGCGTGTTACTTAAACTATCTACGCGCTATAGATTTGGACATCAACGAACCTCTTTTGTCCAGACCTAAAAAGCATGGCTGTAATTGGATTATTAAGTGGTACTAGTGGTGGTGATTGCTATTCCAGGGGTGCACGGTGTCGCACTACGTGTTGTTGCTTGTCAGGTATTCTTTCTTGAATCCGTTCCTGGTAGGTATACTTTTGCATGGTCACGCAACCTTGGCACAACTCAAAATACACATTTTACGAAAGTCTTCTAATGCTAAATTTCGTGTAAAATGTTATAATATGAAACACACTCGTTGCATATATTAAAAAGCTTTCGGCGAATTGTTAGATAAATTAATATATAATTACATTTAACGACAATGCCAAAATGCCACCGAATTTGAAGAATACGTCGCTATGTTCTCGCCACGTGAATAAACATTTGGACTGTATGAACGAACGCATAATTGTCTGAAACCAAGCTCGTCAACAAACTAACTATATATTCAAACATATTATTTACCGATTTCCTAATATTGCCGAAAATATCAAACACGAAAACGTACGTGAAATTCCTGCATGCTATGAACTGCTGAGTCAGCAAATGTAGTAATAAATTATTATTATGAACAAATCAAAGTTAGAATCTCCGATCCAAGATGCTGTGTCCCAAAATAATAATATTAAATGATTCGCCAAAATACAAGTGGAACCAATATACAGAGAGAAATTGGGGGTGGGTCACTAGAATAAGTATATTACTAGTCAAGCTAGTGATCCAACATATAGAAATTTATAGTAACCAACATGTTGGCGTTTGATAAAATAAAATAAAAGACACGATTTCACCACATGTAACTGGAATAAGCTGTAATGGTTATGTCGTTGTAATTAGTCGTTTATGTGTGTAAATAACATGTTAATATGATTGTAAACGACAGCGCCTTTAAGACAAATAATAACAGTAATAACAAAAACTGAACGTGTTTGTCATCATATGCTAAGTGACAATTTAATAGAATCTTTCAACACGTATGTATGTATGTATGTATGTATGTATGTATATATATATATATATATATATATATATATATATATATATATATATATATATATATATATATATATATATATATATATATATATATATATATATATATGTATGTATGTATGTATATATATATATATATATATATATATGTATATGTATATATATATATATATATATATATATATATATATATATATATATATATATATATATATATATATATATATATATATATATATATATATATATATATATATATATATATATATATATATATATATATATATATATATATATATATATATATATATATATATATATATATATATATATATATGATGCACAGTCAGTTAGTCATGCTGAACTGGTGACTAAAAGGTTCGCACTCAGCAATATATCAACAGTTGTTCTAAAATGTACGTGCTAACTAAAACTGCTACGTTCCACGGGGTGCTAAACTTAACACGTACGTACACAACAGGACAAAGTGCCGTACCGAAAAAGCGGAATTTTTTGGCAATGGCTTGTTTAAGTTAATTCCGAATTCATAGGACCACCTAAACATTCATAGAACCACCTAAACATAAAATATGATATATCTAAATCCTAACTGAGCGCCCTGTTGCCGCTGTCGACACACTAAACGACCCAGTGTCGGTCGATCGTCGGACAATGCATTTCTAACAGTTATAACGACCGATGTTGTTGCAACGTTTAACCGACGACGGAACTCGAGTCTACTTGACTCCACTCAACCGACACTCAACGCATAAATACTGCAACCGGATTTAATTTACTCCGACCGTTCGTTATTGCAACGATTGAGCTAAGCAGTCGCTAAGTATACCCGAGCCACCGCGAACAACACTCGAGTGCTTCCCAAAGACCGCGCGCTGCCGCTCAGTCGCGTTCGACGCCACCGCGATATTTTCTCATTTCCCCCCCAACAATGGCTGCCTTCCGGCTGAGCGGACGTGAATGGAAGCGGGCGGGGAACCACGACCCGACCTGACCGTCGACCCGCCTCAAAATTAGGCAGTTTGTATGCTTATTTAACTAGTCGTGAAAACGACACCACGCGACGTCGTGGTTCGCACGCTGACGGCGCAGAGCCCGGCCGGGACTCGATCGCAGACGCTGATGGGTTACGACAGGCCGTGGTCAGCGCCCGCTGTCTTATACAGACATGTGACAAAAGTCTAGTTGTCGCACGTTAGACCAAATAACAAGTACACGGCAACATAACACTATTATTCCCATAGAATAATAACAGTAATAATAATAGTTGTTATTTTTATGAATTGTTTTTATTATTATTACAAATTATGTTGGCATGTTTATGACATTTACAAGTTCACAATTTCGTTTTTGTTATTTCCACTAAACTTACTAATTGCAACATCGATATAATCCGTAAACTTCGCAGATCTTACGCAGGAAGATTTCCCGCACATAAACAGACTATTTGTGGTAAACCTAAGATTTAGGTTTATTTGCCGTTTTCTTATTGTGCAATTATCGTTTGTCATAAATGTATATACTATGATAATGTGATCACTATAAATAATGTGGAGATCAACAATGTAATGATATTTACTTATTTATTATTTATTTTGAGTGACTAGTTTGCAAAATTAATACTTAGCTTTTTTATTGAAAGAACCATTTTAATGCAATAGGAATAACGCAATAAATATCAAAACAAGTGTTAGTATGAGAATATGGTGTTTGCTGCACGTAGAGGTCCGCATTGGCTACTAATAAATTACTATATTTATGTAAGAATATGTTGGCCCAATGCGCGTACACAAGGGGTGAATTGTAGGACGCGGGTGACATTGTTTCTATGAAGATATCTTATGCAGCAGGCTTTGGGTTGTTGGTAATGTTTATGAAAGATAACCTGAAAATGTTCATTTGACGAATTTATTTATGTGTCTTAGAAATCTAATATATTTATTAAAATTATAAACATAAAGCTGTTCGTTACTGCGTTCAATATATCGCCCAGGTAACGTGCTTTGCCAACACTTGTTTACATGTGTGTTCTGTAGTTATGGCTATTAATACGTGAAATAATGGGTGACACCGTTGCGCTGGGCGAGAAAAGATGCGACGGTGTCACGTTGTATGGAATATACAGACAAATCTGTTAATATACTAATACAACCTGAAATAATTATACATTGTAGACGATGCGGATTTATTACTGCCCGTACTTGGTTAATCTTATTGGAGTAGTTGTAACATTGCTTGCTAAACGTCGGTGGTTTGTCATATAAGGACGTTTTTGTCCCGCACTTTATCACAATAAAGGACGGTTGTCGCTGACGCATTGTCCTGTGCTACTTAACAAAGTCGTCATGAAAAATAGTTGTGACAACTACAATGGATGGTTTCATTTACTCGCGTTTCGACGAAGGCACTTAAAATTCAAACGATTTCGTTGTTCGTGTTTTCTTTCACGCATTAATAACCGGTCGTAGATTAAAGCTTCGCAACGCCTCGCTGGGCGAGTAATGTGCTCAATGGCAAGTTTGAGTCGCTCATGCGAGCTAATTCATTATGATAGAAGAAGAAGAATTGAGCTGCATGTGGTCGCCACCCGCCAGTCCGCCAACAGACGGTCGTGCGGTGTTGAATTGGCCTCCGTCTCGACGCAGCCAATCAGGGCCCAGACGGTCGCAACGCCGAACCAATCAGCGCGCGGCAATGGCGCCACACGCGCTCCGAGGGGTGGTCTTTTGAAGGGCCCCATTAGCTACTGTCGGTCAAGTCCGCGTGTTGTCATTAGCGGATTTGCCAGACCTTTGTGGGGAGCGCGACGCCTGGGCGTGGTGTAACCATTGAGCTAACGTAGGTCCAGGTAGGCCTGATTGGTCTCGGCGTCCGGCGTACCCTTAGTCAACAATCGCGGCGGCGGGCGGGCTCAGGTCGATTCAACCCGTCAACGGATGTAGTCACGGAGTCATTTGTCCAGCATCGTGTGGACAGCAATCAGGAGACCAGCGCAACCGGTTTGGACTAATTATGTGGCCAATTAATTGATACTACAGATGCGCAGTTGATTGGTGGAAGGGACAGTGTCGCTTCTGTCGATGGTACTTTAACTGACGCTCCAAGTCCGGCAGGTGTTGAGATTTTCGCCGCCGACCGTAGTCTCCTTGAGCTGACCAACAAAGGGTGACAGTAGAGATAGCAAACACGGTGCAGCTGGCAGTGCCGACGCAACGAACAGTATAACGAACAACGCACCGAACAGCACGAAGTTATATCGGATGTGTCGGCAGACGTAACAGTGATTTGTCCGCGAGAATATTTGACGTATTTGTCCCCAAACACCCGGAGACGATATTGATGTCGACACACAGTATCGTCAACATGTCATCCGACTGTCCAAGGGGCAGCGACGAAGCGAAGACGAAACCGTCGCAAAAACTAACGAGTTTCTCCATAAGCAGTATCCTGGGGGAGTCGCCGGGGGTGGGACAGACTGGAGAGTGTCCCGGGAAGACATCGGCACGGGAAGCGACCGGGAGTCCACGAGAGACGGTCGGAGTGGCTGCGTCTGGATTTGACCAGGAGGCGAAGGTAGCGGCGATGACGGCGTGGTACCCGTGGATATTCCAACACGATCAGCAATACACGCACTTCCCGTTCGTCGAAGGTACGTGTTTGCGTGCGTGTGTTGGTGCGTGTATGCGTGCGTGTGTGCGCGTAGGACTGTGTTACAGTACAAAATACAGTAAAATACAAAGGATACCAATTCCCATGACGCTTTATGTGTAGCAATATAATACAGTACTTCAAATGATTAGCAAAGTACAACGTTATACTATGTCTATATTCCCACGAACATATGCACAAAATTACTTTCGTTACGCTGATATGCTCAAGTATGGTGGTATTAGCCGTTCATTCAAGAAACTATATGTAGAGCATATATATATATATATATATATATATATATATATATATATATATATATATATATATATATATATATATATATATATATATATATATATATATTTATTTATATATATATATATATATATTTATATATATATATATATATATTATTTATATATATTTATATATATATATATATATATATATATTTATTTATATATATATATATTTATTTATATATATTTATATATATATATATACACACACATGGTTTTTTAAGGTTCAGCTCACACGGGCAGTGCAACATTTCACACTTCCACAAACATGGTTTTACTTTTATCAGGCGCATTACCGCGGATATATACAACACAATATGTATTTGTTTATTTTCGATTGAATTTCACATGGGCATGGACGGTTTTCACACGGGAAAATTGTCCGTGTGAAAGGCCTTAAAAACCTGCATATATATATACACACACATGGTATATGCATGATATATACATGATATACATGATGTGTACATACACCCACGCACACGCACACACAAACAAACACACACACACACACACACACACACACACACACACACACACACACACACACACACACACACACACACACACACACACTGTATATCATAAAGACTGGCATTCCATAGTAACATTAACTAAACAAATATAACTGTCCGGCAAGTCTAAATTTTTTTAATATTGAAGCTACACTGGCAACAACCGAGCGTTTCAACATATTTAGTATGTAAACATAATTATATATATATATATATATATATATATATATATATATATATATATATATATATATATATATATATATATATATATATATATATATTATTATATTTACTTAATATATATATATATATATATATATATATATATATATATATATATATATATATATATATATATATATATGCATAGTTATATCTAATTTATATTGTTATGTTTATTTAATAAATATATCGACACACCCAGTCGGTTGTTGTCAGTGTCGCTTCAATATATAAAAAATGCAGAGTTGCCGGACAATTCAAATTGTTTAGTTAATGCTACTGTGGAATAGTAATCTCCTTGCCTGTTGTGGATATGTTTGTCACTTTTCATGTCGAACCTATCAACAACGGTCCACTCGACAGAGGTTATTGATTATTGTGTTATGATACTTTGTCCACTCGACAGAGGTTATTGATTATTGTGTTATGATGATTATTTATTGTTCAACTCCAAAGTGTACAGTCAACGTATGTGACCTGATTTACGCCATAAGACTTTGTATTCAAGACACTCGTACACGCATGCTGTATACGAGTGTATGTTCCTACACGCATGGTGTGTACGAGTGTATGTTCGTACACGCATGCTGTGTACGAGTGTATGTTCGTACACGCATGCTGTGTACGAGTGTATGTTCGTACACGCATATGTGTACGAGTGTATGTTATGTTATAGTTAGTGCACACTTTTTTAACATCCACACGTCATGTGAATATACAGACTTTTACATTTTTTATTAAAGGTACAACCAATATCAAATTGTTCCAACAATTACATTGATTTTAATATATTGTTTCAGGAAATATGATGACTCCTTTCGTAAAACCACCGCTAGGGGGCGCCAATCTATGGGGCAATGTCACGGTGCTTTCGGCAAATGGACATCTCGGCTCTTCGCCAAACGCCGCGCCGCGTCCGCCTAATCCGATCGCAGCGACCCCTAGCGTCGCCGAGCCGAACAACTTGCGGTGTTCAGCCAACGTCGGCTGGTCGACATCGGACGACTCTGCAAAAGTTGTTGAGGCGAACAGCGATGACGGTGCCGCGCTCGAAGACATTGACGACGACGACGACGACGTGATGTTGGACGTTTCATCGTCGGACGAACGTCGGTCCAACAGCCGGGTGTCTGACGGCGAGGTGTCGGCGGACGGCTACGTCCAACACGACGGCACAGGGAGCCGCAAGAAGAAGACGCGAACGGTGTTCTCTCGCAGTCAGGTCTTCCAGCTCGAGTCGACCTTCGACATGAAGCGCTACCTGTCGAGCTCCGAGCGCGCCGGACTCGCCGTGTCGCTCCACCTGACGGAGACGCAGGTGAAGATCTGGTTCCAGAACCGACGCAACAAGTGGAAGCGCCAGCTGGCGGCCGAACTCGAGGCGGCCAATATGGTGAAGAGCGCCCATAGTATGGTCCCATTGCCGCTGATGTATGGGGACTTGACTGGGCAGACCGCTGTCACGGATGCAGACCTGCAGGAGGCGGCGGCCACGACAGCGGCCTTCCGTCAAGTCCTCACGCCCTACCCCCTCTATTTTCACCCGTCACCTTACCCAAAGTTATCATCGATTCGGCCGTCGCTACACAACATTGTGTAGCGACGACTGGGCTCTCTCCGGAGAGAAACTTACGTGGTGTTGTCTTGTGTACTTCGGAAGGTGTACGGACAGTTAATGGTGTACCTCGGAAGGCATACGGACTATTCCTTTCCGGACGACCACGCCTATTGCTTAAACTATATCGCTATATGCCATAATTTATTATTTTGCTTCACGTGTTACTTACGAACGTCAGCTGAAAGACAGACTACGGCATAATTGGTTCAATGGTGTTCATCAATGTATAATATCCGTTAAAAATAAGGAACCCTGTCTTAATAGTAATATTTTATTTTAATTATCGGAGCGACCGTGTGGTAGCAGCGTTACTAGTGATATTGTTGTACAAAAATAATGTGTATTGCAATCGTTTATCTGTATAAATATGTTTTATTATGTTATTTATTTGTGTCATTAAATTTGTCGAACGTGAAAAGCAGATTGTTGTTAAATTAAACAAAAAGCACTCAATCATTTAACGTGTTCGTAGAAAGTTCTATTCTACACCCTACAATGTATGCCGATTTCTTCTCTGCCAAAAATTATGTCCATCTTTACAACCTTCTCCCACAAAAAATATATTAAAATAATAGCAGTGTTGTTGCTATATCTTAGCAATGCACTTTTACATCAAATATTTACGTAACAAATAAAACTATTTTGAAGTACATAAGACCAAGTTGGTGCTAAACGTGTCAATACCTTTTGACCCGACGCGTATGGTAAGACATAGTAACACAAAGAGGCACCCAACACGAATTCGCAAGCGTATTTATTACGTTCACACCTATTATTTATACGTATTTATATTTATTGTCGAACCAAATTGAAAAATGCATGCATAAATATTAATTCATACAATATATGGTGGGATCTGATTAATATAACCTAATTCGTGATGTCAACACAAAAATCCAGAAAGTATTCATATAAAAAGAATAGAATATGTAGAATGTATTCCCAATATAATGATTATTTTAATATTGGCTGTAGTTGATAATTAGTTATATCCTGTTTACTCACACATCAGACACTTCAACAAGCGATATTTTTATTTGCTATGTTACAAGCCAAGACATTTATTCGTGGGTCATTTGATCACATTTTTCAAATTATAGTTGCTTGTTAAAAACGAATGATTTTTTTGGATGGGATAGAAAAGTTGTGGCTGAATATTTGCAGTTTTTTATTTATGTTTGGCAACGGTCACCATGTGGCGCCACTGTCAAGCAAAAGAAGAACAAATCTACCGATGCGGATGTCCGGAGATCTTCTCGTGAACTGTGTTGTTTTACTGTGTGCAAAGTAGTAGAGTAACAGACATTATATCATTATATTAGAATTCGCATCAGCAGAACCGGTTTATTTGTCAGCCATGTGCAATCACTGTTGAAAGCAATATAGGCCCAATAAACACGTGTGTAACTGATGTTTTGAAAAGTTTCGTTCCGCGAAACGCAGCTTTGCATAATGTTTAAGAATATAAGTTTAAATGGAACATAGTACGAGAAAAATAGTGCCAGAGGTGTAGGTAGGGTTTTTTGCTGGAGGGGGCCATCCGAGCAAACAGGGTACGAGGAGGGCTTGGAGACAGTGCCCTTGGTGGGGAGGGGGAGGGTTGAGATGTCCCTAAAAATTGGGATGGATGCCATGACCTCTGGCCCCCTCTCGTTACCCCACAGTACGGTGCTGCACTTAACACTACATTTAGTACTACACATGTTAAATACACACACGATTTTGTGATAATGCATCTTAACGTCTAAAGGGTATTTATTATTACGACAAATAAAAATCGGTTTGAATAAAGCTGCTGGTAATTGTCATACGATACAAAGAGAATGAAGTACACTCTTACTAACGAAAACTCTTTTTTATGCCGACTTAATTTGGTGAAATCTTTCAGGCACTTTACACTATCTTTTTTTCATGTACAGGCAGTATTTGTTGTATAAACACGTCTACACCAGTCGAAGGCCAGGATTCAATTCGCCGTATAACTTGATTCTTGACGCCTCGTTTGATCGCGTTTGCTCATAGTAAGTTCGTGTGCATAGCGTTTTGTAATTAGGAAATGTCTTTGTTGGAAATGCCCGCGAAGTACATTTAGCAGAAACAGCCTACGCACGACTTGCTCTTATTCAACTGTATAAATGTCGCAGTACACAGCCTCCTTTGTATGTATTGTATTTATTTGATCTGACGTCTGGCAGAGAGCTGCTGTTGAGTGACATATGATTGATGCATTTGACAAGCTTGTCTGAGACGTCGTCTTTGTCAGGGATGACGTCATCCGACCTCTACCAGTAATACTTATACGATCATACAGGATATTGTGTCCCATGGAAAAGACGGACATTGCCCTTAATCCATTGCACTTCGCCCTGCCTTTGTAACCATGTGGCCTGAACATAATTTGCTCTACGTTCTTGGGATATTATATTCTTTTGCCAATTGAAAGCACTCTTTCGGGAATCCACTAGGCCGGAGCGGGCGATCGAATCGATTCATGTCAACTATGATTGGCCGAAATATGTGTCATATGTGTCATATATATATATATATATATATATATATATATATATATATATATATATATATATATATATATATATATATATATATATATATATATATATATATATATATATATATATATATATATATATATATATATATATATATATATATATATATATATATTATAATTATTCATGTATATATATATAAAATGCCAGTCTTTATGGTATACAATGTGTGTGTATATATATATATATATATATATATATATATATATATATATATATATATATATATATATATATATATATATATATATATATATATAAACGTGTGAGGTTAGTTTAATTTAATTACATTTTTTTTTCTGATTTAATTGTAATTTAATAAACTTTTCAAGTTAATTGCCCTATGACTTGAAAAGTTTATTAAATTACAATTAACTCAGAAAACGTATTAAATTAAATTAAATTAACCTCACACATTTTTAGGTCAATTCAATTGGCCTTCCAAATGATTAAATTAAGTTAAATTAACAATTAATTTTAATTCAGTTAAAAATGAAATCACGTGTTGGTAGAATGCTTATACAGTTAAAACTGTTCTATAATCACAAGATTTATTACAGAAATGTGTTTTGTAACTGTGTTGGAAACATATTTGATATGTTACAATCCAAGATATTTATTCGTGGGTTATTTGATCACATTTTTCAAATTATAGTTACTTCTTAAATACGAATGATTTTTTGGATGGGATAGAAAAGTTTCCTCCTGTATTCAACAACCAAATTAACAAAACCAGGCAATCACATACTGTACATAATTTCTATGCACCAAGTTGTTATTTGTGCAGTGTTTTATACTAAATCATTAAGTTTCCCCTTTACACACTAGCTTTTAAGTATATGTACACTATTTCATTATCTTTTTCTGTATCACTACAACTGGCACGCTTTTTATTTAAGTTGGCACTGTAAAAATAATCCCAAACTTAAGCTATATTACCTTTCTCTACATCTCCACACACCAATAATAACGTACACACACCAACAATAACGTACACACACACACCAACAATATTGGCCAGATAGGTCCACTTGGCTGCAAGTTGACAGCTCCAGATGTTAACATTTAACAGAGATTTTCTAAAGCCATGATTAGCCATCAATTTATCATCCTACAAGAGGATATTCTAGTGTCTAGGCCTTCCCTCCAATTCACAGTTGCCTGAATGACCAGCCCACTTGAGTTGGTACAGTGTATATGTGCTCTGTGATGTTCTCCCTCCCATTCACACATGCCTTAACCTGACCTCTCTCAGGCTAGTGACTGCAATAATGACCACATGTCTTCTGGAAACGCCATAACATGGCTGTGAACTATCCAGTAATATCAACCGTTAAATGAACACTTAATTGAGAGTTAATTGAGAATTTGTCAATTAAATTAAATCAACCCCTTTTGCTAAAGCTAATTAATAAAATAAAATAACTAGCCTTTCTGGAAAAGTTAGTTAATTAAATAAATTGAGTTAATTCAATTAACAAATTAACAATTGAAATTAATCAATGCCTGATACGCATGTATATATATATATATATATATATATATATATATATATATATATATATATATATATATATATATATATATATATATATATATATATATATATATATATATATATATATATATATATATATATATATATATATATATATATATATATATATATATATTCTATATATATATATATATATATATATATATATATATATATATATATATATATATTATTTCATTCATAATTAAAATCTAACACAACCTAGACGGCTACACAATCTAAACGCGATTCTTGAAACTCGCTTACGCTGCAGTGATCACGCAACTTCAGCAGTTAATTTCCCGTTAGTTCGGCGTTGGCCAGCAGACGGCGCCACCAACAATGAGCGATGACAGGGCCTTTGTGCTACGTCAGCGTAGCGCGATAAACGAGCGATCGATTGAGTAAAGAGCGGCTTGAGAAGATTCGAGTGCCGGCACAATGGCGTGCTTGATGGGTCTATCGAGTGGACTCAGCCACCCTTGACGCGACTGTCTAAACAACCGCCAGGTCTGCGTCGACACTACGTGTGTCATTGGTACGTCCGTTCGGAAGACGCACTCGAGTACATCCGCACAAATAGCGCTGTGCAGCTTGTTACTGAGACAATTAGACCAGAGTTGGCACATGAAGCGTGTGCCTGTTTGGTAATGAATATCAAAGGTAAAAATATCATAGTTCTTAGGGCAAAACCATATTATATAGTAAAACTATGTCTATTATAATATATTCTGTCTATCAAATGAGTATTAATAAACACTTGTATGTATATAAATATATGTATGTATGTATGTATGTATGTATGTATGTATGTATGTATGCATGTATGTATGTATGCATGCATGCATGTATATATATGTATATATATATATGTATATATATGTATATATATATATATATATATATATATATATATATATATATATATATATATATATATATATATATATATATATATATATATATATATATATATATATATATATATATATTTCATTTGAATGTTTCGATTCGAATATCTTGTTTACATTGCGTGCTGGACGACAAGGTCGTTATTCATAACCAGATAACGGTGAACTTATGTTAAAAAGTGTGACTCAGTAAACATTTGGATCGTCGAGATGTATGTGTATAATGTGTTGTTTGGTAATTCATGTTGTTTATATCATGTAGCATGATTTTATGATGCTAATTATCACACTGTGTACATTTTCCTTGATTACGGCAAGAATAAATGACATTCTTGCGTTTTTAATAATTTGTTTTATTAAATTTATCATAGTGCATTTGGTGAATGTATTTTTTAAATAACATTTCTCAAAGCACCAAACTTAAGCTATGACGTCACAATATAATATGTGCTCGCACGAGTTGTCTACACGCTTGCCTATTCATATATGATATTCCCGTTTGTATTGAAAAGAAATAGGCAATACATAGAAGCGAACGCATTTAATGAGTTATTTATATTTTGTCCTTCAGGTTCTTTTTGTTTAATGTGTATTATATTGATACTGCCGATATTTCGTATAATTATGCAACCCTAATCTTTTTTTAATAAGGATAGTCTTAACTTTGGGAAACAAAACTTTGAAATGAATTCGACTGACAAGGTTTCATATTTGAATGCGACACTGGAGAAGTCCCCGCGTTGGATACCAATTGTCACGTGTTCTCGGCGAACTGTCTATTAAACGCTGCATTTATATGCTGCATGGAAATGACAGTGGTGGGTAGGCTGAAACTTCAGAGTCGGGCCTATCAGTGTGTTCGCTGTGCAAGTGGTGAAACACGGAGAAACACGGAGAAACACGGAGAAACACATTCATAGGAAGCGAAGAAAAGACAGAACCTTTATTGTCGTGTACGTTGTACGTATTGTCGTGTACGTTGTATATACAGTAGGTATGACAACAATACCATGTCGTGTTTATAAGGTTATATGTGATATGTTTAGTTTCTTAAAGTTGCCCCATAGAAGTGATAGTGGTCACTGTGTTCGAGCAGAAAGGCCACACCACGGACAAAAATTAGACAACATCCGATATTAGTTCGTATAAGATCGTAGTGTCCGCAACGCTTCTTGATTCCACAAAATTAAAATCGAGCGTTCCGTCATGCATAATTTCCATGGTGTATTTAACGGATCAAACGTTAAATTGCGAAGTGTCTAGCTTGATCAAGAATTCGATCGTATATGCACAATGAATAGTTTTGGTAATTCGACATGATCACGATTACCACCCTTAAACATTAACCATTATTCGATTTGAATAATCTTTTGGCCAAACAAAACCAAGCTAATTAGCACAATTCTGTTGCACGGACATTGTCAAATGCTGTATTAATACTGTATGCGCCATTGCATTCGCAATCACACGCGCGCGTGCCTGCGAGCTTGCGTGCGTGTGTGGTTGCGTGTGCGTGTGTGTGTGTTTGCACGCGTGCGTGCGTGCGTGCGTGCGTGCGTGCGTGCGTGCGTGCGTACACTATACTGTCACGTGGTGTAGGTCGGATTATCAGAGCCAATCACTTTTAATTCCCCCTGTTTTCATCACTACAGGAACACACATTTCGTCCATAATAACAAACTGATTTCCGTCTTAAACGTAAACTAATAACACTGATCCGGAAAGTCATCGCAGGTCCGCGATCCCACGAGTACCACGTCACTGCTGAGTGTTGTCAGTTACGTCAACGACAGAGGTAAAATGGCGTCGATAGTGGGTGAAATGGCTGTGAAGCAAAGATTACGACAGGACAAAGGAGACAAGCCTATTCTGATTGACAAAGCAGACATAAATGCGATAGACGCGCAGACGTAGACGCGATAGAGAGTGGCAACCAAATGAGACAAATACTCAACTTAAAGTGGTGTACCTGTGGATACTGCCTTACTGGTAATGTAAAGTGGTGTACCAGTGGATACTGCCTTACTGGTATTGTAAAGCGGTGTATCTGTGGATATTGCCTTACTGGTATTGTAAAGTGGTGTATCTGTGGATACTGCCTTACTGGTATTGTAAAGTGGTGTATCTGTGGATACTACCTTCCTGGTATTGTAAAGTGGTGTATCTGTGGATACTGCCTTACTGGTATTGTAAAGTGGTGTATCTGTGGACACTGCCTTACTGGTATTGTAAAGCTAATGTACTGTAAACATTCGGGAGTTTAAGTCAAATGGCAAACCTCAAGCGAGAGCAGTGCAGTCTTAAATACCGTTTAAATAAAACCGCATAGTAAATCTTAAAGGGGGGGTGAAGCACTCGAACAACCATAGCCCAAACATAATAACATACCATTTACAGTATATATCACCCTTATATGATGGGCGCAACGCCACGGTAATTTTGTAATATCCTTTTAAACTTTGCCATTATCTTCGCTGGGCGGCGCCATATTGCTCTGCGGGGGGGCTCAGCGGCAGAGTGGTTTGAGTACGAGCTCCTGGCACGGCGTTCACACAGTAAAAACCTCTCGGAAAAACGGCCGAAACGCATGGAAAATCGAATAAAAAGAAAACTGGTGTACACTGGATGGCTCCTGGATATATCAACTAGTACTACAAATGCAAGGAAAAAACTTTTGATCGACTTCCGAGGAAGAATTTGCAGCGGAAAAGGTGGTTGCAAATGCGGAAATTGCCGTGTCCGCCAGCCGCAGGCACTGCGAGTGACCACTTTTCCGACAAAAGACTGTGATGAGCATGGACAGACGGAGAGCATCAAGATGTCATTCTTGGTCAAAGACACCGTTCCATCTTAGATTTTTTTTCCGCATATGACCATGCATCTACAGACTATTCTGCGACAAGGAAACGTCAGATATCAAAGGGCAGAGCGATGCGCAGGAAGCGACGAGCAGAAACCAGGTTAGTAAATTGGATTACCGTTACCATTGTGACTTATCACTACGATTACAATATAGTTCCACCCCAATAAGCACAGCTGTGCTTCAACGTCAGCATATATATAACCCACAGTAAATCGAAATGTATGAATACAATAAAGTGCGAGTAACTGTTAATAGTTTGATATAATTACGAGTGTTTTCCTATCCGCCGATTTATTTTCGACGTGATCAGACGTACCGTCAATACGTGGCCGTACTCAAAACAATAACAATAACTCAGTAAGTGCTACAGGATATACTGCAGCCTTATAACATGGGCCATGGCGTATGTACTAGGAAAAATTATTCAAGAAAATGATTTGATATTATTTATTGACAGTCATAATAAGTCTCATACTCCAGTGTTTTAAATGCCTAGAGACCAAGCAGCAAGCGTTAGGCTAAGCCTAAGGGGGTAGATGCATGGGAGAAACACACCAAAAGACAGTATAGACTATAGCGCAACAGAAGCCTGCTGTTGCTGTTTACATTTCAAATTCTTTATGGAAATATTTAAATATACAAATACTTTCATTGTGATTAAGTGCAAATGCAGTTACACAAACTTTTTAAAAGTATTTAAATATTTAATAAAATGTATTTCACCCATGCAATGTCTAGCTGGAGAGGAAACTAACTAAGGCATCGTCATCTACCTAGTTGAACACTGTCAGATTACATGTCTGCTTTCTATAATGACACTTTACAATTTCTGTCTGAATTCTTGTGACTTGACAATAAGGCAACATTATATAAAATTAATTTGCTTTATTGATCAGATTAAACCCCACATGTAATAACCGGAAGTTCATAAAGAGATGTATTAATTACATTTTATTCTGAGTCGACTGATAACACTGTAATGAATATCGTGGGGGGAGGGGGCAACTATCGGCAACCCACAATAGTATTAGTACAAGCTATACATATGAAGGAAGTCTATCAGGCATGGGGGTCAATTCTGTTTTGTCAATTCCAAAAAATCATTTCTAATTCCGCCTTGCAAAAAATCAATTCCAACTGTTAAAATCCTAGGCTAAAGAAAAATTCAAATCCAATTCGTTTTAACAGTTTTATTTGTCACGTGTGCACAATCATATTTAATTAGATATGATTACAAAATTATTGTTCGTTAAATACACACACACACGCACGCACGCACGCACGCACGCACGCACGCACGCACGCACGCACGCACACACACACACACACACACACATATATATCAAGTCCAGGTCATTTGCCCCCCTCCCGGACATTTGCCCCTTTGTCACTTGCCCCCCCAGACATTAGCCCCTTGCCTTATTAAAAATCTGGACATTTGCCCCCTGTCCGTAGCCTCTGGATTATTTGTAAGTTTTTTAAGAAATGTTTTTTTAACTTATTTTTTATTTCTGAACATGAATTCAAGATATATATTACCCTAATTGCAATTAATGTTCTTTGTGCCAGATCAGCCAAGTAAATTACTTTATATAGTTGGAGGTGAACCTGTAATCAAAGGATTATCTTTATTGCAATTGTGGAAGAAGCCAGTGACATTAGGACCTGGACCTGTTAGGACAATTGAGGATATTTGAAAGAAGCCATCTCAACAAGGTTTCTTTTGAATTGCATTTACCATGGAGAGTTGGAGTGACTCCATTTTCCTATAAAACTGGATGCACAAGCCAGAGTTGTCAGAATTCACTTATAACTTCACCATGGAAATTACTACTAGCATCTGAGGAGGTCAGAAGCTATGTTTTGAGTGTCATTCCTACACCAAGAAGGGGGACCAACAAGATTACTCTTCAATGGGAGTGAAGCCAGCGTCGATCCTGATCATGCAAGGGTGCTGTGGTCACTGATCTGATCTCCAGATCCAGAATGCGATCAACAAGACTGCCTGCACCCATGATGGTGACATGGCACCGATAGAAGCTGCCAAGGTCAGTGAGGACCTGAAAACTAAGGCAGCTAATACCAGGGGCACTCCAAACCAGCTGATCTCTGACTCGTTACTGTCCACCACTGTTTGTGGAAGCATCACCCCAAGAACCCATCTTCCACCACTGATCTGACTATCAATGATACCTGGAAGACAACTGGTGACAAGAACATCTCATACACACTCCAGGGGATAGGCCATTGCATTAGGCTAAGGTGACTTTGACTTGTCATTGAATGTTATGTTATTGTAGCAATAATGATAAAACTGCAAACTGATTTTCACTTGTCAACTATCATAGAAAAAAGGGGCAGATGTCCGGGGGGGAGCAAATATGCTAGGAGTCAGATTTATATCGCTATCAGTGGTGGTATCATAAATTTACTGGAAAGTTTGAGTCTTCAACATCCTAATCTCCAACATGTATTCTCCATGGGGACATTTTTAATTACTACAAAGGGCAAACCCTACAGCCACATGTAACAGCATTGTACAGATGACCAGTGACATGTTTATTATGGGAAACTTGTGGGCTGAACATTAGGCTTGGATAAACAAGGGGCTGCATTCAAGTGGGGTAGGCTTCCTAAAAGCAAGGTCATGTCTAACCAATTTCTTATGTTTTTTAGAAGAAATTACAAAGTGGGTAGATGACGGGTCACCAGTTGTCTACTTAGATTTTCAGAAAGCTTTCGATAAAGTGCCACATCAAAGATTGTTACTTAAACTAAAAGCCCATGGTATAGGCAATTATGTAATCAACTGGATAGAAAAGTGGCTTACACACAGAAGACAGAGAGTAATAGTAGATGGTGAGATTTCAAACTGGAAATCTGTTTTGAGAGGGGTACCACAGGGATCAGTATTAGGCGCTATACTGTTTTTAATATATATATATATAAATGATTTGGAGGATGACATATCTAGCAAAGTACTCAAATTTGCAGATGACACAAAAGTATTCAGAAAGGTTACTAATGATACAGATAAACAAAGTTTACAGGATGATCTAGAAAAATTTTTTAAATGGTCAGAAAAATGGCAAATGTTATTCAATTTTGGGAAGTGTAAATGTATACACATAGGACATGGAAATATGGACGAGGAATATAAAATGAGGGATGCTGTACTAGGTAGAACCACACAAGAAAAGGATTTAGGAGTAACATTTAATGCTGACATGAAAGTTTCAGAGCAATGTGGGATTGCTGCTTCGAAAGGAAATCAATTTCTAGGGCTAATTAGGAGAACTATCACGTATAAGGAGAAACATCTAATTGTACTCCTGTACAAAGCAATAGTTAGACCACATTTGGAATATTGTATTCAAGCATGAAGGCCATATCATAAAAAAAGACATAGATAAGCTAGAAAGAATACAACGAAGAGCAACTAAAATGATTCCAGAATTTAGAGACCTTAGTTACGAAAGTCGCTTATTACAATGTGGTTTGACAACACTAGAGACCAGGAGACTAAGAGGAGACCAAATAGAAGTGTTTAAGATAGTGAACGATTATGAGGATGTTGATAGGAATATGTTCTTCAAACTTAAAGAAGGCAGTAGAACCAGAGGACACAAAGCAGCATTAGTTAAGGAGCAGTGTAGGTTGGACATGAGAAACTACTCTTTCTCACAGAGGGTGATAAATGAATGGAACAAACTGCCAAATGATTGTGTTAATGCTAGTAGTGTGAATATGTTTAAAAATAGAACTGACAGATATCTGATAAGGGCATATCTCTTTTTGATGCAAATGCTTGATTATATTGTTCTTGGTCACAATGTTTCAATACCAGATAGACAGTGTCTATGCTGTAATGTTGACAACTTCCTGGCTGTTATCAGATTCAGGGTGACATGCTAATAGCAGACAAATATGATAAAAGTAATATAAATAAATATAAGGGTAAATATTAACAGTATCAAGTCAATAATTCCAACAAAATCACTTCCAATTCCCAAAAAATAAATTTTTGAAAAAAAATTCCAATAAAAAAAAAATTTAAGTCAATTCCAATTCCGGAACTGGAATTGAGGGCCAGTTCCAATTCCGGAATGGAATTGACCACATGCCTGAAGTATATTCATGACAATATCTTGTCTCTGTGTACTACAGCAACAGTCATGAACAGTATAATTGAATTGAAACAAGCTTATGTCTGTGGGGCTTTTGTCCATGCAACATACTCTCTAGCAGATGCTTTCAGTATAATACCTAATAATTATATATATACATATATACACATATAGATATATATATATATATATATATATATATATATATATATATATATATATATACGTATGGGCAGGTATGTGTGTGCGTGCAGCATTTATAAGATAAAGATGCCACAAACATAGATCTGCATTTGGTCCAATAACAATATTCATGCATTATGTTATCTAACTCGAGTGTCAGATATAAAATAAGGAACCCCATAGAAAGTGAACCTATGGGTCCATATTTTGTTATGGAATTTGGACCCCTTATAGAATTTTGACCTCCCTGGCCCATTGAAAACAGTGGAATGTTGATTAGATAATATAATGCACATTTGAGCTAAGATGCTACAATTTTGGTTACATGCGTTTGGTTATGTTACCAGTGGCATTCATCAAACTGACCAAACAGATTCATTAAAAACATTAAGAGATCAGTGAAAGACCCATTGGTTGAATTAACATGGCTCCATAGGGAAAATGCTTTTCCCTGTGGTTGATTACTTTATACATTCTATATGACACTGGCACTCTTATATTCTAAAAATAATATATACAAGGGAAAGTTTCTCACATTGTGATTCACTTTTATTATGCAAAAGATGAATTTTGTAAAATTTTCAAGTCACCGTATGTGTAATCTTTTCAGATGAAGGATTCACCATTGGTTCGTACAAGTACAGATACTAGTTTTGAAGCATCCAGCGCTACGGGTGATGCCGTCAATCTTTACATTACGGATGTCACCTTTAGTGCCATCACTGCTACTACTGCTGTGGCACCACATACAACTGATGCTGAAATGCAAATCGATCCGGTAATGATATTTCAAGTGCGACACTTTGCGAATACTGCTGTAGTCACGGATGACATTATTGCACCAATGAACTACTCCTATCTGAAGCTTCCATCAGATTCAGTGAGAACAAAGACATTGGTGCAGATGATGCACACTATGTGATAACAGCGACATAACCGAGGGTGACTCAAGCAGCTCCGACACCTATGAGAAAGAGAAGAAGTTTGTCATTCGTGAGAAAAACTTATGTCACTTTTCTGCACTTGCCACACACCAAACAGCCATAAACTGTGACACAGGTTGTACTCATGTCTGATCTATCAGCCAAGGTCTTTCGGATACTGGGGTGTCTGTCAGAGGAAAGGGTGCTGATTTCTACCCCTGGATAAGTGAAAGGTGAATTGAATATGTTAGGTGTATGTGTACTATCAGTCAGAATAAGTAGTGTATTAGTGTATATTTAGTGCCAGTAGTTTATTGGAACAGATGGTTGGTGTGCAAGTACTATCAGTCAGAACAAGTAGTGTATTGATACATATGATTGGTGTACATTTACTGTCAGTACAAGTAGTGTAGTTGGTAGAGAATGAGACGCTTGGTTTACATTTGCTGTCGGTAGGAACAAGTAGTAGATTCAGTCAGAACAAGTAGTATATTGGATACACATGATTGGTGTACATTTACTGTCAGAAGACATAGTTAAATGGTGCAGATTCCAGAATGAGATCATTGGTGTACATTTACTGTTGGCAGGAACAAGTAGTGTATTGGTATGCATGATTGGTGTACGTTTACTGTCAGTCAGAACAAGTAATATTGTTACACATGATTGGTGTACATTTACTGTCCAATCAAAACAAGTAGTCTATTGCCATTGGTACAGATGATGATGGTGAAACAGTTAAATGCCTTGGCTTTATAAAGATTAATTATTTCCTAAGCTAAACTACCAGTATATTTGATATGTTGTGGCATAATAATGATGTGTGTAACTGTGATATCCATGTTCCAGGTTGTATTTCCCTGTGGTAGAAGTCACTGTTTTTAGTCAAACAGTTAAATGCCTTGGCTTTATAAAGATTAATTATTTCCTAAGCTAAACTACCAGTATATTTGATATGTTGTGGCATAATAATGATGTGTGTAACTGTGATATCCATGTTCCAGGTTGTATTTCCCTGTGGTAGAAGTCACTGTTTTTAGTCAATGGTTTCAGTCGTTCTAGTTAGCCTTATTTCTTTGGTAATTGTTTTTCTATGTGAATAAACTGTTGGTATATTTTATGTTGGTCTCAATATAAATGAAATTGTGTGTGCAAGATGCTGCAGGTAACATTTTTGTTGACAGAAATGGGATATGGATAAGGAGGCATTCACATCATTCAGTTATTAATATTTTAGTGGGAATTTTTGTAGTTTTCCAGGTTGTTTTTCGACCTGCTGCATACTGTGGGTGCCTCACAATTTGTCTATATCAGACTATCAGTACACTCACCTGTGTCAGGTCAATCTCCATAGCTAAACTTTCCATCAATTCAATTCGGTTCAGAATAGACATCACAGATCCTTCCCACATTGCAGGATGGGATTACTTGTCTTGCCTTTCCTGAGCCTGAAATATAATTTGTCAGGGTTAGTTGATAGCACTAATTCCATAATTACCATAATAGTTGCAAAACTGTGAACATTAAATACTGTCAGTAGTTAATTATTGTTATTTAAATGATTACATTGCACCAAACAACAAGGTGTTGTGGTGTGCTATAAAGAGAGGGGTGATTACAAGTACGAATATTAATGTAATCATGATTACAGTAATTATTGCAATCACAATTACTAATGTAGTCATGATTACAATCAGTATTACAATCACAATTATGGTAACATCTAAGAATATATATATATTCACATAATGAATTAAATAAACCCTCATGTTATTATTGTCATCAATGTTATTCAACACAAAATCAAACACAATATTAAAATACAGTCACGGTACACTTCATTAGATTAGATACAAAATAAAGAGAACAGCCTGCTTGCATTGCCATTGTAGTTCTGACCTCGCCCTCGGGCTAGGTAAAGAAATATGCAGAAAAAATATGATTATTAAAATGGCAACGATTCGATAACAATTGAATTACTGACCTGCTAGCTATAGGGCGAATCAATGAGTCGGCATGCAAATCATGCAATGACAGCAGGCCAACATCTAGCACCGCTCTGTTTGTGCATATCAGTACAAAATCATCGACATCGTCTTCGCCTTCGTACGGTGATGGAAGCACCAACGCGGTCGGGCACACGGTGCTGCATAGCCATAGGCATAGCCTAGCCCTAGGCATGGTAGCTTCCTCGGCGCAGCATGATGACTCAACGTAAACGTGCGCAGACATCAGGACGTAATTTCCACAGGTTCACCACATCACATTACCTAGTCAGGAATCGTTGATAGTCAAAGCGCTGTTGTAATTTTTCCTGAATCCAACGTCAACAAAGGCGAAGCCGACCTGGAGTCTGGAGCGTGACTCGCACACTCGGTGACACTTTACGACTGTCAACCGTTGTTTCCGTGTGGCCTGTCGAACTAGACTCTTCGTCTGTGGTTTCCATTTCTCCAAAGATAGACTAAGCTATTACGGAAGTTCAGTAAACCACTAATCGCTAGTAGCAGATCTGGTAAAACTGTCACAAGCGATGCATCCATCTTGTCAACAAGTAAAAAATAGTTCCGGTATTCCGTTATCGCATATTCTCGTTGGTTAGCGTCTCGTGTGTTCGAGAAGTGTGGCGTTTTCGACGATTTTTTGTGTGTTTTGTTGTAATTTCTTTAACTTTTTTATTTGGAACGAACAAAAACGCTATTTTGTTGACGTGTGTAAACACTTGTATATATAACAGAGACCCATATCTTTTTTTTCGCTTCAGAATGCCTATTTACGAAATAAATCGCAAAAAATCGAAAATTTACATTGATTAGATATACGCGACTCAAACCACTCGTTTCGACAACAAGATGGCGATACGCAGTGATGTATTTTGTCGATTTTTGTCTCGAACAAAATCAGTTTTTCAGTTTATCTCACACATTAGCAGGTATCTGTCACCATTAATGCATAGTTAGATAATATATATTTAAATATACGGCACAACACAAAATTGCTTCAGTTCCCCTTTAAATGAATAAACTTAACAAATCACTGTGCTGGTTTATCTACGGCAGAAGAAAAAGTCAAAATGACAGCAAGGGATAGTTTTGCGTTTTTCGTGCAATTTCCGCCAGACGGTCGTCTTCCGTTGGATGCACTTACGCGCTCCGGCTTGAAGTGTCTTCGCCGCTCAGTCCGTAATCGCGTCGATGTCACAGGTGTCAACGGCTGTGACACTCCGGAGACAAGTGTCGTCGTCTTGTCCCGGCAAAGTGTTCAATTGTGCCGAGTCGTCGGGATGGGTAATTATCTTGTCAACTCCCAGTTGGTCGGCCATCACGCTTACGTAACGGCCGCTTCGATAATCCCTTCCCTCGCCACCTGATGTCGCTGTAATCGATTCGCGGGTTTTATTCGCCATAATGGATCGCCGAATTCGACGGCTGATCAGATTTCGCGCGAATACAATGGTCTACTTAAGACTACTTAGCGCGGGCATGTCAGCGCGGAGCCCCGGGTATGATAACCATCAGAGGTGCTCACCGAAGAGGCGTTTTTGGCAGCCGACGCTGAATGGCGGCCGTCGTGCGAACGATTTCAGATGTCACAACTTGTATAGGAATGTGAGTGATGGGTTACGCAAACAAGTTGACAACATCTTCTTAGACGTTTAGTGCAGCAAGTGAGCATCGCCCCCCAGTCGGCCCTAAGTGCCGAGGACCGGGGTATTCCCACCGAGCGGGGAGGGCACCCAGCAGGATTGAAAGACATATCGTATTAGAGGACAGATTGCGATCAACGCGCGAATTCTCCAAATGCGTTTTGATCAACTGGACAACCAAATGGACATCGGAGTTAATGGCATGCTGATATCAAACGAAGGTGTCAGGGAACGTGCGTGTGTACACCGCGTCGCCATACAACCCTCTGGACCAAGACGAAGAAGACAATAGCGCACACCGAGGTCTCTGTATCATTATTAACGATTGGTCGCATTAAATCACGAATAATTAAAACAAAAACGCTTAAGCACGATAACTAGAAATATAAAATAAAATTTGAGGCGTTTATCCACAAAATGCGTTATTTCCATTTTTGGATTTCGAGAAAATATTAGTTTACGTATTTACTAAATTTAAGCGCATTGTTTTCGGAGATACTAACATCTGTAAACCCACAGTACTCGAACGTAAACCATTACGTACACTTTTACAGTATTATTTAATAAAAACGGCTGCTGAAGCGGATACAACTAATGGCAATTTACTTTTTTACATTATCGATTTTGGTAAACGGTCACCCTCAATACCACGATCTAATCGAGAATATTTCGCTGCATCAACATACGAAATGGAAAACAAACATATCTCCACGTTATGCTGTGACTTATTTGAAGACGTTTAAGATTATAGGAAAGTACCGCTGATTTATTGAAATAAGAAATAAAATGTGCATGGTTTAGCCAGAAATTAACAGGGTTCGTTTAAATGAAATAAACTGTATTTTTGCTAATGCTGTGAACAAACATCAGTGGCCTTACAATGCTGGTGTATTTATTCACACATTGTGCACTGTAAGTGTATATATTGTGTACATATAATCCCTGCTTCGTGAAAACAATTTATATTATACACGTAAACATTATACATTAAAATGGTGCATGATTTTACAAAAATGCAGCCAACATATCTCTTCACATTTCAAAGCTGAAATATTGATAATTGTCGATGTAATTAAAACGCATTATTAACTATATCTTATTAATGCACTGATTAGCAACACCTTAAAGCAGTGGTTCTCAATCTGGGGTAAGGGTACCCCCGGGGGTACGCCGGAGGTTTTCCAAGGGGCACGCATATGGTTGGCTGAAACTATAATATTATAAAGTTAAATGCAACATTGCATAAATGTTATCATTTCGTGTGTTCCACGAAGGAACAATTGTGTTTCTGTATTGCTATTAAATTCACAGAAAACATATTCTTTTCAAGCCAACATTAATATCTATTAGAAAACGTCATCACCCAAGTCCGTCAATTACTATTCTCGAAGGACCTACACTTTTCCCAGTTAAAATACTTCGTACCTAAATTGTTCGTAAGTTACGACGACTTCGCCTCGTTAAAACGGTTAGTACCTAACTGATAAATACCATCCAGCGCCCTCAATTCCCGGCTCTTCTGCCTCTTGTGCCAAGAGTTCGATGCGGACCAAGAGGCATTGCTCTTCCACAATGAGGTTCATTGGCTCTCACGGGGAAAGAGGAGAATTCTTTGAACACGTCAGCAAAGAGCAGTCTCGAAATTTCGTCAGATCTTGTGTACAGACAGACCTTGTGTACATGTACCCATACAGACAGACCTTGTGTACATGTACCCATACAGACATACCTTGTGTATATGTACCCATACAGACATACCTTGTGTATGTGTACCTATACAGACAGACCTTGAGTACGTGTACCCATACAGACATACCTTGTGTACGTGTACCTATACAGACATACCTTTCGTACGTGTACCCATACAGACAGATCTTGTGTACAGACAGACCTTGTGTACATGTACCCATACAGACATACCTTGTGTACGTGTACCTATACAGGCAGACCTTGAGTACGTGTACCCATACAGACAGACCTTGTGTACGTATACCCATATAGACAGATCTTGTGTACATGTACTCGTACATACATACCTTGTGTACGTATATCCATACAGACATACCTTGTGTACGTGTACATATACAGACAGTGTACCCATACCGACAGACCTTGTGTATGTGTACCCATACAGACAGACCTTGTGTACATGTACCCATACAGACAGACCTTTTGTACGTGTACCTATACAGACAGACTTTGTGTACGTGTACCCATACAGACAAACCTTGTGTACATGTACCCGTACATACATACCTTGTGTACGTATATCCATACATACTTACCTTGTGTACGTGTACCCATACAGACACACTTTGTGTACATGTACCCATGCCGACAGACCGTGTGTACGTGTACCCATGCCGACAGACCTTGTGTACATGTACCCATACAGACAGACCTTGTGTACATGTACCCATACAGACAGACCTTGTGTACATGTACCCATACAGACATACCTTGTGTACATGTACCCATACAGACAGACCTTGTGTACATGTACCCATACAGACAGATTGTTCTGCCACCCTTGCTATTTCGCTTCGACCTCCAGTTTTATACTGATTTGTGGGAAGTCATGATGGTAAACCAGTCCATTCTGTCCATTGTACACAAGCACCCACTAGGAAGCCACTGTACACAAGCACCCATGAGGAAGCCACAGGGGTCATACCAGAGAAGCCAACATCAGTAAACCCCAACATCAACCAGATCATCATGATGCCACTACGGGGCTAATGCAGTTGGTAAACCTTGCAGTTAGATGCCACTCTGTTAATTAATAATTTTAAATATTGAACACATTATGCTACAAATCAGTGGTGGGAGGACTTTTGAGAGTTCGTGAACGACTCCATCGCACGTTATGCATTTGAAGCTCTTCCACTGACAAAGTTCCTGTCCAATATAAGCGAATCGTGTCCATATATGGCTAAAATACCAATTGAGGGTATTTTTGATGTTTTCATCTACCCATCTCTGCGAACAAGGATTCTCGGCGATGTTCTGCATGAAAACTAAATTTTGTGCCCGTCTGAGCGTGAAGTCTCCTTGTCCAAAACTGTTCCGAAACGAGGCCCTGGTTTTCGCCAGGAAAGTTCAGCCCTCTGGGTACAGTTTTGTCGTCAAGAAAATGTGTATCGCTGAAATCAGTGTTGAATGTTGTTTCGTTTACAATTCTAAATTACTATGATGAGGCACCCGGCCGATCGTATGAGGGCACAGGGGATGGAAAAGGTTGAGAGCCGTTGCTTTAAAGCAATCACATTTATAATTTGTAATTGCATAATTTGCAATTGCATTAATGGGGCATTGCTTCATTTTATGAAGCGATGCAAGAGACGAGCATCGAAGGATAGCTTGGATAAACAAAGTTTTGCAGAAAGGACGAGGGAAAGAGACTATCACTTTATTCGGATGTAGAAACATATACAGTGTAACAATATAGTGTAGAAAAACGACCCGTGTACCTTTGTTAAAATAACTAGATTACAAAGTACTTAACTATATTAAAGATAACTAAATTACAAATAACTAGATTACAAAGTAGTTAACTATATTAAAAATAAATGCTAGAGTACATCATAGACAAGGAACGCATTTGTGTAAATTAGCAATTGCTAATCAGCGAATAGTCACGATATTTCTATTAATCTTTTGGCTCATCTTTGCATTTGAAAAGCGTTAACGAAAGACAAGCAGTTGGTTCTTTCACTTGTTTCAGTGATGGTTTATACCAAGTGGTTTTAAAGATGTAATTAGTCTTGATTTATTAGCTTCTGACACACAGCCTCTGAAATCTACTTCAAGAAATTATAATCTAATTCTGTCGATGTCCCCCGGTTAACGAGGCAACAAACACTGCATCAACATGCGGGTATATCTCAGCGGGTCGTCCTGGCCACGCAACCCTAGACTGACCAATGTCCAGCGCCAGGTAACTAATTAAAGGTCGGCACACGATGTCACACCTTGACTACAGCGACGTCACGCCGGGCAGCGCTATGGCCGTCGTCCTCGGCTGTTTGAACTCGAGTTGCTTATCTATTAATTTTCTAAAGTGCTCCTTCTAAAATTGCTGATTAGGAGCGATCGGTGGCTACGCGTCCATCAAACAGCCATTGTCTGCCGCCGTTGACGTCCAGCGTTTATCCGTCGTGCACAGAGCCCGGCCCTAGGCTGGAACGCCAACTGATTACTGTGGCGGCGTCACCCATGGAATCAGCACTAATGCCGCGCCGTGGCAGCCGAGACAGTTCATGTATAAAGAAGATTAAACGATGTAGCAGGATAATTAAGATGGCTGCGGCTAATCCGTGCCCGCAACGCCTTTGAACGAATTGCGTGCGTGCGTGCGTGCGTGCGTGCGTGCGTGCGTGCGTGCGTGCGTTTCTATGATCGTGTCAAAACAATTCGAAGCGTGACACACGATTTTTTTATTTTTTTTTATTTGGTGACATGAAATTAAGAAAAGGTATCAAGTGAAATGAGTCTATCAAATATTCGCTTCGGGCCTGTTTAGTGCCAACATTAATACGGTTCCATTGTGTTGCGGTTGTAGCCAATATGCGCTAAGATCACATTAAATTACCTTTCATAAAAAATGGTAATTTCGCAAACCCATTAGTTTCTGCGAAATGGAGTATCAAATACGCGATAACCGCCTGCTTGTGATCTTGATCTATGTTACGGCAGTGTCTGATGGTGTGAACTGATCAACGCTTGCGAGATCCGCCCGAGATGAAAGCGGTGTCGGGGCAGTAACAAATGGGCCGAGGCCACATTGAACGAGCGTCGCCGATAGAACGCTTCTCTTGAACATTGTAATGGATATCTTCAATACAGTTCATCGTGACGACCTTCGCTCACAACGGACAACCTTGCGAGGTTGATTAGGAGCGTAACCAGGATTCATAAGTAGTCCAGTAACGATCAAACAAACATTAACAACAAGCAACTCATTTTTGTAACACAATACAATATTATTGCTAAAGGAAATGAGCATAATATATTCGTCTTCACACAAACAAAGGCTGCTTCATTGGTTGTTAGCGAAAAGGCACATTGGTCATAGATTACCATATAACCATTTAACATAATTTACATTTACTGTAATCACTTCTAGCCTTGAGAAATTGATTCCATTAACTGACTGGCTCACATAAGCGGCGTATTTTAACGATTCCGCCCCAGTCATTACGCTTGATTCTACAAAACGGTTATCCGCGATTCTGTTACGCGGGGCCACTGTATTTGTCAACGAATGACACTAATTAAACTTAACACTAGTGAACGTACACCGTGTGATTCATTCTGTCCTTCTATCTGGACAACTTAACATCTTGATTCATTCTGTCCTTCTGCCTGAACAACTTAACATCTTCTCGTTCAGTAGTCGTAGACTATGACCAAAATTGGCTCCTTACGACGCACCAGAATTAGAATGAGTGTAATGCCCACAAGCAGTCACACGTGACTCCCATGGTATCGATAGCACACTTTACTAAAGACGTCTGTTAAGAAACTTGTGGGTAATGTGGGTAAACATTTTCATACTTTATGATGCCTATTTTCACTTTTGCCATCGTCGTCATCAGTGTCATCAACGTCTCCAACGTTATCAGCATCGTAAGTGTCAGTGTATGTCGTCATCATCATCATCTACATCGTCATCATCATCATCGTCCTCACAATCGTCATCATCGTCGTCACCATCGCCATCGTCATCATCGTCCCATCGTCGTAACCGTCGTCGTAACCATCGTAACCGTCGTAACCGTCGTCATCGCCATCATCGTCATCATCGTCAGTGACATCGGCATCCCCAGCGACATCATCAACGAGATGCTAGTGTAGCCAGCATCACAAGTAGGATCAACATCATCACCAGTGTTATCAGTATTAAGTGTCATCATCATCGCCAGTTTCATCATCGTCTCCGGTTTCATAATCACAGATGAGTGAATACCTAACGGCGAACCACTTGTATAGAATCTGCAGATGCACCACTGAAACAGCGCATCTCGATCAACATCGCGCTCGCTAGGTGTCAGTACTTGTTCCACACTCTACAAGGATAACAATACGCCTCGTGAAACAGTGTCGTCTAGGAGACGACAAAACAAGAATCAGTTTTACGATGTTAAAATGTTAAGTTAGATTTAAATAAGGTCTTACGCTACGATGATCGCATTGTCGACAGTGTCAGCAAGTGTGAATGTGTGATATCCACGATGAGGCGAGAATAACGCTTACCAGACAAAAGATTTAACAAGAGAAATGGACTTGGAATAAAATCGTCAAGGAAAGGAAAACGTGGAAGATCAAAGAAATAGTTGGAGGAGGTCAGTAGCTGAATAACTGACGAAGTTTGGACCATCAGGAAAGAGATGAAGAAATCAGCGTAAACAGAGAGCGTTGAGTCGGCGCAATGCTCCTGTTTCGGCGAAGAACTTTAACCACGTAGGTGACATCCATCTCACCCTGGATACATATCCACTTCGTGTTTTGTTCGAACGCAGCACATTAAAATTCTCTTTCTCGAATTGTGTGATACGCTTAAGCTGTGAGAATATGCGTATTTGAGATGTTTTTTAGAGCTTTTGTCCGTTTCATTGCGTAATAACGAAACGGTTGGACGGAGCGTATTTTTGCGTCTACCCATCCATCCACACTCCCAACCTCCCACCCAGGACGATGTTGTTTTTGACGGTGTAATTTGGCGAACAAATCACTAGACTTCCCACGCGAGCAATTACTCGCGCAGAGTGGCAGGTAAACGTTCCGTTTGCTTTCGTAGTT
>BSQZ01000034.1:2797500-2925000 GCA_033239005.1 Lamellibrachia satsuma | reverse complement strand
CGGTCATGATGAAACATACTTTGCGGCGAGCAGCAACAGCCGTCTCAACACACAACCAAATCAAGTGCACATTCAACTAGTAAAAACCCCGCAACAAAACCCCGCACCCTAACCGCAAATATCGGACGCGGTATATTCCTAGATCACGCGGTAATCAGTTCGCATTACCAATCAGTTAATGTAACTAGAAAGTGAAAGACAAAGTTTGGGTAGTCTCTAATGTATTCGTCTGTAATTTCACTTATCAATATTTTGGGAATATTCATATCAAGAATTCATTTTGGCAAGAGTTTGGCTGTGTCTTTTTTTGATCAGCGAAAGGACTTGGGAATAGGCCGCACTCCATAATAAGTAGATCAGTATTTTGGCCGGTGTGATGAACTCAAGTGGGAGTTTGTCCGTAGCGATTATGTCCGGAACGATAATGGCCTGGGGATTTGGGATTGATAGAATATGCCATGTGTGATTTTATCCGGCGTGATTTTTCCTTGGCGACAAGACACGGTTTCATGAAAGAACCTAGTGTCATGCCAAACTTGCCTCGTCGTTTCATCAGCACCGAATCCCGCCCAATAAAGCACCTCATATATCTGGTAGACACGTCACCTGGGCGAGACGCGTTAGCATCACCTTCACTGTCGTCTGCACAACAAACCCGGTCTTCGCCAACAATTACATCGGAGTAAACCTGCCCGGAGGCGTCAGAACCCGAAGCAGCTGTCTCCCCGTTCCCCGCCCATGTAAACCACAGACACTCCGGGAAGGACGACGGGCTACAATGGTGTGCAAATCACGTCACTGTGACGGGGAAGATGAAAGGGTGCGACGCGGCGGCTGGCGGCAAGCGGCTGGCTCCGCCCATGTCTGTCGTCTGCTGAAAGAAGAAATGCCGCGAAATCGACTTTCATGCCGCTTACGTCACCGACGTGTTGCCACACATCTAATTAATTAGTGTACGTCAATTGGATAATTCCTCAGGCATTGTCGGTAAAAGCACTGATCACCAATTTGAAGTTTGTCAAGAATCTTAATTGAAAGTTCGAAACAAAATAAGATACGATAATTAGTAGGCAATTAATGAAGACGATTTGCACTTACTGTTTTAAGGGAATAGAGTGAAGAAAGCCTAAAAAACTCGAAAGAAACAAACGTTATAGACAAAAGAAACTCCGGTAGATTAAACGTTTAAGTAGGTTCGGAAAACTAGTTAGTAGGCCTAATATCCACATGGTGACAAAACAATCATATAGAAGAAGATATTAACAGCCGGGTAACCAATTTACATCCAGAATGTAATATGTATGACAAATAGATGATACACAAAACTATGTTCAGATCTAATCTCCTCTTTGGCAGTGAACATTAACGAATAGACTCGAATCACTGCAGCAGACTTGAAAGCCATACGAATGACGATACACTCAACAGGGTGTCTCCCAACTGATGCATTTACCAGAAATTATCACCTGTACGGGGAATGCGAGATCACCCCAATTGTAGAAGTAATCAGAATGAATAAATTGAGATGATGATGATGATGATGTATTTTATTTATAACACATTACAGCACATATACATGTGAAAATGCCATAAAAAATTAACACTAAAAAGAAATTGCACAATTGCAATCATTTTATTTCCATAGCGGTCCTTAAAAATGCATATAAGCAATGGTGTGGTCAAGTGAAAAGATGAGCAGGTGATTCTGTTGAATCACCGATTCTGTTACGGGTGGCACTGAGTGTGAAGATGACTTGAAAGAGACTGAGAGGAGAGTCCAGGTTCAACAACGTCAGCAGCCACCTGCAGGGAAGGAACACCAGCCCCAGGGAAGTTCTAAGAAAGGAGCAAAAACCGTACAGACTGGACGAAGTTGATTTCATGCCACACCGGCAGGAGGTCTCGTGTCACATGGATTCCTAACTAAAGTGTAGTGAGCGGGTGAGCTGACAAAACAGCAGATTCATGATCGCAAAATGCAAGAACGTCTGAAATGACGTCACTTTCCATATGCAGTGAACAGTCCAGCCAGTGCCGTTACAAAAACAGCTGACCAGAACTTGTGTGGTAGAAGACAAGTGACATTGAAGGTTCATTCTCTCTGATGGCGCCTGTCTGTCCTATTCCAAGAAACAATGCACTGTCTCTATGTCTAGCTGCGTGTAATCAGCCACTTAAAATTCTAGCAATGAAACCCCGTAATAGCACTTTAATGTTAAAATAACAGCGAAATCCTCTGTCCTCGCAGCAGACACGACACGCAGGCCACTGGCGTGCACCAGGGACTCCAGAAAACGGATTATCTTTTCATTTGGCTCAATCAAGTGTGAAACGCCATTACTGTAGCTAAGTAGACGTTAAGCGAGTTTAATCAGCGTTCGGCCAATGGCGCGTGTGATCTCGTTTTTATAGCACGCCACCAGCGGCCGCTCTCAGCGGTGCGCCAGAAATCAAGAACTCTAATCGCCGGCGTCGCGACATGCGCTGGCGCCAGAGTCTTCGTTTTCGTCAACCGAGCGAATAATTCGCGTCGCTTACTGACCGCAATTGCAACTTGGAAGTTGCACAGTCACGCCAACCCGTGGCCGGTCTCGGTGAAATGGTTGACATTTACGAGAAAGAGTAAACAAGTGCGTTTTGCAAGGTGACAAAAATTGGTTCTATTAAGATCATAATTGTCAAGCAATTCTTCAACAAAATATATTTTGGGGACGCCTTCAGACAACGGCAACTATTGGTGGGAATGGTAGAAAGTGAAAGGATATATTCAAAGACGCACGGACGATCAAGAGCCACGGGGACAGACAACATGAAGGCGTGGAAAATGAAATATGAAGACAGGCCAGCCTTCAGAGTTTCGGGCGTACACAATCAGCCGGGGGTTTCTGCCATGATTTCTGAAAATGTTACAGTTAAAAGAAATTATATCAAAAGGGGATTCGAACCACTCCCGGGGACTGGAAGACCTGATAAGAACGACACAGGACAGACATCAGTAGTGATCTATGACAGCCGAACTTCCAAGTGGCACCCCATGATGATGGAATTGTTTTTGATATTTCCGTAAAGGATTATCGTTCAACCACCTTGATCCCAATTTGTATCCTTCTAACAATCTTAATAAAGATTGTATAATGTTTTGCGTAGTCACCCATTTAACGTTTCCAATCAGATATATAGATGCCGCGCAAATAGGCGCACTAGTTTTACATAGATAGCTGCGTTTGTTGCAATGCTATTACCTATTTCTCAAATGTAACAAGATTTAACAAGATTGCCATCCCAAACAACAAGTTCCGGATGGCAAGTGGACAAGGAAGCCATTGGCTTATCGAGAGTCCAACAATTTTATCATCTTTGTGTAGCCCGCCAATATCATATATCTGTCAATTCAATTTTTAAACATATTCACGCTACTAGCAATCTCACATTGCTCTGAAACTGTCATGTCAGCACAAAACGTTACACCTAAGTCCTTTTCTTATGTGGTTCTACCTAGTACAGCATCCCCCATTTTATATTCTTCGTCCATGTTTCCAAAATTGAATAACATTTGCCATTTTTCTGACCATTTAACTAATTTATCTAGGTCATCCTGTAAACTTTGTTTATCTGTATCATTAGTAACCCTTATGAATACTTTTGTGTCATATACAAATTTGAGTACTTTGCTAGATATGTCATCTTCCAAATCATTTATTTATATATATATATATATATATATATATATATATATATATATATATATATATATATATATATATATATATATATATATATATATATATATATATATATATATATATATATATATATATAATATATATATTAAACCAGTATAGGGCCTAATACTGATCCCTGCGGTAGACCGCTCAGAACAGATTTCCAGTTTGAAATCTCACCATCTACTATTTCTCTCTGTCTTCGGTGTGTAAGCCACTTCTCTTTTCCATCTACATGTATAGTCCTGGCCAAAAATCACCACAAGCATTCGTCCACTAGATTGTATTGATGAACAAAATATGGGCCGTGGCTCGCTGACTAATGTTGCTAAAGAACTTCTGCTGAAGGGCGTCCAGATCGTATCGCGGTACGTGGTATAAATGTTTATGTGTAAAATGTGGATACGTTGCCTAATCTGCGCATGCATCCAAACAGCTAATTATTGTCAAATAATGTCACGTAGATTAATTTATTTACGTATTGCCTCCCAGTGTTCGCGTTTAATAAAACACCCGGTCATCTTATAACGGTTGCAACAGGGATACCTGCTTCATTGTACAGAATCTCGCTTGCGCAGAATCAGCAAAACTATCCGAATTCCCATGTATTGAATAATATGGCCCAGGCCAATAAAACACAAGGTACGTGCCTCAAGGGGCCAGATGTAGGTATCTACGCGTTGTTTCTTCAGCATTAGAGACAATGAAAGGTAAATAACTCAAACGAATGGAGACATTTGTTAACCAAACATTTGACTATTTCAACCCATAGTAGATATTATTCTTTGCTTTGACTGTTTCAGCCCATATCGTTATGTACGATTCATTAACCAACTAATCACATTATTTATCAGAAGAGCCTTTCATGTTTGCAAATCACCCTAATTTATTTTACAGACTATTTTATCGACTTCCTATTGGCACGCCCCCGGCATGCACCTGGGCCCGCCTTCGTCCGACGACAGACTATAGATCGCAGTGTTAATTGAACAATGAAATTGGTTTGCTTTTAATAATAAAACAAATCAGTTCGTAACGAGGCAACACAAACGGCCCATTTCCTCGACGATTGTAGCCGGTTGATAACTACGCAATAAAAACATACTCTGTTCGCTGGAGCGGAACTTGAAACGCGCTCGACAATCGGCGACGCGTGCAGCCAAACGGCAGCCAATCGCAGCCTGGTGCGGCTGGCGGTTCATTAAACTTGCAACGCCGACGATAAAATCAATTGCTGAGCGCCGGAGAAAGTCGCTGACCGTGTTCATCGCGGACGGGGAAACTGTGTCAACATCACACCCGCGGGGGTATTCAAGAGCAGTGTTTATTGTATAATATTTTTACCAGACTCAAAAATCAAAGCGTGGGGCTCTGTGGCTCATTGGTCAGAACATCTGACTCTCCATCGAGAGGATTCAAACCGTTGCTGCTGCTTCGAAGCTTGTGCAATTTCGTTCACTCCGCGGTGCCTTAGTTCACTCCGCGGTGCCTTAGTTCAAGCAGCTGCATACACGAGTATGGCTATTGTGGTGCATAGATTTTTCGTGTACGAACAGTTTTCGCGCAGTAACTGTAGCATGGTTGAATGCTTCCCAGAGAAATCGAGTTGGTGTTGTGATGAACAGTCTGCTGGGGGTAAAACGCTTTGACCGGTTCCGATGACCAGATACCGCGCTATAAGAACTGACATGTAAGAGCCTCTTCTGTAAGACTTCTGGAAACTTCAATTACCAACAGCCATCTAGTTTATTTAAATTGTCTACGGACTAAAATATTCTTTCTTAAAACTATGGTTACTTCAGCCCGCTAGTTATTTATGTCGTGCTGTATTTAGTTATTTATGTCGTGCTGTATTTAGTTATTTATGTCGTGCTGTATTTAGTTATTTATGTCGTACTGTATTTAGTTAGTTATGTCGTACTGTATTTAGTTATTTGTGTCGTGCTGTATTTAGTTATTTATGTCGTGCTGTATTTAGTTATTTATGTCGTGCTGTATTTAGTTATTTATGTCGTGCTGTATTTAGTTATTTATGTCGTGCTGTATTTAGTTATTTATGTCGTACTGTATTTAGTTATTTATGTCGTACTGTATTTAGCAGAACCACAAAACGCCAACGTTCGTGTAATTGGGAACTAAAAAATAATGCCTCAAAGCTTGACGAATAACCCTGTTGTGATCACAAAAGAAACCATTTCATTTTAGTTCGGCGTAGTATTATTTAATTATTTAATTTTAATGTAAAGCGCGTCGAGTACTTGTCACCTTGATTTGGCGCAATATAGGCGTAATACGTATTCACTTACTGAGAAATTTAATACGCAACGCAAATATATAATATGATCTCACTTTAATGTCACATTGGTCTTTGCAGAGAATCGAAAGTCATGCTGTTTCCCGCCATGCGCTAGATCAGTGACCACGGATTTCCCCGACTGCTATTAATTGTCAGTGACGCCACCTGGCGTCGTATTCTTGTTGCAGTACACACGCCTTTATGCGTGTTTGCTTCGTACGCAGTTGTGCAAAGACGTAAATTCAGTCCCAACGCACCCAGTCACGCACACACGTACGCGCTGGCAAAGAACAGACAAACATACGTCTACGACATTTAGACAAACGTTTATTTTTTTCATTTTGCTACAAGCATATATCTGTCACACAAGATCCTACACACTCGACCTTTCTAGATCTGTAATCAAGGCATTGAAACAAGACGTCACTAAGTTCAGTCACTCAGCCGGGTGATATTTGACGTGTCACATTATCGGCGACACGTGATACGCACGCTATTTGCGTACACGACTAGATATCCGGTCAAACAGTCATAGCCCGCCGTTCACCTGGAAAAAGCTTGTCTATATCGATTGTGCCGCGAAGCAGCGGCGAGCTGCGATTACAACTTTGCGCCACAACGTCACCTTACGACACCGGAACGTCCGGCCGGTTTCCGGTCATCGGACCCGGAGAACAGCACCAAGTGACGTCATCTTATACGTCCATCGATGGCAAACTAACAAAAATGTAATACGAAATACTGGCAGTTATAATAGCGTTTAGCGACGCCTTGTCCTTGTATGACGTAATTTCGGACAGTTGCAGAAAAGACGCGTGACGTTGTCAACAATTGGCAAGTTTGATATTCACAAATGGATATCGGAAAACGGATAAATTATATTATTTTTTAAAATGGTTCATTAAAACACATTTGGACAGTCAGCATGTTAGAATTTATATAATTTGTGTTATATAACAGGATTTTACCATATCCACGATCAGATTTATATCGTTTGTGGTATATAACATGATTTTACCATATCTACGATCGGATTTATATAATTTGTGTTATATAACAGGATTTTACCATATCCACGATCGGATTTATATAATTTGTGTTATATAACATGATTTTACTATATCCACGATCGGATTTATAAAATTTGTGTTATATAACATGATTTTACCATGTCCACGATAGAACACTGAACATTTACAGCTACCGTTGGCTACTCGCAAACGCGTAGATACAGATGACGTCATTTATGTTTAAATGTCCGTGCATCCTATTCACAGTGATATTAAATGCACTTACCTAGAATCGGCCAAGACCGACTATGCAGGTCAGATTTCAAACGTATGCCTCGACTGCCCGAAGGAGCATGGTAGATGCTGAGCAGGGCTTGTCTCAGATGGCCGGGTCGTCTCTCAGCTCGATCGACGCCAAGACACCCCGAAGGCCTATTTAGCGGTAGGTAAATGAGGCGTTATTGACCCGACGAGAAGCTACTTCCGGCATACAACATGACAAGGACAAACGTAAGACACTTCCCACGAAGGGTGTCGATTAAAAAAACGACAACTCAACCGAACTACCATCCATAGAAGCCAGAATACTTTGGCACAGTTTATATTATTTGATTTTGATAGTTTGCACAATTTATTTTGCGAACGTTATTGCGCAATCATTATTATAGAACTATTGACCGTCTGTGATTCACAATAAGGTTATTTCGAGGACGAAAAATAAAGCATGAAACGCTTTTGCGCCATCTGGCGGATTACTATTTCCCCGACGTCAATCTACAATCGCACAAAAACGATATAATGGCTGCTACTTCGTTAATAAATTGTAGTCTATCCCCAACGAGAACCGCTCAACTGAGTGCATTTTCATCGCCAGCAGAACACATTTAGAGTAGTTGTAATTATGTAAAATATTCATTGCTCCAGTCTCTCTGGCTATGATTCTCAGCGGCTTAATTCGTCGAGTTGGCGTAATGGCGAGTTTGCGTAAGAACTGGAAGGCGCAAGTGCTAGTGCGCCTAGCGACCACCGACACGACTGTCACTTTCATAGACGACTGCGTGTACGCTATTATCGTTAGTGCCTTCCAAGGGGACCCTTTCAACAATCCAGGGGTCGTTTCAAAGTTATATTTTGAATATCGTACAAAATAGGGTTTCTTTCTTTTCTTTCAAACATAACATTGGGCAGTGCCGAGGTAGAGTCACTGAAGCGCACATTTCGCGCATATACGATACGCGTAAATACAATATTTATATTAAAAGGTCTTGCATGGCTCAGTTGCGTTAGTTAGGCTTTTATTGGCAATGGACACATTTCAGAAGACATAGAGAAACCATTAGGGGAGAGAAAACGCCACCAAACAACAGTTAAGATATAAGATATCTTTGTAGAGGTTAAGGTACATTCTGTTACTGGCAGTTTTAACACTGTGTTAGGACATACACAGTTTAATGCTAAAGTTATCTACTTCCACTAATTTGATTGTACAGTGTACCCTTAACAGCGATGTGTACAGTGTACGCTTAACAGCGATGTGTACAGTGCACCCTTAACAGCGATGTGTACAGTGTACCCTTAACAGCGATGTGTACAGTGTATCCTTAACAGCGATGTGTACAGTGTACCCTTAACAGCGATGTGTACAGTGTACCCTTAACAGCGATGTGTGCAGTGTACCCTTAACAGCGATGTGTACAGTGTACCCTTAACAGCGATGTGTACAGTGCACCCTTAACAGCGATGTGTACAGCGTACCCTTAACAGCGATGTGTACAGTGTACCCTTAACAGCGATGTGTACAGTGTACCCTTAACAGCGATGTGTACAGCGTACCCTTAACAGCGATGTGTACAGTGTACCCTTAACAGCGATGTGTACAGTGTACCCTTAACAGCGATGTGTACAGCGTACCCTTAACAGCGATGTGTACAGTGTACCCTTAACAGCGATGTGTACAGTGTACCCTTAACAGCGGTGTGTCGTGTACAGTGCACCCTTAACAGCGATGTGTACAGTGTACCCTTAACAGCGATGTGTACAGTGTACCCTTAACAGCGATGTGTACAGTGTACCCTTAACAGCGATGTGTACAGTGTACCCTTAACAGCGATGTGTACAGTGTACCCTTAACAGCGATGTGTACAGTGTACCTTTAACAGCGATGTGTACAGTGTACCCTTAACAGCGATGTGTACAGTGTACCCTTAACAGCGATGTGTACAGTGTACCCTTAACAGCGATGTGTACAGCGTACCCTTAACAGCGATGTGTACAGTGTACCCTTAACAGCGGTGTGTCGTGTACAGTGCACCCTTAACAGCGATGTGTACAGTGTACCCTTAACAGCGATGTGTACAGTGTACCCTTAACAGCGATGTGTACAGTGTACCTTTAACAGCGATGTGTACAGTGTACCCCTAACAGCGATGTGTATAGTGTACCCTTAACAGCGATGTGTACAGTGTACCCTTAACAGCGATGTGTACAGCGTACCCTTAACAGCGATGTGTACAGTGTACCCTTAACAGCGATGTGTACAGTGTACCCTTAACAGCGGTGTGTCGTGTACAGTGCACCCTTAACAGCGATGTGTACATTGTACCCTTAACAGCGATGTGTACAGTGTACCCTTAACAGCGATGTGTACAGTGTACCCTTAACAGCGATGTGTACAGTGTACCCTTAACAGCGATGTGTACAGTGTACCCTTAACAACGATGTGTACAGTGTACCCTTAACAGCGATGTGTATAGTGTACCCTTAACAGCAATGTGTACAGTGTACCCTTAACAGCGATGTGTACAGCACTATTGCGTTGCATAGAACATATGGATGATATATCATCATCATCATCATCATCGTCATCACCATAATAACAATAACAATAACAATAATAATAATAATAATTATTATTATTATTATTATAATTGTTGTCATTATTATTATTACTATTAGAAGTAGTAGTAGTAGTAGTAGTAGTATTAGTAGTAGTAGTAGTACTAGTAGTAGTAGTACTAGTAGTACTAGTAGTAGTAGTAGTAGTAGTAATAGTAGTAGTAGTACTACTACTATTATAAGGTTCAAAGCGTGCGACGCTAAATAGTCCTTGTCGGACATCTGACGTTCCCACGGGATGACGCTAAGCGGTCCAAGTCGGATCTCTGACGTCCCAACGGACGCAGCAGTTACACCACACTACCTCGCGTATGGCTGCCGAGTGAAATCGCCGCTATCCATCCTAATTTGCGGCTCGCGTCGTTTGAATTACTCTTATCCAGAAATGGTGATTAGGCATCGAGGTAAAATCGGCTGTCGTCTACGATTACTGGCGGCCGTTTCAGAGTTGTAGCCGGCGGCTCGGGGGACCGGGCGATGCCGTAAAGTCGTCTGAGATCGTTGGCGTTAAAGAGCGGTAATTTGTTGGAGCGTATTCGTGGCCGTGCGTGCAGATTACGCTGCGCTTTCATGCACTTGCTTCTGTAATGCGCGACTAACTGGCGAGCGGTGCTTATTGAACAACGCTATTGATTCACGGGCAGCGTCAACAACTCTGACGTTAAGTGTATGACGTCTGCTCGTTTTTATCATGTGTTATTTTATATAGTATCTAGTGTATAGTACACAGTATATAGTATGTAGTATGTAATAGACAGGACTGAGGATATAGCATATATCATATCGTATATGGCATATAGTATATATTATATAGATAGTATATAGTATATGGCATATAGCATATACTATATAGTCTATAGTATATAGTATATAGTATATAGTATATTATATATATATTATAACATATCGATTGTTAAATGTGTTTAATTAACCATCATTTTTAATAATATATAATTTGACTGTTATCTTTTTTTAGCATATATCATATCGTATATGGCATATAGTATATATTATATAGATAGTATATAGTATATGGCATATAGCATATACTATATAGTCTATAGTATATAACATATAGTATATAGTATATAGTATATTATATATATATTATAACATATCGATTGTTAAATGTGTTTAATTAACCATCATTTTTAATAATATATAATTTGACTGTTATCTTTTTTATGATTATCAGCCTTTTCGTTCAGTACATTCACGAGCAGGTGTCGACAATTTCCAAAACGTGGACACAATTTATCAGGGTCATGGGAACACGAGATCAGGGTAAGCATATAATTTGTATTCATGTAATTATATTTCCTCTATCAGCATGATGCATGATGTTCGCCCCGAATCATTACAATTTAACAGATGACGGTCAAATATAATATACTTTCTTAATGTGGTTCGTTAAAACACATACGGTGTATATCGACGGTAACCATGTTATAATAGTATATATAGTATATACTGCGTCACATTATTTTACGATTAAAAACGACTAAACTGTTGCACCTTTAAAAATGGCTAAATATGTTAAAATGCATTTATATTGTGCGTACAAAGAACAGTAAATAGAGCAATAAAACTGTATATATAATACAAACTAGACATGTGTTCATCTTGTTCAGGTCAATTATTGCGATACCTTTGAGGTTCGGACATTACTGGTCTACGACGAGTCTTCGCTGTAAACCCTGCACTAAAGTGTAACAACACTGCTTCTTAGAGGACCATGTTCCAGTGGTGTATTTGCTGCTTAGTGCGTGCATGACACTGCATGTGCACTCACGTGCGCGCGTGTCAACGTGCGTGCACGACCTCTCCACACCTACAACCCCGAACAGGCAGCGCGCGACAAATCCCCCACTCACATCAACAAACACACGGACGTGTCCAGCCACCTCCGAGCTCAGTTCCACCCGTCAGCTCAACACCTGCTTAGAGACAACGCCACATCACCAGGTGCTGGCCCGATCACGTAACAGCGTCCACGGTGGCCAGAGTGAGTGGTCACTCATTTGTCCGAGAGACTGACCAACACAAAGCCGTGGTGCGAGTCCATTAAATCCGCGCCAGATGCTCCACCGAGCTTGCGTGTCTCGGCGACAAAACAAGTCAACTCGCTTACAAAGCTTTAGACCTCATTTATTTCGCCGTGAAATTGATAGTTAATTGTAAGTGTTCACACGAACGTCTTGTAGCAGCGGGGGTCGAAGCCTGGGGCCATTAGGGACGGTGCAATCAAATATTAAACTGGTAATATTACTGCTATTACTAATATTACTGATATTACTTATATTACTGATACTACTTACACTACTTATACTATTGATACTATTGACATTACTGATATTACTGACATTACTGATATTACATATATTACTGGTATTGTTGATACTGTTGATATTGCTGATATTGTTAATATTGCTGATATCATTGAAGTTAATGACATTAATGATACCATTGTAGTATTGATTGTATTGATTGTATTGATAGTGTTGATATTGTTGATATTGTCGATAGTGTTGATAGTATTGATAGTATTAATCGTGTTGATGCTGTTGATACTATTGATATGATTTATTACTGGTATTGTTGATACTGTTGATATTGCTGATATTGTTAATATTGCTGATATCATTGATATTAATGACATTAATGATACCATTGTAGTATTGATTGTATTGATTGTATTGATAGTGTTGATATTGTTGATATTGTCGATAGTGTTGATAATATTGATAGTATTAATCGTGTTGATGCTGTTGATACTATTGATATGATTTATATTATTTATAGTATTGATGTTAGTGACATAATTGTTATCATTAATGTGATTGATGTCATTTATGTCATTTATACATTTATATATTGATATGATCGATATGATTGATGTGATTGGTATGATTAGTAAGATTGATGTGAGTTATATGATTTATATGATTTATATGATTTCTATGATTTATATCATTTATATCATTTATATCATTCATATCATTTATATCATTTATATTATCCGGTCCTTGGGATTGTTCAAGACACTTCACACGCCCGGCAAACCTGGTCATACCAACGCCAACCAATTTTGAACATTTATTATATGTAATAAGTAAAAAATTAGTAGAGGCAGGTGTAAGATTTGTTTAAGTGAAAACGTTGGGTTAACCCCTCAGCTTAATGTCACAGATCGAATTAAGCGGAGAAACTTGAATGACACATATTAGCACGTAAAACAAAATGACGTGAAATGCAAATTGGTACACAATGACTAATTAATTGCTTCAATTTGTTGTGTACGTACATCATAGCAGTGGATGACAGTACACAATGGTATGATTGTAGCAGTTAGTGATGTTATTTGAGTTGTTGGCATGTTTTTGGACATAACCACAACACGTTGGAAACAACAGAGGTGTGCAGAATGTCGCAGGAAGTTAGGAAATACTTATACGTATCCCGGTGTTCCTCATGTTTGGAGCACCTTCATATACATGCATGTCGTCATTAATGTTGGTTCTGTTCTGAACATACCGTACTTAGTAATGGTATTAGAACATACATAATACATTAAACGCTATAATTATAACACACAGTCCGAGTGAGAGGGTCACGCGGAGACTGCACAAGTTGGCAGTCGTCAAATCTCCTCTTCACAGACGCTGTGAAAAGTCAGATTCTTTAATGAATATCAATATTAGCGGTGCGCGGTGGCTCGGCGGTTAAAGCACCGGACTGTCATTACATGGCGCTGGGGTTCGAGTCGATTTAGCCGATCAGAATTGGCTGGGATAGTTAGTTCAGGTAACTTGCGGAAGTGGGAATACCTTTATATACTTAATACTTTATACTTTATACTTTATATTTTATACTTTATACTTTATACTTTATACTTTATACTTTATACTTTATACTTTATACTTTATACTTTAGTCTATGCAGCTGTCAGCTGGGAAAATTTGGCATTTTTCGCAGAATTACACGAGATCCAGTGATGCAAAAAAGTAGTGGTTTGTCCGATAATTTTACCGAAATTAAATGACAAATTTGTATAAAAGAGCTGCCATGTCAGAGTGAATACAAAAAACGTATTTTTTTTCGCGAAAAGAGTCTGAAACGAGACGAGTAAATCAATGAGACGTGTAAGAAATCAATCGAGAGCAGAGTGAAATGAAGAAGCGTAAGAGTCGTGTGCTCCACGCGTAGCGAAGCGGATAAGTTAAAAGTTATTAATCACGCTGACGGTCGCGCGCCTAGCGGCCGAGATAGTTGCACAATGACGCCCTATAAGTACCAAGCGGCCAGGCACGGATTAAGGCGACTGAAAAATTAATGGCGATGATTAGATTGAAAGAAACCTATTGACAGCGATTTTGTGGGGAAGCGTTCGTCGCCGTAATCCGGCGCTAAAGCAAAATTCAATTAATAATTTCCGCTACTTAATGCGGTAATTAGCTCTTGCGGTGGGAGCGCAGCGTTGCTACGGGTTTGACGGTTATCGACTGTAGCGGCGTGCGCGTGATTCTGACAGTTTGTGTACAGCGCTTCTCGGCCGTCTGGGTAGCTGTGAATGTGAACCGGTTAGCTTATATTTGTAGCATATAGATGTATGTTTTCTACTATTTGTAGCGTACAGATGTATGTGTTCTGTTGTTTCTTACCTTACGTTGCCTTACCTTGCCTTACCTTACCTTACCTTACCTTACCTTACCTTACCTTACCTTACATTACCTTACCTTACCTTGCCTTACCTTACCTTGCCTTGCCTTGCCTTGCCTTGTCTTGTCTTGTCTTGTCTTGCCTTACCTTACCTTACCTTACCTTACCTTACCTTACCTTACCTTGCCTTGCCTTGTCTTGCCTTACCTTACCTTACCTTACCTTACCTTACCTTGCCTTGCCTTGCCTTGCCTTGTCTTGCCTTGCATTACCTTACCTTATCTTATCTTACCTTACCTTGCCTTGCCTTGCCTTGTCTTGCCTTACCTTACCTTACCTTACCTTACCTTACCTTACCTTACCTTACCTTACCTTACCTTACCTTACCTTACCTTACCTTACCTTACCTTACCTTACCTTACCTTACCTTACCTTACCTTACCTTACCTTACCTTACCTTACCTTACCTTACCTTACCTTACCTTACCTTACCTTACCTCGCCTTACCTTACCTTACCTTGCCCTACCTATCCTATTCGGGTCTGGTGGTCCGTAAGGCTGCAGTGTACTTTCTCCAGCTCATTGTATTTTTGGATACCGTTTGACTTCCACCCTGATTCCCGTTTTCTCTTATTTTTTGTCAGGTTGTCTTTGGGCGACCCACTTTCCGTTTGGGTGTTCATGTTGGAGTCGTCGAGCAGTTGCTGTCTTCTTTATTTTTTTTTCATTCGCACTCAGGACGTGTCAGACCCCATTTTGCCCCCGGGTGTTCATGTTGGAGTCGTCGAGCATTTGCTGTCTTCTTTAATTTTTTTCATTCGCACTCAGGACGGGTCAGACCCCATTTTGCCCCCGGGTGTTCATGTTGGAGTCGTCGAGCAGTGCTGTCTTCTTTAATTTTTTTCATTCGCACTCAGGACGTGTCAGACCCCATTTTGCCCCCGGGTGTTCATGTTGGAGTCGTCGAGCAGTTGCTGTCTTCTTTAATTTTTTTCATTCGCACTCAGGACGTGTCAGACCCCATTTCGTCTTCCCATAGCTTCATCTCGCGCATGCATTATTTTAGTATAAGTACCTGTTTGCGTGCATTCGTGCATTTGTATTTGTGATTCGTTTTTGCGCACACATCTTTTCCCACACAGTCCCGCCGTAGGCACGTGTCGTGGTCTATGTTTCTTGCTGTGTTTACTTTTTTCATGTAGTCTTCGTCTCTTAATGCGCCATATGTCCTCTCTATCGCCGTCTTTACGTCTGTTTGAACGTCACTTTACTAATTGTCATCATCAGACGCCACATGAACAAAGCAGATGTTAGCATCACTATTGAACTGAAGTGTTGCAAGTGGACGGGTCACGTAGAACACAAACCATGGACGATGAACAATGTCGATGTTGGAGTGGGGATGAACCAAGGGAGATGGCCTTTAGGGGGAAACAAAACATCTTGGAGAGATGAGGGTTAAACATTAGTGACAGTCTACTATGGTGATAGAAGCATAACACAGAACAACCTTCGATGATGATGATGTTGTTGTCGATGATGATGATGTTGTTGATGATGATGATGATGTTGTTGATGATGATGATGATGTTGTTGTCGATGATGATGATGTTGTTGATGATGATGATGATGTTGTTGATGATGATGATGATGTTGTTGACGATGATGATGATGTTGTTGACGATGATGATGATGTTGTTGACGATGATGATGATGTTGTTGATGATGATGATAACGTTGCTGCTGCTGCTTCTGCCGCTGCCGCTGCTGCCGCCGCCGCCGCCGCCGCCGCCGCCGACAATGACGATGATGACAATGACAACGACGATAATTATAAGGATTCTTATTAAGATGTTTTTGATTCAATTAACATTATAATGGCGTAGATTGATGTAGATTATGTAGACGACTACGAATATGTCACATTAGTGTCTGTGCTTGTATTCATCATGTGCCTGCGTTTTCGCCCACCCATCATGAACACCACGTCCTCCCTTCGCGTCCACGAGTACCAGCGTTCCCTCCCTCCTCCTAAGTTTCAGCCTTCGCCCTTCTCCCTCCGTTCCACTGTCCGCACCATTCTCGCGTCCAACTCCGCTGCGCCGCGAGGTTTATCGCCGACGCGACAGCGTTCGCGTCGCGAAGAAATATCACAGCAATAAACTGGAAACTCTGAGGCGCGAATTACGTTTTTGACGAGGTGCTAGTCGACGCTCACCCAACCCCGGCACGCAAGCCGCGGCGTTAGTAGCAATGATGAGCCGCGCATCACACACCTGATCCGGCGAGACCTGATCATCATTACAGGCGACGATGTTCGCGACTATTTTAACAAAGCTCGTATTTCAGCCGTCCGGGCTCCGTTATTGGCCCTCGCAAAAGCCGGCGTCGCGATCTGCCTGCAATTACGGTAACTGATTGATGTGCGAGGCGCTTGCGAGCGGCGTATTAAGCAGAAGTAATATCCATAAATGATCACCGGCAGCGCAAAGCGTGTCGTCAATGGACTGTAATTAAAAGGGGAGGTTGCGATAATTTAGAGGTTTGCTGCGCAAACGTCTCGCGCGGCCTCGAGCTGGTCGCCGCACAGACTGCGTCAGGCGAAGGCGTTGTATACTGTGTGGCGTACGAAGCCAACCACCGAATGAAGACGCGGCGCTCGTAAAGTAATATAAGTTTATGATATATTCCAATACTTGATCCGACACTGACTTGCTATATTGTGTTTATTATATTAGATATGGAATGCAATATTCGCAACCCGATTTAATTAACGAAATCATAAATAACGGGAACTGTTATTAAAGCTTAGAATAGTCCGATTACTGTCAGCAGGAAGATGATATTTATTGTATATCATATATGGGCGTGGCTAGTATGTTTCATAGGAGCACGTCTATACAGGTCTATATGCTGAGTTTGTAGTAGACAATACACCCATCAAATACATAAAGAAGGAACACAGAAATCGCCAATGCTATATGCATCGAGTAGGCCATTCCAAAGATTCGTCACAACATGATCACATCCGTTGTCTCAGAACAGACGCTAAAAGATAAATCTTGCATCCGTACTTTTGTCGGCAAGTAGAACATTATAAATAATCACGTTTGATATATTGGTGATTGATGTCTACAAGTAGAATATTATAAACAACTAAGTTTAATACATTGGTGATTTTTATTAATCGATTTCTGCATATACATCGAAAATATTCATCGCATTAATGGCATATATGGAATTCGTTGAGTTAACTAACATAAAGCTTAATTGTTTTAACTAAAAACGAACTGTATTTTACAAATGTAATTCTTGTGTGGTGGTATATCTAACACTCTTTCTACTAATGCATTTATGTGACTTTTCCTTTGTCTTTATTTGGAACACTCACCATCATTAAAAACATAGCGTTCATCAAACCCTATTGCCAAATGATTAAGTGCAGTAAGTAAACTTTAGCACACGGCGGCTACAACAGACGTGGTCGCTTAAGACACCAATTGTCACGTCAAAACATCTACTGTTGAGAAACGTTAACATGCGTGGTCTCCAGTGGCCAAATAAAGTCACCTTTTCCCACGTTTAAATAATGGACGACAAAAACAGGTCTGAAACGACGGTGTTATTCTGTTTTAACGATATAATCTATGCGCTGTCAACATTACAAACGAAGAAAAAATCACTGAAAACAATTACACACGTACAAAGGTGAGTCATAACAGTCCACGTTAACATCAGAACATGTCTTCAAGTTTTTTCATCAAGTGCACATATGAACCCATAATTTTAGCAAGGGTTCATCTCGCATATAAAAAGCACGACCGATTGTAGGTCAGCTCAATGTAAGCAACGGTCGGGTAACATTATTTCTACGAGGGCCTGGACTCGCATTTGCGTTCTTCTGTTAACGTCTGTGCACGCAATGCGAAACGTATGACTCAGTTCGATAAGTGCGCGTCGTTCACAGTGTCATGTGGTACATAGTTATTAGTAGAAAAAACCACGTTTGTGCGATTTGTATGTCTGGCAACGTTGTTACCGGAAGTATATGTAGGCAGTTCACTCGTATATGTAATGTTTACTAAGTACGTCCAAAACACGATGTATATAGCGGTCGATTTCAAAACACTAAAATCCAATATTAATATATTAATTATAATGTACACTGATACATTGACTATCCATCTATGGCTCGAAACAATGTCCAACCAAATAAAATTCTTCGCGAAAGTGATATATTATGGGTGAGTGTTTTTAACATGACCGTAGTGTGCTGAACCTCTCCGCTCCAGAGTGTTTTTAACATGACCGTAGTGTGCTGAACCTCTCCGCTCCATAGTGTTTTCAACATGACCGTAGTGTGCTGAACCTCTCCGCTCCAGAGTGTTTTCAACGTGACCGTAGTGTGCTGAACCTCTCCGCTCCATAGTGTTTTCAACATGACCGTAGTGTGCTGAACCTCTCCGCTCCATAGTGTTTTCAACATGACCGTAGTGTGCTGAACCTCTCCGCTCCAGAGTGTTTTCAAAGTGACCGTAGTGTGCTGAACCTCTCCGCTCCAGAGTGTTTTTAACATGACCGTAGTGTGCTGAACCTCTCCGCTCCAGAGTGTTTTAACGTATGTTGGAAACACTATGGTTGTGCATGAACGAGAGAATGTTCCGAACGTGCTACAACGGCGCCAATCGGGCAACAAAAGAATGTACCTCGATATGACGTCATTACAACAACGTAGCCATTGCAGTATTTTATAAACATCATTGACCGATCTGTTGATCGACGCACGTCTAGTTTGCGTGCTGCGAGTTATATATAGGGCTTAATTTTCCCTTCTCAATTCACTAAGCACAACGCGAATCGGTTTCATTAATGTCCAGATCTGTAATGTATGAAAAGTCCAAGTGCCAGGGCACGCTAGTCTCGTTTTTCCGCCATGTTGGCTTGATACAAATTTGCCCATGTTTACCCATAAATGCTCTCGCTTCCGGCTCCCAACGACGCGCCGGAATTAAAACAGAGAGAACAACCAGTAATACTTTTACTTATAGTATTTATTAAAAACAACTTGCATTAAAATGCGACAAAGCTAATACCAATGGTTTATTTTATAATGACATAGATGCATTTAACGTGTTATGTTGTGCACTATCTCGTCAACTATCGCCTCGGAACGAGAATCACTACATGCGAAGTCGGTTTAATAAAAGAACGCGTGCATTTGTTGAAATCATCAACATGATTGACTTTGGTCATTACATTGGATGATATGATCATTACATCGGGTGATTTGATCATTACATCAGTAATCTGATCATTACATCTGGTAATTTGATCATTACATCGTGTAATCTGACCATTACATCGGGTACTTTGATCATTACATCGGATGATTTGATCATTACATCGGGTGATTTGATCATTACATCGGTAATTTGATCATTACATCGGGTAATTTGATAATCTAATCGGGTAATTTTATCGTTACATCTCGTAATTTGATCATTACATCGGGTAGTTTGATCGGGTAATTTGCGAAAGTGTGAATAACGTTATATAAAAGCCACACCACTTGTGCAATTGTTTTCGGCGAATTCTGACCGCATTCCATCAAAAAATAATAATGTCCATTTATGTCACAAAACAACACTTTTGCACAGGTTCGATTTCGACACGAGCAAAAAAATGAATTTAATTAAATATAAGTTGTCATGACCTCTAATATTTGTTTAGCTGGGAAACGAATGTATATTTTTCTCACACATAATTTACTATTACACATAGCGTCCTAAATATAACGAATATTTTAAAATATTTCTTCAATTAGCACTGATACACGCAATATTATTTTCACAAAAACAAATTCTACCATATTCGACACCATATCGTCCACATAATTTCTGGAGAGATCAAAATGCAGATCTTGCAAACATGGGTTCTTCGTCGACTCTCGTCACCATTCTCGCTGCTCGGTGACGTTCCCTCGAAGTGAATTGCGGGATACGCATTATATAATGACGTCACAGTTGTTTCACGAATGTACTGGTCACCCGCTGAGCGGCGCTACCGGTTACCCATTACGTGATTTCCTGTGCGCGTGTTTATTGTAGTTACTTTCGGGTGTTCAATCGATTCCAACAACTGTTTTTACTGCAAAATAGCATCTGACCGTTTTTTAGTAACAACAAACCGGACGTTGATGTCGCGTTTATTAGCCAGCGCGACGCTTGTCATATATGACGTCATTATATGAACTAGACGGCACGACAAATGGGCAACAACCAACAGAGTGACATATGAGGTGCCATCGGAGAATAGCTTGTGTGACAACAACCAGTCGAGGAGCGATCGGAGCGTCACCTGGCGGGTGATAATGGAACAGAGGCGTCTGGACGTCGAGATGAGCATAGGTAGAAACGGGAGACGCCGACGAGTCTCGAAGGCATGTCATTCGGCGTCCGTAGCGAAGAGCGCACGCGACATATCGCGTTGCCGCGCTATTGTGCCGCCGCAAATCGGCCGCTATTAAAGAGCAATTTGTCGCGGCATCGTGACGGAACGGCGAAATCCGAGCCGGCTGCGCACGACCGGCGGGAAACCCGTCATTACGGCAAGACGATCCGCGGACTGGAGGCGGCCTTGGCATCCAGCCACTTTACAGGCAATTGTCTTAGAACGACCCGGCCAACAAAGACGGCCGCGTGCCGTTCTGTCGACAGATATTAACAGCGATATGTCAGCGCGACCCATATTATTTGACAAGTGATTCCATCCACCGACCCGGGAGACGACGCTGCTCCTATTGCACTGAACACCGCTTGACAACTTGAATGTCGTCAAGATCGGTTAACAGGAGGCGACCGCAGACATATTGGCAGTCTCCAACAGTCGTTTGCACGCCGGCGTCATTTGGTTACATCGCGACTGTTGGTTTATATTTAAACGGAAAATACAACGTTTTTCATTGGTCAACAAGACGACTGTCCTACGTCATTGCGATACTTTTGCATGGATAGTATTTTTAAACAACCGAACTGTTGTTAATACTAATACAAGAGTCAACAAAATTTTGGTTGTTTATAAATAATAGCCATACAAAACCTGTTGCAATCGCGACCTTTCTTATCTTAATATTTAAGAATCTACACTACTTAGCGATGAAATAAATATGCCAGTTTTACGGCATATATAGAGATCAATGTATGGCAATAAAATACGTATGATTTACTAATGTGTCAAATTCCCGTTTTTGTTTTATTTCTGATAGTAAATATATATTACAGGCTTAGAGCAACAAATATTAAAACGTATAACATTGTTAATTTAGATGACTTTTTAGCTATACGAAACCCCAAAATAACAGCGTAACAGTCGACCAATAAAAATCGTTGTACTTTAAATGCATAACGTGCAATCGTTTGTATCGTTTGTATCGTAAAACACTATGTTTATTCCAACATCACTTTTTAATCAATAACAGTCTTTAATATAACTTGATAATGATCTGATTTGATAACGATTTTATAACGATCAAATATTTTATAACATGTGTTTCACTAAAACACATTTGGACGTTCAAAATGTTATATAATAAATTATAAATGATATAATACAATGTGGTTTTACGAAAAAACCACGTTCAGATTTCATGCCTTTGAATTGATCAAATATAACACAATATGTGTATATGACAACGATGCTGATTTTATTGCGGGATTACAATATCCCGTTGCTTGCGAATAAGAAACGAAGATTGTGGCTGCATCTCTACGTGATTATTATGAGTATTATAAGCATTACAGTATCATACACATTAGCTAATTTAAAAAGACGAAACGACAAAACGAGAAGAATGTGCCTGCGAATGTTACCTTCATTTTCGCATAGTTGTCGTGTAACCTGGTCTAAATTCGTTGTGCGTGTGTTCGTGCGTGCGTGCGTGCGTGCGTGCGTGCGTGCGTGCGTGCGTGCGTGCGTGTTGTCTACAGTCTTTATGCACATCGCCGTTGAGTTCCGCGGAGTTCGTAACGTTCCCAAACAAGCCAGTTCCCATCATTTATTTAGAGACTTCTCCGTCCAATGCGAAATTAGCCGGCACTTTGTCAAACATCTCCTAATGATATTTGAACCTCTCGATCTGTGATCGTTGCCGCGTCTCTCCCAAATGGATATTACTCGTAATGAGATATCACTTGCATTCAGAATCACAACGAATCTAATCTGAGTTAGAGTAATGAGAGCGAGTCGCCGGCCTGGCATCATTACGACCGAAGCCGGGCAAATCTCAACAAATCCGATTTGTCTTTAATCTACACGTTTTAAATTACTACAAAAAGATAACATCGGCGCTAAGAAGACTTGCGTTCTGCCGGGACGACTTACTCCCGCTCGCCGCGAGCGCTTACGACACTTCGCATTATTAATTCTCCATCGACTGCCAGAGGAAAACAGGCGAGTCGGACTAATGTTTGTCGCCGAATAATCATCTTAGTGATTGTCAGGAAGATGCTGAACTGGCGTGACGTCATAAGTATAGTGATTGATCGATATATGAGAGAAAGGAAGGACGTTTGTGACGAAAATCTGTACAAACACGCAAACACGCAAACACCCAAACACGCAAACACGCAAACATGCAAACACGCAGACGTGCAAGCGCGAAACGTGCGTGTGTGCGTAACTTGCATGTATGTGTGTGAGATCGTGAGAGGAGTCGCACTTCGCCTGGTTGTAGGCCTACATTCGCCCCCGACATTGCCGTCTACATTTAGCGACCATGAAATAAACTGTTCGACGTTGTAATTGGTGACGTTACCGTGCATCGGTAGAGCGGCCATACATCAGGCAGTCGGCCGTGACCGCGTAAGTCACTGCGGTGACGACAACACCGCCGAATTACTCCCTCGATTGTCACAGTCAACGCAGCGGCAAATTAGAAGCGGCAGAGACTCAACGACTCGTCAACCGGCCCGGCTCACTGCGCTCAGTCGACCGGCAAGACGGCAGCGACTCGGTCCTAGCAGCGACTGACGCTGTTAGCTGACACGCTGGCGCGAAATTCTGCAGCTCTGTCGGTGTCGGTTGTTTTTGAGCTTTGTTAGCGAAAACAACAACAACAACAGCGACAACGACGACGACATCATCAATAGCAATAATAATAAATGATGACAATAATAATAATAATATTATATATATAATAGCAATGATGTGCTCTTCCTCCTTGATCCCTGCTCTACAGGGGGAGGGTCAGGTAAAGTATTGTCGAGCCACTGTTTCTGTTCTTTCTGTCCATAGATTTATATCGACCGCCCCCTCTCCATCTTTCATCTTCCCCCGATCTTCTCATATCCCTCCTCACGCAATCCTCCCATCTCAGCTGTGGCCTTCCCCTTTTCCTGCGTCTTTGATGCTTTTCCACCCCTGCTCTCTTTGGTAGTTTGCTTGTATCCATTCTTACCAAGTGGCCTGTCTATCTCATCCATCCCATAATAACAATGATAAACAACAACTCGTGCTGCTGCTGCTGCTGCTGCTGCTGCTGCTGCTGCTGCTGCTGCTGCTGCTGCTGCTGCTGCTGCTGCTGCTGCTGCTGCTGCTGCTGCTGCTGCTGCTGCTGCTGCTGTTGGCGAGATATGATAGTGTGTGTTCAATTCGGTTGTTACACCTTCAGCTATAGATGAAATGTGCGCTTCACTAAATAACAAATAAAAATGATATTCATAAATATCCACAATTCTTGTTGATGTATATCTAGAGTGAGTGAGTGGGTGGATAAAAAAATAGATATTATGGATAATGCTGTGCCCCTTTGACAATAGGATAATTGTAATATGTACTATTAATACGTAGTAATCATGCATTTTTCTATGATAATAAAGTTAATTGTTAATATTTTATAGTTTAGTATTCACAGTCGTTACATAAAATGGATATTCGCTGCAAGGATTACAGATAAACGTAACATTCGCTAATACTTTAACATCCCTATTTTGGCTTGCACTGTATTATGTACCTTATGCCCGTGGGTACATAATACACTGTATTATGTACCTTATGCCCGTGGGTACATAATACACTGTATTATGTACCTTATGCCCGCGGGTACATAATACACTGTATTATGTACCTTATGCCCGTGGGTACATAATACACTGTATTATGTACCCACGGGCATAAGGAACATCGGATAGATGGAACATGCAGTTTCACCCAATCCCGACATGTTCGTAATAGCGAGACTCCAGTGTATATAATATATCATTAATTTTTATTAACGTCAACGTATTTTACTGCAGAACATTAAGGTTTGTAGCTGTAAATACTGTAAATACAATGGCTATGAGCTGTTATTCCAACAACACAAACTAAACCAGCGCATGACTGGCTGATGCGTGTCTGGCCTCGGGATAGACCTGCTCAGTGAAACAATGCTGGCTTAGAAAGCCAATCACTTCGTTGTGTTTAGGTGGCAGGCTGTTGTTTATGTGGCGGGCTGTTGTTTAGGTGGCGGGCTGTTGTTTGCACAGTTTCTAATACACGCAGTGGAAGAGTAATCTTATCACCCGTCGCACTCATGCGTCGGGTTGTTCTGAACAGATCTTGGAATTCTCTCCTTGGTTGGTTTAACGCGAAACAGGTTCACTGGTGTTCATATTTGTTGTGTGTGAATAGTTTAAGTCAATTTGTAGTGTATGGATAGTTTAAGACAATGTGTAGTGTGTGGATAGTTTAAGACAATTTGTAGTGCATGAATTGTTTAAGACAATTTGTAGTGTGTGAATAGTTTACGACAATTTGCAGTGTGTGAATAGTTTACGACAATTTGTAGTGTGTGAATAGTTTAAGTCAATTTGCAGTGTGTGAATAGTTCAAGACAACTGACCCCGTCTGCTCGGCCAGATTGTGTGATGCGCATAAGGAATATACACACTAAGTAGTAATAAAGATAACAATGTATTTGTTTGTCCTGTTATTTCATGAAAACTTAATAGCAAAATGTTACGCAAACGAGCTAGCGTGTCGTAGACGATAACACGTTGGCTCGATTAAATGAGCATCAAACGAGACGAGCAAAAATGTGGATTTTTCAGGAGGAACATGTAAGGTTCTAAATGAAAGCATGGTTTAAAATGAATTTATCTTATAAAGATACGTGTACAACTGTGTATTATATGCTCAGTGTACAGCAAAAACAATAACAATAATACTAATATTTTCATAACTTATCAATAATCAGTTATCTGCGAGTTTCGAACACGTCAGTACAGATAATAAACTCGGGTCGGCGTTGCACTCGCGTAACGGCTAAAACCGTCAACAGGAATTAGCATTGCCAGTGCCCACTTTCCCATATGTCGTGCGAAACACGACACCCGATGTAGTCGTTGACAAAACAAGTGATAGCGAAGATGAGCCGTGTCGATGTTATCTTTGCACCGACGATAAAGATGTGCGTATTCGTGTCGTCATCGCGCGACCGAGTCCTGTTTCGCGATAGACACAAACACACACAAAGGACCGCACCGTTAACGACGGGACGAGCGCCTGCGATCGCTTACCGTTACCGTACGCCTGTAATTTGCCGTCCGAAGCATCCATCTCCGCTGTTGTCGTCCGCTGAACAAAACCCGCATTTGACGCCTCGTTAATTCGGCGAAAATTACTAACTATATCGACGACACGCGACCGGCGTTGCTGGTCGCGTAGTCGTCTTTGATCGCCGGTGGCAGTGCACCATATGGGACGCGCACGGCATGCATGCATGGGCGGCGGTTTTTAGGTCAATTAATTTCCACTTATTTAGTGGCATTGTGAGTTTGCGTGTTATGATCGCCGCTGATTGATCGAGCATGTCGGCCATTTTGGATTGCGTCGTTGATATATGAAGATGCGCACTTAGACGATTTGTTTAAATGGGAAGATTCGTTTAAATGATAATGTTGCGAGAAATCATAAAAAAATCACATATCGTTAAATGTTTTCTATGAAGACATAATGGCTTGGATCGCTTTTGCTATTATTATTATCATTATTATTATTATCATTGCCAATTAAAGGAATCCCTTAGGACCGCGCTATTTCAAAACGTGACATGTATTAATCATCGAAAATTATAGCCCGTGAATTTGAATCATCGTATTTCTATTTGTTTCTCACTTCTCAATATTCCGTAAATGTAAGCAATAGTTTGTTGGTTCAGACTAAATTAGCGTTATGTTAGAATAAATCAATGGATCAACCTACACTTACTAAGCACGCACGCACGCACGCACGCAAGCATGCACGCACGCACGCACGCACGCACGCGTGCGAAATAGGTAACTATAAACATGACATTTAGTGCCAACTTATTGTCTGGGATATGCAACAAGACTTCATACTTGGCAGTTGGGTTGATTAGTCTACATAGCACGACCAGTTAACCTAAAGTGACCATCTGGTCTAATCTCGCTTTGCACTGCCCATTTACTGGCCAACACAAAGGACATGCATGACTGGCTATAGCTGTCAGGACAGCTCAGTCCTTTCGATCCTGACATCTCGGCTTAAACAAAGCACCCATTTAGCCCCGCTGACGTCCAGTCTACAATTAAGGTGGATACAAATAAAAACCAGTTTGTCAAGTCTTCGTAAGAATACAAATATTAGTTAAATTGAATACTTTTTATATTTCGTGTTCAGTACAGATTGGATACGATAAGTGTCGTAATTGTCACAGAGGGCGAACAATGAATAGAACACGTTATTTACTGATTGTGGTAATGCTGCCAGCGTGAAAATGTAAAAAAAAATTGACAGGTATCTGATCAGTGCGGGCTATACTTAGATGACAAATTGTTGGAGTACTTGCCATCTGCGGCTTTGTTTCGGATTGAAATCTTGTTAAATATTGTAACATCTTGTAAAACCATGTAACACTTTGTAAAACATTGTAAACATGTAAAATAGTGTAAACTATTGTGGAATAGTGTAGTCTTGTAAAACATTCTTGAGCAATATTGTACAATTGTGTACAGTATTGTGCAGTACTGTGCAATACTTAGACCCGTTTTGAGTTCCGCTTCACCTGGCATATGTCCTCAAACCTCGTTGACGACGGGTCGTTGTCGTGAACATCGCGTGTAGCGGCCGCCGGGCTGTGGCGCCGACGAAAGTGAAGATATCTACTGGATCCAGATGAACACTGTTGTTTCTACAGGTAATCACAGGCCTCGGCCTCGCTGACAGCCGTCAACCGCCCGACCGGGTGCTGGGGGCGGGGTATCGGGTGAGAGCAAGGGGACACCTGTCGCCCGTGAACAATAGACCCGACTAGGCTGCATGCTGAACGCACTAATCTACAACGGCAAAAAACGAGACAACGGCCCTGCCTCGTCTGGAGCCCAATTTCATTTACTCAATGATTTTACTGTACTTTGGTGCGGTAAAGCTAAGGCAGACGGTTAAATAATGGCGATCGTAGCATTGTGGTATGACCGAATCCAGGACTTAAACCCCGGACAAAACCCCTCGGACATATAACTCCTCGGACAAAACCCCTCGGATATATAACTCCTCGGACAAAACCCCTCCGCACATAATCCCCTCTAGACAAACCCCCTCCGGACATAACCCCCTCTAGACAAACCCCCTCCGGACATAATCCCCTCTAGACAAACCCCCTCCGGACCCCTCTAGACAAAACCCCTCCGGACATAATCCCCTCTAGACAAACCCCCTCCGGATATAACCGCCTCTAGACAAACCCACTTATATACCTTTAATATAAATACGGACAAAAACCCTAAATTTATGGTGAAATTAAAATAGATGACCCGTTATGGTAATAATTCTTTTTTAACTGGTTCCATTATAATAGATTGTATAATTTAATATAATTACTATAATGTATGGTGTGTAGATCATACCTGGTTAGATTGTATAATTTACCAAGTATGATCTACACACCAAGGTTCCATTTCCTAAAAAATATATAACTATACCAGGTAGAAATAAACTGTTAAATATTTCTTTAAACACTACTGTTTATTTTCTGCTATTTTCTGTATTTTGCACATTTATGCCAAATGCTGGATTTTGTTCGTCCCAGAGACAATTTAGTAGTTTTTTGTCCATATTTATATTAAAAGTGAGGGGGATATCTCCGAAAGGGGTTTTGTCCAGAGAGTTTTATGTCAAGACGGGGTTTGTCTGCAGCGCTATGTCCGAGGGGGTTATATCCGGAGGAGGTTATGTCCGGTTACCGGTATGAATCCCGTTTTTTTCCATATTTACATTAAAAATAAGGGGGTTTCGTCCGGAATGGGTTTGTACGTGTTGTTATTCAAAATGAGGCAGTTATGTTCCGAGGGGGTTACATCAAGAGGGGTTTTGTCCAGAGGGATTTTGTCCGAAGTGGGTTACGTCCAGAGGGGGCTACGTCAAGAGGGGGTTTTGTCCGGAAGGGGTTATGTCCGGAGGGGGTTATGTCCGGTTACCGGTATGACCAGGCAACAACAGTTCAGCACCAGTAGCACTTAAAGGTACGATGTGTAATCGTTGTTATGGTATAATAATGTTATATAGTATATACTATAATATATTCCAACTCCCACATGTGTTTTTATTAACTACAATTTTACCATTATTAATTTAATTTGAATGTTTCGGGGCGAATATCATGTTTACATTCTATGTTTACATTCCATGTTTACATTCCATGCTGAACGGCAAAGTCGATATCGGTATAAAAAATGGTGGTTCGTTAAACACATTTTGGCGGTCAATGTGTTAGAGCAGATGTTGTTTAGACTTTATAACATGACTTGACGACAACAACAATCATGATATTGTTTTTCAGAATCGATTATAAATTGTCCGACTTTCTTTCGAAGTCCGTCTCGTGTTCAATAAACCGAATCGTCTCACATACAGGCGTTTGCGGTTTCACATATAACCAGCGACTGGTTGTCGACTGGATTATATGGAAAATCAAGTCAATAATTCGAATGTTATCCTCGAAACTTCAGTTCAATTTGAATTTACTGCAAAATTGGCGATCGCCAAATCATAATCATTAGCTGTCAACATAAATATTGCATACACATACATTATTGGAGAAGTTATATTTTACAATTATGCTCTAAATCAAGTACATGTCGTTAGTATGAGGCGATGTTGATAGCTGACATGATGGCGTCGGTGGTGCTGGTTAGTGGCGCTGGCGGTAGCGTCGGTGGTGCTGGTTAGTGGCGCGGGCGGTAGCGTCGGTGGCAGTTGTGGGTATTATTTCAGCCAGCGGGATCAAGTGACGGGCGCTATCCGATTCCCCGGCAGATACCCGCCAACCCTACAACTGGAAGGCTGGAATTACACGATATGGACAAGACTGTAACGGATATATTACACGGCTGCACTATTGATATCACACAAAAAGCCTAAACATTACATTTATAATAAACAGAAAACAGACGTTCGCTACGTTGCGTCTTTCGGTAATTTTACGCGGAATAATTATCACGAACCATCTACGAAGAAACCACGAAGGAACGATATAGGCAACGAAACTGATGGAGAAAAACGCAAATGATAATAACCCACACGCATGCAAGTGATCGTGCGCACATATTCGCGCATAGCAAGCATAATATATTCATAGGTAATAGCCGCTCATTGAGACGACGTGGATAAAGACGGCAACAAACTTCGACTACGTCAATATTGCCGCCAGCGACAAATGACGCGGCGTGATTAAACCGACTGTCAATCACCGCCCCAGCCGTCCGTGATTTGTTGGCACAGCGAGGTGGGCGTGGCCGTGGAGGTGACCGCCGACATCGCTGTTGGCGCGTGAGACAATTAGCCATTATGATTAATATGGTGAAGATTACGGACTCGCAGTCGACCAATGACCGGTGTCGTCGTCTTTTGTTTGCGCTGTCCGGCGTAGCGACATTCGCTTCGACGCTCTGGTGCCAATCGCTCGTGTCTGGTCACTCTGGAAAGGTCAGTTTTGGACAGAGCGCAATTGCTTGCGGTAGCTCTGTGTCGTTGTCGCAAGAAGCCTATTGGGACTGGTTTAGCGCAGAATAGACACGTATACGTCATCGAAGGAAGACATTCTTGCGGATTACGTCCTTACCTCTCGCTATTTCGTCGTCATAATTCGGAGGGTATGAAACATAGTGCGAAACTGTCGCAAGTATTCTAGCATTTCGTCAAACTTCGCAGTTGCTTCCACACTGTCGAGTTTGCCGAGACCGACCATGTCTGAAGAGAAGACCACTGACAGCGACTCGCCGGCCGAGAGGACGACGGAGTCACCCATCGCCGGGTCGCCGAAGCCGACGACACCGCCAGCGACTCCTCCCAGCGCCAACACTCCGTTCAAGTCGTCCGCGTTCTCCATCAACAGCATCCTGAGTCGCCCCCACGTGTCCTCAGGAACCAAGAGGAAACAACAGTCCGACTCGACCGATGAACACCGTCCGTCTCCCCCGTCTCCCGCCGTCCCCGCGCCCCCCGAGAAGGACGAGGGAGGAGTTCACCCGTTCAAACTAGGGAAGCACTTTGCCCAGCAAGCCTTGCACCACGCCTTCGCACCCGCCGCCCTCCTCGAAGGCGGTCTCCCAGGAAAGCCCGTCGGGTGGTACCCGTGGTTCGGCGCAACGCCCTACCTGCAACTCCAGTTCTCAGATCGTAAGTATCTTCTTGGAGGATGACACGTCCACGTAACTCAGTCATCAGGACTGCAGTGAACGTTTTTCATTGACAGAGATTTAATATTACACGTGTGTTTAGCAAAACTTTTAATTATAAATATTACATATCAATATTTTCAATTAATTATAAATATTACATATCAATATTTTCAATATTACATAATAAAACATGTCAATGTTACGTATAAAAAAATAATATTACATATAGACAATTTCAATATGAATTAAAATTCTATTGGAATTCCAATTTTATTAACTACTCATTTTTTATTTGGAGGCTAATGATGGATAGGTCCTCGGTATACATGCATGTATGTGCACGTGCACACATGTAGTTTGGTAACGAAGAACGTAAGAAGCATGACACTATTTAACAAGATGTAACAAGCCATCCCCAACAACAAGTTCCAGATGGCAGGTGGACAAGGAAGCCATTGGCTTATCGAGAGTCCAACAATGTTCTCATCTACGTGTAGCCCGCCCTTATCAAATATCTGTCAATAGTATTTTCATATTCACACTACTAGCATTAACACAATCATTTGGCAGTTTGTTCCAGTCATCTATCACCCTCTTTTAACGTTTGCGACATTTATATATATATATATATATATATATATATATATATATATATATATATATATATATATATATATATATATATATATATATATATATATATATATATATATATATATATATGCGTGCGTGCGTGCGTGCGTGCGTGCGTGCGTGCGTGCGTGCGTGTATGCATACACATATACATGCACATTAATTTGCAAGTTATGCAATAATGAGTAAACATTAATAACGTAATAACTTTGTATGTACAAACTACCTCTAATACACAATTGTCTATTTAATTCATAACATAAATATTTATGAACACAGGAAAGCAGCAACATATTCGTAATATTAAAAACATTTGTGGTATCAGTGAATGCAGATACCTCACAGCCGTAGTTGCTGACACCGACTCGGCAGTGTATGTAGGCTCTTCTGACAGACCTGTAATTGTAATAAAAATTGACACCCCGTCGTGATAAATCAGCAGATAAAGACAAGCCGTAGAAAATGCACTAACAGTTTGCGATATAGAAGAGGCAGCGTTTACTCGGGCCGCGCCTGTCATACCGTCAAGCGATCTGACGCCCCCAATGAACACTCGCTATAATTACCGGCGTCAGACATTCCGAGACAGGGTCCCGTCAGAGAACACTGGCCCATTGAAGACCAACAACCAGGACAATCGACTAACTGTAATAACACGACCTCCTAGATGTCGCCGGGGCAATCTAACATATCAAAAGCTGATTGAACTGTTTCAACTTCTGCCCCGCTGATTTAATTACCCTCTTGTGTTTCACGAGGGCAGACAGTTTCGCCCTCTGTCGGATATCAGGGGCACATTTTAGGTGCGTGTGTCATAGAATAGCCCAACTATTGTTGTTCGTTTTCAAGTTAATCGTTGGTTGTCAACTACCCTTTAACTGGGGCTATGTTTTCCCGTTCAGCGCCAACGATCTCGTTCAAAAGATAAAGACCGTAGTTCGTTGAAGTATCCCACAGGGGGCGATACCGGTTATTCAAAGGGTGTTATCTAACTATCTTCGGTGTCGTAATAGTAAAGAATAAATTAATACATGCCAGTAATGTAGTTATAGCTGTTGTGATTACATCCTTTAAAACATCAGTTAATAGCAGTTGGCATCAGTTAACCAGACACGTCTGTCAACCGAGAGGGTATTGTGTTGTGTTGCCAAAGCGGTTATTGATACTACGGATCCATGTAAATGAGCGAGCTATCACCATTAGATAATAAACTATGGGCGTCAACATTACTGGTAATAGCAGTAACAACAAAATAACTAAATATTGATGATAATATAAAGTGATGATATAATAAAATAAAAAAACAACGATATATCTATGGTAACTGTAATAATATTACAATATCTATGGTAACTGTAATAATATTACAATAACAACAAATTGAAATTAAAACTCAACATGAAGCAAATCAGTAAGTGATATTCTAATATGTTGACCATCCGAGAGTGTTTTAATAAACCAACATTTTTTAATATAATGTTAATGAGTATCGACATTACCGTTCAGCATGTAATATATTTCAATTAAACAGGTAACGGTAAAAGTTGAACTATTGTTAATTAAACCTAGTTTGGACGATCAGTGCATTATGATATACATCGTTTACTCTGTATAACCCGATTTTATCATAAAAGCGATCACATTTTGTACCATTACGCATGCATGCATTCACATTGTTCACCAGAGGCTTTCAACACAATTCCAGAAAACGATTCTTTCAATTCAGCAATTCGCGCGTTCACTGTAATGATGACGTCATTAAACGGTGCCAATTAGTTAATGTGTCACTATGTCACTTCTTTTGTGAAGTCTTCGACACAACGATGACAATATAAACATCCACTGGAAATATACACGCCACCACCCTATAATGACAAGAACTTCGTTAAGAAATAAAAGGCTGACGATGATTGTTACATGTTGTTAGCTATTAACACGTGGGTGTTGGGCATGTGGGTGTTGGGCGTGTGGGTGTGTTGTATTATATATGAACAAAGGCAAACGGTTGAAATCAGTGGCGAGTTAATGTCAACTTATATAATATTGTTAGTGCCAAACATTAATGAATATTGCTAATTATATTAATGGTAAACCTCCTATGTCTACGCAGAAAAGCCATGCCTTAAAGATAATTTATTAAAATCCAATTATATGCCATAAAACAGAAGTTATGTAAAACATAACTTATATAAAACGAGTTAGCTTACGTAATTAATAAAAGCAAAACAATCAAAGCAATTACGCGCGCACATACGCACACGTCCCCCTCTCTCTCCGACAACCGAACTAAGCCTCTCTTGTTTCCCGCAGGTCTCATCCCCGGTAACCCGATGCTGTCGATGCCAGCCCTGCAGCCGCAGCCGCGCCCGTCGACGAGTCCCGTATCCCGGACGTCTCCTCCGCCCGGCAGCCCCCCGTGTCCTCCCCGATCACCCCCACCGGCCCGCTCCCCCTTCTCGGGCTCCCAACGCGACCAGGACGCCGACGTCGACGATCTTGACCTGGACCGCTCGGACCGGGACGACGACGACGATCACGCGTCGTCTGACATCAACACGTCGCTGCTACGCAACAGCTCAGCGTCCGGCTCCTCGCAGCTGGCGCTGGACGACGCGAAGAACGGTGGGCGCAAGAAGAAGACGCGGACGGTGTTCTCTCGCAGTCAGGTCTTCCAGCTCGAGTCGACCTTCGACATGAAGCGCTATCTGTCGAGCTCCGAGCGCGCCGGACTCGCCGTGTCGCTCCACCTGACGGAGACGCAGGTGAAGATCTGGTTCCAGAACCGACGCAACAAGTGGAAGCGCCAGCTGGCGGCCGAACTCGAGGCGGCCAACATGGCGCACGCCGCCCAGCGGATGGTTCGCGTACCGATACTCTATCACGACAGTGCCGCCGCGCGCGCCGGACACTCGGACAGCGTGCCCCACTCGGGCACCCCTCTTTCGGGGTATCACCCCATGTACTACCCGCCCACGTACTCACAGATCTCGGCGCTCCGTCCGTCTATGCCCAGCATTGTCTAGCCGCTGGACAATAGCCTTGCCACCACATGGAGCTTAACGACGGAACGGTGAATCTATAAGATCGAGACCAGTCCGGCATATCATTTGCATATCGCGTTCAATGTACTTAACGGTATAACGGCCGATCGTTGATATCGTAAAATCAAGGTATATAGTATACACTATATCCATTCTAACGTTTTGACACCCCAGATGTATGTTATTAGTGAATCACCACTTGAACTCTGATTTAACCATTATCAGTTTGTGATAACGTTTCCTTTCAGAACGCAATGCAAACATGATTTTCGGGTCGAAACATTAAAATTAAGGAGATATCGGCCACATTATATTAACAAATCGTGGTTCATTAAAACACATCTGGGCATCCAAAATGTTGGAGTAGATATAGTTTCATGCCCGTGTTGGGGGGGGGGGCGTCGGGGGGTTAGAACGAACCAATTTTTTTAGAGAATTGTGTTTAACTGTAATTTTTTTCAGAAATCATCCCAGAAATCCCCGACTGATTGTATACACTCGAACCCCCTTTTTAAGACCCCAAGGACGGATCTGAGCGTACACTATATAATATTATTTTAGGATACAACGATCAGGCTATGTACCTATAAAATTAATATGTATTTACATTGTGCAAATCGAAATTACTTCTAACTATTTTCTCATATGCTGTTTTACAGTGTAGGCATTATATAGCTCGCTGCTCTGTCACTAATGAACTATCAGGGATTAACCTTTGCATGTGAAACGTGACGTCTTGTCGGCGAATGATGAACACTATGCGCATGCGCGTGACATTGTCGCAGTTGCAGGCGGCAACCACTTCCGGTGGGCACGATCCACTTCCGGTGGACATTTCTAGTCAATGAATAATCCGACAGGCGAATGGGAGACGAGCTCCAATGGGAGACGAGCTCCAATGGGAGACGAGCTCCAATGGGAGACGAGCTCGCACGCGCGCGACTGTTGTATTCCCGACGTCATGTGTCTCTATGGCACAGAACAATGTCAAGCCAGTGCAGATGACGCCATTTGGTCTGTCGATCAAAATCCTGCGCGAAAATACGAAATTGTAATGACGTTATATATGTCTGTGTACAGTGAATTGTATTTTATATCGTTATAATGTTTCATCAGTTGGTGTCAAATGATTGATGTATATTTCGTTGTATATTAAATTCGTCATGTATTGTTCACGTTAGTGTTACTGTGGTCTTTTTGTTGACGCAATACAAGGGTTGATATTCCTTATTCACGTTTAAAGCAGAATAGTATCCAGCACAACATGTAATACATAAACACAATGTTTGCTAATTGCACAGTTCATACATTATTTGATCTATCAAAATTACATTAATTCACAAATTGAAACAATGATACCATAACCGTTTTCCAACGGTTGTAAATGTTTAAACTTCTGAAGTTGCCGTTTGCTGGCATTATTTCGTTATTGTCTCCGAACAAATGACTTATGTACAACATTAAGTGATGGGAAGGACATGACTATAGCACGTAGATGAAACAGTTCGTGGAGAATTAATATCACAGTTGCATTTGTTCAGGGATTATATAGTAATATAATCATATCATATGGTAAACACATAATTATATGCTTAATAAATCTGATTGTTGGAAATATAAATATGTTTTGTGGGAAATTTCCTATATAATGTACATTACAACCCATTATTTTATTTAATATTTTATTTTGTTTACTATTTTGCGAACGTTTGCGAAATGTGTGATGTACACATTTCTATATTTCATTCGCGTTGGGAATACTAAAGATGTGTACGCGTGCTAGAATATTAAGAACTGAGGGTTGGGGTGAAATGTTGAAGGAAATGCGTTATGTGGCACGTGATTCGACGTTTGTTTTTAATATCGATATATTATTCTGCTTAAAATAGTCCAAGGATGAGTGTGTGGCGGAGTGATTCACTTCACCCACAGCTCAATTGCCTCGTTCGCGCGCACGCACACGTACACGGACGTGCATGTATGGCGTCTTTAATGCACGCACCGAATCTTTGACGCCACCGACCTCGGGCGCCGAATATCGTGCTACTGTCGCACAGGCGGATTCCGTTTCCCGTCGCCGAGTTTGCAGGCAATAATACGTCGATTCCGGTGTCAAAGCCAGAGCCGTATATTCCCTGGGCGTCGACACATCTCGGCCGTGGTCAGCCGACACTCTCAAACACGACAATAAAGCGAACCGTCGTTCCTGATGACGGCGATGCAAGCACGATCATCGGTCGGCCCCCGGCGCTTCTCGGCCGCCGCTGCGTGGCCTGTGGGTTGGCGTCGTCGGATATCGTGCAGCTCGCGTGGCACTCCGACGACAGCGGATACAGTAGTGGTGAGATAGATAGATGTTTATTCTGAATTGGAATATTGTATTTTATATGTGTTCAGGTAAGATTTCTGTACAGTTTTTATGAGAATATTTTATGAGCTTATGATGATGATAATGATAATGATGATGATGATGATGATGATGATGATGATATAATAATAATAATAATAATAATAATAATAATAATAATAATAATAATAATAATAATAATAATAATAATAACAATCATAATAATAGTATCGCATTTATGTACCTATCGCTGATTTCCACTTCGTGGGTTGATGAGCGGTACGTTATATAAAAAAACATATATGACATATTATTATTATTATTATCACATATAATTTTGCCGCGCTAACGTTATTTAAATTGATCACATTAACATTTGTAAAGATAAAGGTATTTTCCTACATAGCGCGGTATCCACTCCTTGGAACTGTTCAAAGCGCTTTACACTTCACCCCCTGGCAGACCTGTTCATTCCAAGGCCATCTCGACTTCTCTGGGAAGCATCCAAACAATTATTGCGCGAATGCTATTTGTGAACGATATGTGTATCACTTGTTTACCTTTTCATATTTGTATACAAATGTGGCGTCCTGTTCCGGTGCTAGTCAGATATAATTAACACAGATACTTTGATTTTCTTATTAACATTAATTTTAATTGCTGCATTTCCAGAACGTCTGTTTTAACAACAATACACGAACATGCTTAAATGCATATTCGTGCTATGCACGAGCTATCGATGCATACATATCAACTCTGTTATTCGTAAGGTGACTCCGTCATTTTGATCAAAAAATCCCCGTCGTGAAGATATTTGTTTAACATTTTCCGTTTACTATTCGTGAATCGTGCTGCTTATCGGTGAGGCTGACTGTTGCCAGTCGAATGAAAAGATCGCGACAAGTGGCAGACACAAAACACAAACTGCACAACCACGTTGTGAGTTCACCAACAGACGTCAAAATGTCGATAATTAGTTGCACAATTGATCTCCTGTTCGAGGAAACACAGCAAAGAAAAAACGATCGTACAAACTGCATTTCAAGGATAGTTTGACGAAAAATTGCCGTTTGAAGTCAAGTATATAGTGTATGAAGGCAAGTAATTTCTTCTTGCATGCGTGTCAAATGGCTACTTGTGTATGGACTGAAAGCGATCCCCTAAAATCCAAAACGGCTACCAATTACAATGTCCACAAGATTTTTTTACAAATACAAATACTTCTCGGGGTCGGCGTCAATTGGCTAATAATTTCAGTCATTTTGATCAACACAAGTTGACGGGTATGCGATGTTATTCACAAATGCGCACATAACGTATTATCGATGTTATTCATAATTATGCACATAACGTATTATCGATGTTATTCATAATTATGCATATAACGTATTATCGATGTTATTCATAATTATGCACATAACGTATTATCGATGTTATTTAAAACCCGGACATTATTTGTATTTCAAATGACCAGCTAGTGTTGCTGCCGGCGCCTTGGACAACAACTAGACTTCCGTTTTACGTAAAATAAACAAATCAAATACATACAAGTTAAATGTTTCATGGATATGAAATATTATGTTGGCCAATGAGTGATATTCCTTGCATTTGTCATTTGAAACATCGAAGCTAGCAACATCTGCCGAACCGACTTTTTGTAACACCGCATCTGATTGCCTAATACGACACCATATTTCCACTATTCACGTAGTGTGATAACAATATGACCTCTGGCTAACGAGGATAGGTTGTTGATCTCGTTTACACTTCACGTCACGTGATGAATCACGTTGTCGTTCGTTCCACGGAATCACCACATTTTTCATTCGGCTCTACATCACTCTTGTCGGCCGGCCGTCGGAGAACTCGTTTATCTGACCATTCAGTGACGTCATGTACACCGCGATTAATGTTGTGGTTCGTATCATAATTTTCTCATTAATTACGTTCATCTCTCAATCCGACATTGTCGCCAATTAGGTATATGTCATTGTTATTATTGTTGTTATTATTGTTGTTATTATTGTTGTTATTATTGTTGTTATTATTGTTGTTATTATTGTTATTGTTTTTATTGTTATTATTGTTATTATTGTTATTATTGTTAGTATTGTTAGTACTGTTATTATTGCTATTATTGTTGTTATTATTGTTGTTATTGTTGTTATTATTGTTATTGCTATTATTGTTATTATTGTTAGTATGGTTATTATTGTTATTGTTATTATTGTTATTATTGCTATTATTGTTATTATTGTTAGTATTGTTAGTATTGTTAATACTGTTATTATTGTTATTATTGTTGTTATTATTATTATTATTGTTGTTGTTATTATTGTTATCATTGTCATTATTGTTACTGTTGGTATTATGGTTATTGTTGTTATTATTATTGTTATTATTATTATTGTTTGTATTGTTATTACCTTTACTTATTGCCGTTAGTATTGTTATTGTCGTTATTGATGCTATTGGTGTTATTGTTGTTATTGTTATTATTAGTATTGTTATTATTGTTATTGTTATTATTATTATTGTTATTATTATTGTTGGTATTGTTATTATTGTTATTACTATTAGTATTGTTATTATTACTGTTGATGCTGTTATTATTTTTATTGTTATTGTTTTAGTATTGTTATTATTGTATTCTGCTGAGTCTAACACGTACACGACCCCCTTCACTGTCATAGTTACACGGTCAAACTATGAGAAGGCTGTAGAAGACCGTACGGCATGTTTTATAGTTTCTCTTCAGCAAAATGCAACCCCGCTACCCACTTCGTTGGCTAAAATCGTCAGCAAACCACGGCACCGCCTTCTATAAATCGTGCTACTGAATAACAGATGTCAAGTTCAAACGGTAGATCGTAAAATAAAATACGTCACAGCCAAAAACATCCGGTCATTGCTTCACTTGGAGCTTTGAACCCGTGTCTGGATGACGACCTGCTGTGACGTCACACCGGTCTACCGCAACCTAACGATCCGAAAACGCGGTGTGAACGACTCGAATAACTACCGATACGGCACAACAATCACGGCGTATATAAAAGATGACCAGACGGTATTTATGGGTATGGCTGCATTATTGGTCGTGATTTGAGACGAGTGTCGCGTGCGCGGTTCGCCACGGTTCCACACAAGCAAGGTTTATGCGGTGTCCTATTATCTATTATCTTTGACAGACGACATCGTCGCTGCGTCGCACGAAATTCAACACGGCAGACTTAATAAAGACGCGTTTGTTGCGGCCGGCGCTAATGAAGCCGCCGGATTTAGCGTTGTTTTAATCCGATTTAATTGCGACACGCGCACAAAACGTGGCGTCGTCCGTGACGCCGAGTCGCGTGGCGGTAACGAGGCATGGACACCAATATACGTCCGGCGATGACCAGATGCCCAGTGCAGCAAGGAATTCGCGTTTTTGTGTTTCCGTTTTCCATGCAGCTCATAGACCTGTGTCAACATCTGCTCATGGGAAGCGGGAAAGGGGTCAGGAAAAGCAAGAAAAATCCTCCCCACTCCGATTTTTTTTACCGTACTCTTGTGTTTTGTTTTTACGAGTCGCCTTTGTGATTTACTGTTCTCGACTGCGGTGAACGCAGGCTCGATGTTTTGTTCATTTTCTGTTTGTCGTCAATCCTGCTTGCGCGGGCTGTTTTGTTACACTTCACGTTATTATAATTGTTTTTATTTTAGCTCTGCTTGTGTACGTGCCTATGTGCGTGTGTACGTGCGTATGTACGTACGTGCGTGCGTGCGTGCGTGCGTACGTGCGTGCGTGCGTGCACACGAATGCAGAACAGTGAAATCAGAACACGTACTCAGGCGATCAAATGTCAAAGATAGACGCAACGTCTCTGGCGTGGCAAATCGATGTCATATCGAACAGATAAATACAGCGTTGCTTGCAGCCATCAACAGAGACGTTGGTCAGGGTAGTATACGATTTTCATTGGTTAACAAGTGGACAAGGAAGCCATTGGCTTACTGAGATATTTGTCAATTTTGTTTTTAACATATTCACTGGTATCATTTACACAATCTATAGAAAACGTGTTCCATTCATTGATATCCAATCAATTTCTACTAACTCTCTTAAGTGAAAAAGCATAGTGAGTGAGTGAGTGAGTGAGTGAGTGAGTGAGTGAGTGAGTGAGTGAGTGAGTGAGTGAGTGAGTGAGTGAGTGAGTGAGTGAGTGAGTGAGTGAGTGATATTTCTTTATAAACTGCGATGCCAGCAATTATATGACTGTGTTCATATTGGTGACAGTTCAGCTACATATAGCGACTCTGAGAACCCGACGCGGTATCTAAGAACGCATTGAAACAGTCAGCATTTATCGCAGCAATTTCGTCGGATTCGTATTGTTTCTCCTGGGAACTCCAATGACAAAACGGACATCATCAGACAGTACATCAGACAGATTAATATTCGTCATAAAATAGTTGGATGTCACGGTTGACATTTACAGATAGACTCAACGACTCAACGTATGAATCATTTATTTGTGATCGAATCCAGAAGATTGTTCTTCGCACCATGTCAAAGGACATTTCGTCCGTTGACTCTCTGGCGGCCTGCGCAAGGCCACGCGTGATGGATAGGATGGTTATGGGGATAACTAAGCTGGTTGTTATGATTGAGCGTTCGGATTAAGCAGTTTGCTTCAAACACAAGTGGCGTTGTCTAAATAGGATCATCAGAAAAACGACTGATGTTTACCGCAGCTGGCCGTTTCGTCTTACCACGTGGGAGTATATAGAGAGGTGGGGGTTTCTATTGCTGGCATTAAAACATGTAGGCATATTCTAGTAGGCGATATGAATGTCTAAATAATATACAACATTTGTGATTTCTTATAGTCCGAAACACCAGAGGACGAGATCTGCGTGGACGAGATCTGCGTGGACGAGATCTGCGCGGACGAGATCTGCGTGGACGAGATCTGCGCGGACGAGATCTGCGCCGACGAGATCTGCGCGGACGAGATCTGCGCGGACGAGATCTGCGCGGACGAGATCTGCGCGGACGAGATCTGCGTGGACGAGATCTGCGTGGACGAGATCTGCGTGGACGAGATCTGCGTTGACGAGTTGTCGTCGATGACATTTTCATTGATTGCCTTTTCTCGGAGAAAAAATAATGAACGAATTGTCGCCGAGGAAGTGACGGTGGACGAATTGTCCGCGACGAAATGTTCGTGGACAATCCCGTAGTTCCCTTAAAATGGTGATGCCGACTAGTTCTTGTACTGATGCACTGATTCGGCTATTGTTTTCGACGTCTCCCTACAGGCCGCCTTCCCCAGCCACTTCCGCATCGGCCCACAGGCCGCCTTCCCCAGCCACTTCCGCATCGGCCCACAGGCCGCCTTCCCCAGCCACTTCCGCATCGGCCCACAGGCCGCCTTCCCCAGCCACTTCCGCATCGTCCTATAGGCCGCCTTCCCCAGCCACTTCCGCATCGTCTTACAGGCCGCCTTCCCCAGCCACTTCCGCATCGTCCTACAGGCCGCCTTCCCCAGCCACTTCCGCATCGTCCTACAGGCCGCCTTCCCCAGCCACTTCCGCATCGTCCTACAGGCCGCCTTCCCCAGCCACTTTCCTCTTCCGCATCGTCCTTCGCCTTTCTCACACCTCTCACAACGCAGTCTTCCCGTCTTAACTGCGGTGTTCCCCTGTTCCCGCATCCTTGCTGTTTCACCGCCTCTGCTTTGTAGTCGGCCCTCCTCCGTCCGCACCGCGTGACCTGCACTCATCATCCGGCTTCTTAATATTCTATTCCTCCCGTTAAGTTGAACTTGAGGGTATTATAGATTTCACAATGGGAACACGTGCCAAAGAAACATTTAGCATAGACGTAACTATAACACATCCCCAGTAACTAAAACCAAATGACAACTGTGTTATTAGTTGACGATTTTTACGCAGTCGGTTCCTGTCCCTGCCTGCCGTTTCGAATGCCAGACCAAATACTTCACTCTTACTTTTTACCGCAGACGACAAGTTAAACGATTGACACATTCGAGTGTTTTGCATCTTCGCACTAGTCTCCTTTCATTACGTCGAAACTGCACAAGGTAGAAAGAAACTCGGCATACCATAGCAACCAATCAACGCGAGACTTTCGGGAAAGCGGCGACATTCTCGAGCGAGTCGGTCGAGGCGCCTCGCTCACGCCACTAACGGGATGCTTTCATTATGACGTCGCGCGTTTCCTCGTAACTTCGCACCTCGGCTCGAAACAAAGACGGCGCAAAGCGACCGCCGCTGCCGATTTGTCGGCGGTAATTTGACTTGGCTAGGATAGGTGATCAGTCACCATTAGCGCGTCCGCTAACGCTTATAGTCAAAGCTCAATCTCCGGACCTATTTATTTTATTGCCCGTCTGACATTTGCTGGGCCGCTCGCTGTAGTGGCAAACGAGTCAATTACCGGGCGCGAGCGAGCCGTGTCAAACCCGTTCTCGCGTCCCGGGTTCGCCTCCCCGAAATAATCACCGTCATCACCGAGGAACAACCGCCAATTCCCCCGGCGCCTTCACGCCTGTCCTGTCGAGACAAAGTAGGCGTAGTACTGGAAGCCATCTGGAAAGAGGAAAAGATGACGCCCAAAAAAACATAGCAACGAACTATCGCAACAGAGGCTCAAACGCAGATATTAAAGACGCAGGATGTAGAAGATGGCTGCAGATAAAATAGATGACGTCGGTTGTTCTATGCCTTGTGTGTCTGACGTCACGGGGTGTGAGTGAGTACGGAAGCAGGCAAGCAAGCTAGTAAGTAAGTCAGTCAGTCAGTCAGTCAGATTCGCCTATGTTCAAATGTGTAGTGTGTGAATGGTTTTGGTAATATGATCAGTCGTCTCGGGCAGTCAGTTTAATAAAAGAATGCCTTCTTTTGCTAAAACCATCGACAGAATTCACTTTAATTGTTAGGTCGGGTAAACTGCGAAAGTGCGAATGGTATACAGTATATAATATGTAGTATATAGTAGGGCGACTATAGGCGACAGTTACTATTGCGATAGTATCGCAATACCTGTGTAAATATTGCAATGCATTTGCGCTAGTTTCATAACTATCGCGATAGTGTTGCGACGGTATCACCGAATAGCGAATAGCGAGGGAAGCAGTTGCCGTAATTGACGGGTGGCGTTGTCGTGTAGTCTTAGAGGTAGTTGATTAAAAATGACGATTGTTGATGCTAGGTTGGTAAAGAAATAGAAATATCCAATATAATTGAAAAACCTGATTATGTTTATTATTGCAGTGACGCAAGTAGTCCGGCTCAGTTGTTTTGCCAACTATCGCTACTATCGATAGTTCAGTGTACTCTCGACGATAACGAGCGATAGTTCAGTGTACTCTCGACGATAACTATCGATAGTTCGATTTATTATCCATAGTATTGCATCTCTACTTGAATATTGCGATACGTCGATAGTTCGATGTGTCGTTGCCCCTGAGTATACAGAGCAGGACCATTTTTGTCTTTTCTTCGCTGAATTTTGACTGGACCCGGTAAAATAATTTAGTGGCTTATCCGATGATTTCATTAAATCTAAATAATACATTTGCACAGACGAGCAGGCACATATATATATATATATATATATATATATATATATATATATATATATATATATATATATATATATATATATATATATATATATATATATATATATATATATATATATATATATATATACAGACGATATACTACTGTAGTTGATGCTAAATATGCATGATTTGTCCCGAAATTATTACAGAACGAGACGAGCGCGGAAAATGAATCGAGGCAGGACGTTTGATGAGCAGTGTTGCATGTAGAATTATAATCGAACTTCAAATCCGCACTTGTTTCGCTTCATCCAACGTCACAGTCTCAACGCACGAAACAATTCCGCAAAACAGACGCAGTTCGTTATAGAAATATAGGAGGCACGACCCGAGCCACTCAACCCCCTTTGGTAGAAGAGCTGGCGACTCGAAACGGAAGTTTTCGCAATTTTTAGTAAAACTACGCGAAGCCCAGCACAATGGCGGCCGGCCGTGGGTCTGATTCTTTCTTGGATATGTCAATTGTAGTTTGTAATTATGGTTCGTTCCCGATTACAAAAAAACTGTGTTATGACATCGACGGCAGCGTTGTCGCAATTATCTTAATTGTTTCACTTCACTGATATAAATGAAAAACATGACGTGAAACATCGTTTTCAGTTCCATGTATATTGTCAAACATAACTTTTGAACCTTTCTCTTAGGCTAGTTGATGCGATAACTTGTCGATATAGACATGACTGCAATGGGCGGACAGATCTGTCCAAAAGCAAGCACGGTGAACCCACGTTATATTTAATGTTCCTATTTCACATACAATTGTGGATATCTCACCGTAAAACGAAAGAAGCGACAATTTTATATTTATTATCGTCTCCTAAAATAAAAAAAACTTAAATATAGCAAAAGATTGTGGTGCTGTAACGAGACTGAAATCAGACCGTATATGACGACATGACCCCCATCAACGTGCAGGCTATCTGTATCACAGCTCAGTTGTCGCGTAGACGGACAGTGTGCGAAGCGGTTATCATTCTCATAATTACAGATAGCATGTCACAGCGAGCGACGTTACGCATAAGCATTTCTATGTTTTCCTCGTCACTATTTTATCCGTACAGCTCTAATCAGCTCGCCTGCAATGCGCTTGATGCGTGTATTATTACACTAATCATCATGTCGCTCTTCCCATCAATGGCGAGAGTACGCGAGTCGATCTTTCGACACTGGCCGTATCGATTTGCCCGAGCGTCATGCTTTCACGACATCGACTGCCGTGAAGCGGCACTGAGCCTGCTCTGTGACGCCGGAAACGAGCGAGCGTGATAATTTCGAGGATTTGACACATTTTGTCCATGACGTTGACGAAAAATTACATTAAAATAGTTGATTTTCAGAAGATTCAAATTATAAATTGGCCATCAGCATTTAAAACGTTAACATTGCGTAAATAAATATTGATCCGTCAGTGTCAGTCAACTGTTGAACGGCCTATTCAATTGTGATATGTGAAACAAAAATGGCGTCACCTAAGTGCAGTCGATCAGGCGTTTTTGCAGGTTTCTAGGTAGAAGTCATTGGCAGTAAATGGTGCTTTATAAGAGACTTTAATAGGCCAAGGGTTTGAAAACTTTTCTGTCATTGGACACATTGATTAATTGATTGTTGTGCTTTTGACCCATAACTAAATAACCCATTTTGACCCATAACAAAACAGTGACATAGACATTACATTCATTACACGCACGCACGCACGCACGCACGCACGCACGCACGCACACACGCACGCACAAACACACACACACACACACTTCATACTTGTCTGGGACAAGATAGCACTTAAAGTGTACAGTTTTATTAAAACTAAATGGTTCTTTTGCAAAACAGCGTTGACTTTCCTAATTGGATTGTACTATTGGTTTCAATGTGAGAAACAATAATGATCACCCCGAAGAGGCCTACACTTCCGGTCGTGTGACAGCCGTGGTCGACACTTCCGGTCGCGTAACGACCGTCGCGTGCGGACGAAAGGAATCACCAGGGGCGGTGCCTTGACATCGTAACGCGGATAATTCGTTACACACTGATTGTAATTGTTTCTCGGTGGAGTTTTGTGCTATTTAGCGCGATTACCACTGTCAGGTGTTTAAGCGGAGCTATTATCGTTGGCAATGATTACGTTGCTGCAGGAAATGTTCTGTGCTGTGATCGTGATTGGTGCACGCACATCCACGCACATACACGTACGTGTATGTGCTCTATATAATCTCCCTCCCTCCCTCTCTCTCTCTCTCTCCCTCCCTCCCTCCCCCTCTCTCTCTCTCTCTCTCTCTCTCTCTCTCTCTCTCTCTCTCTCTCTCTCTGTCTCTCTCTGTGTCTGTCTCTCTTTCTGTCTCACTCTCTGTCTCTGTCTCTGTCTCTGTCTCTGTCTCTGTCTCTGTCTCTCTCTCTCTCTCTCTCTCTCTCTCTCTCTCTCTCTCTATATATATATATATATATATATATATATATATATATATATATATATATATATATATATATATATATATATATATATATATATATATATATATATATATATATTATTGTGTTCACACACTTCAACGTATCTTTCCTCTACCTTGTCTATATCTATATTTGGCTAAGTACAGTGTAATCACCTGCAGGTGGCGACTCCCGTCGTTATGTAGAAACACGTGCATGTAGTTTGAGTCATCCAAACTAATTCAATGTCCCAGTACTCCAAGTTTCGACTCAAGATTCGAAATGTTCGAGATTCCACTAACTCAAGATTTTATTCGTCCGATGTTTAACTCGCCCGATGCTTGACCCAAACAAGGTTCTTCTCACACGACGCTCGACTCATCCAAGGCTAGACTCACACGACGCTCGACTCATCCAAGGCTAGTCACATCCGAGGCTCGACTCGTCAGAAGTTTGAATCATTCAGAGTTCGACTTATACGAGGACACACGAGGTTTGATTCGCCAGAGCTGTGGTTCACCAATGGTCTCACTAATTGTAGCCCTTGTTCCAGCTATTAATTCATTAAGGGAGAAAGGAAAGGGATAACATTTGGGGCTGTGGAGCAATGCACGAAGTAGCCTCAACCCTCTATTAATGGAACAACGAGGAAAGACAAGTATTTTCGACCATTACTTTAGATATTCGAGTCATTCAGCCTATGTGCGCCTGTACAAATTTTACTTTCCCATTAATCATTTGTCGCGGTCAAACGTCAACCATTTGTCTTTTTCGGTTATTTATCCGATTGGTGCCTTGACCCAAAACTGCGTTGTATCGCAAACACGGCCAGTTCAGTTGATACGTTGTTTGGTGTTCTATTTTATATTGTGGTGAAATTCGAACGGCAGGCCTAGATTACTTAGTTCAGAAACATGATTAATAACAAATTGTTCATTAGTCAACGAAGAGAATTCTAGGCGTTACCCGGAATTATCGCCACGGTGTGCCGTGCTGCGACAGCTTATGAAGAGACGACATATGATCTGGCGAAATAATAAAGTAAACGAACAGAGATAATACGCCATTACTTAATAGGGCCTTCTCTGCCAGTCAATTAGAACACGATCCACGAACTGTAACAAGCCGCGAATGATGCATTGTTCGACAATAGCGGCGCCTTTAATGTGCGGTGCGTGAACTTCGCTGCGGGCATAGTCTCCGTTACACAGGCGACGATGTCTCGGTTCGTCAAAACGAAGGAGACCAATTTTCTCACTGCGGGTGCTAATGGATTCAGGCCACTATTTATTTTCCTGTTGGTTACACTGTTTAGCAAATGTATAACTTTAATATACTCAACATAAACTATGTTAATAGGCCTACTTATTGTTTTATCAACGTGCTGGACAAACTACGCCAACTTCTGTCATTCTATTCTCCAGAAAATCGACATACAAGATACCTCCAATCAAATGGCGTCTAAAATAACTACGTCATGTCTTCATGTGCGCGGGATCCTACAGTCACTGGCACACGCATAAATTGACAGCCAACCACTAGAAATTTTATATAGGCATAGCGAGTATCATAGTCCTCAATATGACCATATCCCTGTACAAAAATAATTTTACAGGCAGCAAAAAATTACTTTACCAAAAGGGGTACTGTCTCAAAATCACTTTCACTATATTCGTATGCCGTGAACCCGGAAGTGAAACACTGATCCTAAAACAACAAGTGACAGGTGTAGTGCGTTTTCAAACATCAATAACTAAACATTTTACGAAATAGCGCCCTTTTTCATTGTACAAGGCTCCAAAATGTTTCCTTACATGTAAGCCTCGAGGGAGACGCATTGTTGTATCAAGAACCGAAATACAGTTCGTCTATTGTATACACTGAACGGTTGAATATCAATTTACCTTTTAATGTATTTTATCTGATAAACCAATTGAGACAAAACCCGCTACGTCATCTAGTGCGGTGTGGGTGCCATAGTTATTTATAAGCTTATTATTTTGAGATACCCACACTGTCGTGCGATCGAGGCAGCTTTTGTCTAGAGGGAATATGTCCTGGGGTTTGGGGGTGTGGGGATTTTGTCCTACATTCCATATGACATATGGCTTTGCTTTCTCCACGTTACTGGTGCTGACGCGTCTTCTCTTTGACATCTTCTCTGCGTCCTTGGTTCCGTTCTGTGTCCCACGTCTACCGCCAATGGTTTCTCCTTTAGCTTCTCCTCCCACAAGAGTTCAACTTGTGCGAGATGAATTCCAGTTTATTAGGAAACAATATGAACTAAAAGTGGTTGCACATGTGTAGTTTCTACGGTGTACTTTTAACTGTACGGTCCAATCTAAGTGTCATATTGGGGAACAATGTGCAAAACAGGCCCCAATGCTTATTATTTTTGTATTTAATATTTTTTTATAGAAGCACATTCTCCACTTATCTTACTACGCTTGTTCTTCTATATGGCGCATTATTGTCTAAATTACTATATCTAAGGGGTGTTTCTAAATATTATCCGATTTTTGCCTCTTTCAATATGTGCGTGCAAAACGGGCCACGCAACACCACATCCAGTTTTACTACTAATTCGTCATCACACTTTTCGCAAACCAATTGTCCTCACTCGTGCCACGCACAGTCGTGGTGTATCCACACTCGTGCCACGCACAGTCCAAGTGTGTCCACACTCGTGCCACGCACAGTTATGGTGTGTCCACACTCGTACCTTGCACTGTCCTGGTGTGTCCACACTCGTACCTTGAACAGTCCTGGTGTGTCCACACTCGTACCATACACAGTCGTGGTGTGTCCACACTCGTACCTTGCACAGTCCTTGTGTGTCCACACTCGTACCTTGCACTGTCCTGGTGTGTCCACACTCGTACCTTGAAAAGTCCTGGTGTGTCCACACTCGTACCATACACAGTCGTGGTGTGTCCACACTCGTACCTTGCACAGTCCTGGTGTGTCCACACTCGTACCTTGCACTGTCCTGGTGTGTCCACACTCGTACCTTGAAAAGTCCTGGTGTGTCCACACTCGTACCATACACAGTCGTGGTGTGTCCACACTCGTACCTTGCACAGTCCTGGTGTGTCCACACTCGTACCTTGCACTGTCCTGGTGTGTCCACACTCGTACCATACACAGTCGTGGTGTGTCCACACTCGTACCTTGCACAGTCCTGGTGTGTCCACAATCGTACCTTGCACAGTCCTGGTGTGTCCACACTCGTACCACGCACAGTCGTGGTGTGTCCACACTCGTACCTTGCACTGTCCTGGTGTGTCCACACTCGCACCACGCACAGTCGTGGTGTGTCCACACTCGTACCTTGCACAGTCCTGGTGTGTCCACAATCGTACCTTGAACAGTCCTGGTGTGTCCACACTCGCACCACGCACAGTCGTGGTGTGTCCACACTCGTACCTTGCACAGTCCTGGTGTGTCCACACTAGCACCACGCACAGTCGTGGTGTGTCGACACTCGTACCATGCACATTCCTGGTGTATCGATACTCGTACCATGCACAGTCGTGGTGTGTCCACACTCGTACCATGCACAGTCGTGGTGTGCCCGCACTCGTACCATGCACAGTCCTGGTATGTCAACACGCGTACCATGCACAGTCGTGGTGTGTTTTTTATGTCATTATTATTATGTTGTTACTTTTATTTTTAAATGGCTTTCAGGGGGGGGCTGAACAAACACATTCCCTTTTTGAAATAATTGAATTTAACTGTAAAATGTTTCCGAAATCATCCCAGATATATCCTGCTGATTGTATATGCTCGAACAACCTTTTCAAAATGTTGTGGACGGGTCTGCATTATCGTATCATATTTTTATCATTATCACTATGTTATACACAATCTACATTGCAATTACTGGTGCATAAGCTACACCAGTAACATATCACCCCATTTTGTCTTTATCTTACTATATTGATCATCCCACTTTATCAATATCTTACCATGTTGATCACCCCACTTTGTCTGTATCTTACCACATTGATCACCCCATTTTGTCTGTATCTTGCCCTATTGATTACACCACTTTGTCTGTATCTTGCCCTATTGATTACACCACTTTGTCTGTATCTTGCCCCATTGATTATCCCACTTTGTCTGTATCTTGCCCTATTGGTCATCCCACTTTGTCTGTATCTTGCCCTATTGGTCATCCCACTTTGTCTGTATCTTGCCCTATTGATTACACCATTTTGTCTGTATCTTGCCCTATTGATTATCCCACTTTGTCTGTAACTTGCCCTATTGGTCATCCCACGTTGTCTGTATCTTGCCTTATTGGTCATCCCACTTTGTCTGTATCTTGCCCTATTGGTCATCCCACTTTGTCTGTATCTTGCCCTATTGATTACACCATTTTGTCTGTAACTTGCCCTATTGATTATCCCACTTTGTCTGTATCTTGCCCTATTGGTCATCCCACTTTGTCTGTATCTTGTCCTATTGGTCATCCCACTTTGTCTGTATCTTGCCCTATTGATTACACCATTTTGTCTGTATCTTGCCCTATTGATTATCCCACTTTGTCTGTAACTTGCCCTATTGGTCATCCCACTTTGTCTGTATCTTGCCCTATTGGTCATCCCACTTTGTCTGTATCTTGCCCTATTGATTACACCATTTTGTCTGTATCTTGCCCTATTGATTATCCCACTTTGTCTGTAACTTGCCCTATTGGTCATCCCACTTTTTCTGTATCTTGCCTTATTGGTCATACCACTTTGTCTGTATCTTGCCCTATTGATCATCCCACTTTGTCTGTATCTTGCCCTATTGATTACACCATTTTGTCTGTATCTTGCCCTATTGATTATCCCACTTTGTCTGTAACTTGCCCTATTGGTCATCCCACTTTGTCTGTATCTTGCCTTATTAGTCATCCCACTTTGTCTGTATCTTGCCCTATTGATCATCCCACTTTGTCTGTATCTTGCCCTATTGGTCATCCCACTTTGTCTGTATCTTGCCCTATTGATTACACCATTTTGTCTGTAACTTGCCCTATTGATTATCCCACTTTGTCTGTATCTTGCCCTATTGGTCATCCCACTTTGTCTGTATCTTGCCCTATTGGTCATCCCACTTTGTCTGTATCTTGCCCTATTGGTCATCCCACTTTGTATGTATCTTGCCCTATTGGTCATCCCACTTTGTCTGTATCATACCATATCGTTCACTCTGTATTGCGTCACCAAATGCCGTTGATTTCTTCTATCTGGTGTATATGCCAGGGAAAGTAAACTATTCCAGAGGGTAAATGTGAAACTTGTCGTGGAGTAATTGTCTCTAACACAGTGCCACAATGCCCCAGAGTAGGATGTCCCCTATATGTAGGAAGAAGAAGCTAAGACGCAGAATTCATCAAATGTGAGTCGAGACGAAACCGTCGCGCCACCTGTCGAGGAAGAGGCGACCTGCCAGTGTCGTCTGCTCATAAAGGATGGCGGTAAACGAAGCCGCCACCGCGCCGCCATAATTGCTTTCGAGTCTTCATACACAGTTACGAGAGAGCGATCGCCTGTTAGCGTCGCCTTCCTTTCTGCGCCTTTCTCTCGCCCGCTTCCTGAAACCCAAGTTGCAGCTTCACCGATCGTCGAAAACCCGACTTTTATTAGGCTGTGTTCGGCGCATTTGATACTGGAACACTTCCGTTGGCCGTGTCGGTGTGTCGTCATTAGCGAAAGTTAACGAACAGAGCTATCGCCTTACCACGTCGTGCGCAGAGAAGATCGGCTCATTTACATGCCAAATTAAGCGATCACAAAGACGTGATCGCGATCGGAGGAAGTCGGTGCGGTGAATAGTGAGCGTATTCGTCTATATGACGATCGCACGAAGGGCCTTGAAGGCGGCATGCAGACTGCGCATGTGCTATATCTACAAGCGCTATTCCAACATTAGCGCAACGCTCGTCTTGTTTATTACTAGATCTACTTGCAGTAACATCAAGGCAATATATCAAACTGATGATTTATCGGATCACCATTTGTGGTTACAAGTCGGGTCAAGACCTGGAACAAATTCTCACATTTCGACCGTTAATTAAAATAAACTTAAACACCCATCATGGTGATCGTGCCAATTTTGATCTTTTGAGCCAACCTAAATCTACATTATGCGAGCTTGTTAATCAGTAATACGAAACATTAAGCACACTCCTGGATAATCATGCCCCCAAACACACCAAAAGTGTACAAGTTCACCCTCCATCACCATGGATGTCTCTAGAAATAATTGTAGCAAAACGTCGTCGTCGATATCTTGAAAGAATTTAGGGCCGAACTCGTTTTCCAATTGATCGATCCCATTATGCTAAACAGCTACATATATGCAATCACATGATGTCAAAAGCAAAGCCTGATTACGCTACACACCTGAGGCTGAGTACATTTTCATGAGTAAAGTACGAGTACATTGGTGATGGCTGAACACAAGTACGAAGACGAGTACATAGGTGATGGCTGAACACAAGTACGAGTACGAGTACATTGGTGATGGCTGAGCACAAGTACGAAGACGAGTACATAGGTGATGGCTGAACACAAGTACGAGTACATTGGTGATGGCTGAGCACAAGTACGAGTACATTGGTGATGGCTGAGCACAAGTATGAAGACGAGTACATTGGTGATGGCTGAGCACAAGTACGAGTACGAGTACATTGGTGATGGCTGAGCACAAGTATGAAGACGAGTACATTGGTGATGGCTGAGCACAAGTACGAAGACGAGTACATAGGTGATGGCTGAACACAAGTATGAAGACCATTACATTGGTGGTGGCTGAGCACAAGTATGAGGAAGAGTACATTGGTGATGGTTGAGCACAAGTATGACTACGAGTACATTGGTGATGGCTGAGCAAAAGTACGAGTATGAGTACATTGGTGATGGCTGAGCACAAGTATGAAGACGAGTACATTGGTGATAGCTGAGCAAAAGTATGAGGACGAGTACATTGGTGATGCTGAGTACAAGTATGAGGACGAGTACATTGGTGATGCTGAGTACAAGTACGACTACGAGTACATTGGTGATGGCTGAGCACAAGTATGAGAACGAGTACATTGGTGATGGCTGAGCACAAGTACGAGTACTAGTACATTGGTAATGGCTGAGCGCAAGTATGAGGACGAGTACATTGGTGATGGCTAAGCACAAGTATGAGGACGAGTACATTGGTGATGCTGAGTACAAGTACGAGTACTAGTACATTGGTAATGGCTGAGCACAAGTATGAGGACGAGTACATTGGTGATGGCTGAGTACAAGTACGAGTATGAGTACATTGGTGATGGCTGAGCACAAGTATGAGGACGAGTATATTGGTGATGGTTGAGCATAAGTATAAGGTGCGATTCGCATTCATACGCAAATGTTCAGGATATGCATTCAAATTTGGGTATGTATTTAAATTGAAAATACTTTTCAAAATACATTTTATTACACAACATAACAAGACAGAAAAAAGTAAAGAAATATAACCATTAAATATATACGATATATGAATCAATGAACACTGTTAGGCATGTTGTGGCTGGTAGTGACCACAAGTCCACAACTAATGTTTGCTGAGAGGGTGGATTGGCATATGCTAATGTCCAGGGCTCAATATCCCCTTTGTATTTTAACCACACTACAAATTGGCACCAGAAATTACTGGTGCAGGCTGTCTGACTTGAATCACCAAACTTCTTCAGAAGAAGACTCAGCTAGCAATACTTAGCACTGTCACTTGTGAGAGCAGCAAAGGCACTTTATGGCTAACTGATGAATTACCCTTTCATTATGGGCTTACTGGACTTCCTGGCTTAATTAAACAAACACAAGGATTATGGCCTGGACTGGTAATAGTACAACTATTGATATGAATTAGGAGTTTCTGACTGGGAAAAGAATCAAAAGATGCTGCCTCTTGAAGCGAAGCCTTTGTGGCTTCAGTGCATTCAATGTGCAGAAAAGTGATCCAGGGTGTGAATTTGTGAAAACTCATCAATACCAAGTAAAAATGAAACCACATCTACTAAATGTAACAGTGATAATTATTACAAATCAGGGGCTATTACATTGCAATTAATATCATGGTTACTGCAATATAATTGACATAATACAAGTGTTTTTAATGATCCTGTATTAGAAAACTTATATAACTCAGATGAGATGCATGCACGAACAAAACATATTTTGTTAATTTGATACATATGCACATAATACAATTTGATACCATACTTGTTTAAATTATTGTTGTAGTTGTTAATAATTTAATAAAATAAGAAATAAAATAATTTTCACAATATCATATTGAAAAAGTACTCATATGTATTCGTAATGTACTAGTAAAATCTGAGTACATTGAACACCAGTACGAGTACAAGTATTTGACCATAATTTCTATGAGTACGAGTACGCGTATTTCAAAAATGTACTCGAGTACACGAGTACCGAGTATTCGGCCTCAGGTCTGTTACGCTACATATTTTATCTCAGCTAATTCTGAAAATGTGTGGGGCGTTGTAGCGTATCGGTTAAAACGTCCGGCTCTCAATCGATAGAACCCGGGTTCAAATCGCATTGCTGCCGTTTCGAAGCTTTGGCAATTTCTCTCATCCCACTTTGCCAAAGTTCACTAAGCTGTATATATGAGTACCTGGCTACAGTCAGAGATGAATATCAGACGATTGCTGCTTGGCTGAATGCTTCCCAGAGAAATCGAAATGGCGTTGGAATGAACAGGTCTGCCAGGGGGTGAAGTCTCAAGCGCTTGTGAACAGTCGCAAGGACTGGATACCGCGCTATATAAGAACGTACCTTTAAGAACGTATCTTTAAACCATCACTACATGTGGAAATCCGTAAATTAAATTCAACATCGGTAGAAATCAAAAGGACTGCATGAAAACAATTAATTGGATTGTGTAGTTCTTTTTCAAAATACTCCACAGGTAAGATTGCTCGCATTCGATCGCGTTTTGTCAATAATGATAATGACTATGATTTCCCTGAACCACCACTTTCTGAAAATACGCTACATAGTTTCACACCTTCAACTACTTATGGAGTTCTCATTATCATTAACAAATCTCCGAACAAATCATGTGATCTTGACCCATTTCCAACTCTTCTATTAAAAAGCTGTATCAATCAACTCATTTTACATATCACTATTATTACAAACCTTTCAATGCAGGGCAGGTTTGTTTCAAACAAGCTCTTGTAAATCCTCTTATTAAAAATAAACTCTCCAATCTCAGTTTTCTGTTAAACGTATTGGGAAAATAGTTGCTAGTTGCCTTCATGAACGTATTCAACGTTCACCAGCATGTTTCTCAATTATGTAAATCCTGAATTCGGCGTCACATATCTTTATTTACTGCTAAAACAATATCAACATCACTAATTAGTAGCCGTCTTGACTATTGTAATTCACCACTAAACAACATTGCTAATAGCGACTCAGCTAAACTCCAACGAGTACACAATAATAGTATTTATTGTCTGGCACGTGTGGTACTCACGTCGCGTCGTTTATCACCACACAATGCAGTTACTGCAAATACGACTACATCTTGTGTTATCACTTGAGATTCAGCAAAAACACAGACACCAACTTTTCACAATAGACAAAACCGTTTTAACGAAAATATACATACACAGAGTCATCAATAAGTAACATTAAGAACGTGAAACTAACGAGACACCACTCGTGTTTCGAAACGATCGAGTCGGCTGACGATGAACATACACAGAGTCATCAATAAATAACATTAAGAGCGTGAAACTAACGAGACACCACTCGTGTTTCGACACGTTCAACTCCACGTCTTGGTGCCAACACCTACACCCACACTCCGGTCAACAAATCCACAAATAATTAAACTTTCATACCGTGACTGTCTCAGACTCAGATATAAGTGCAGGTCTTTTTATTTCGAAAACACGCACGCACGCATGAACGCACACGCACGAACGCACGCTCGCTTGCAGGCACGCACGTACGCACACGCGCATGCGCGCACTCGCACACGTGCACATGCGCACACGCACACACACCGACACGAACGCCCGCGTGCGCACGCACGTACAAACGAACGCACGCACGCACGCACGCAAGTACACACAAGCACACACACGCACACGCCCACGCACAGGCACACACACACACGCACGCACGCACGCACATAAAGACCCCGCGCAAACAAATATTAAATAATAATACAGTTTATCTGAAATTTCTGTAGAAAGGGCGGATTTGGACAATGGCATAAGCAAATTATAATTACTAAATTACATTGTTCCTTGTATTTGCTTAGCAAACTATTTCTTCTTTCAAAAATAGTTTGTTCGATGTCTATGCCACATAATTCAATAATTTGAACACTGGAGGGTCATGTGATCATTTATTGTACCGATAATTTTTTGTCTTTGAACTTTTTTTAAGTACAAGTATAACATTATGTTGTGGATCAAGGATCATTGCGTTGAGTATTTAAACAAATCACCCAGCCGCAAAACGTTTAAGATGGAAAACTGTGCACGGAGGAATAAAGCAATTGACCCAAATGTACAAACGACTGCAATGTAGAAGTTGACGCAGTGAACACGGCACGTCACAGACCGGCGGCGAACACGGCACGTCACAGACCGGCGGCGAACACGGCACGTCACAGACCGGCGGTGAACACGGCACGTCACAGACCTGCGGTGAACACGGCACGTCACAGACCGGCGGTGAACACGGCACGTCACAGACCGGCGGTGAACACGGCACGTCACAGACCGGCGGTGAACACGGCACGTCACAGACCGGCGGCGAACACGACATGTCACAGACCGGCGGTGAACGCGGCACGTCACAGACCGGCGGTGAACAGCTTAAAGGGAATGCACAGTGATTGTCATTGTTTAACTGTCATTTAGTTAGTTGTGTGTTCTCTATAATACACATGCCAAATTCTTTACATTTTTCTTTCTCAAAGTATATATATATATATATATATATATATATATATATATATATATATATATATATATATATATATATATATGCTTCAGTAACAAATATTAAAACAGGAAGTATAGCATGGTTAATTTACCGTCGTAAATTGTATAAAACGTGAATTTTAATGTTTTATTTCACCTTCAACTATTACGACGTAGTGATCTGCCATATCGTATTTCATCTCCAAATCGTGTATTTTTTAATATATTTACAGATGAAATATCGCGATAGTAACACGTTTTGCAGGTACGTTATGTTTAATGATACAACGGCAGCCGTACTGATATCCACTCGACGTTCACAGACATATGTTTAACATAGGATTATCAGAACGAGGCTGCCGTGCATTCTCTGGATGGACAGATCACGGTAATAAGACTACCTGATTATTCTAAAGCATCTTACCGCGACATATCAAACCAAATAACACACGGTAGCTTCGTTCTGAGAATCCATCTGATATTTGAATAATTTCGAACGCCACTGAGTACGCGGGTTGGCATAGACAAGCGATTGTTCGAACGATCTGCGTGTTTTCTGTGATTGTTATGATTTATGTGATCTGCGTCAAACGTCCGTATCAGTTCCTTTGAACAGTAGGAATGTTTCGTGAAACTAGCCAGCAGCATATTTACAAAAGTAAGAAGTGAAAAAGTATGCTCAAGTGTTAACTAACCGTTCAATAAGGGGAATAAAATACTGTTTGTTGATGTCATTCGAGTGTCATCAGCCATATAACATCATTCGTGCCTGCGGCACTCGTGACGTTATCTGGCTGGTGACACTCGTGACGTTATCTGGCTGGTAACACTCTCGCACATCAACAAACAGTGCATTATTCCCCAATTATACAAAGGCCAGCCGTGCTGATGTCAACTCGACCTTAATAAACGTATGTTTAACATAGGATTCTCAGAATGAGACAACCGTGCATTATCTGGATGGATATATCACGGTAATAAGACTACCTGTTTGGTCTAGAGCATTTCACCATGATATGTCAACCCAGATAACGCCCGGTCGCCTCGCTCTGAGAATCTATCTATCGCTTGAATCATTTCGAACGCGACAGAATACGCGGTTGACACGCGATTGTTCGAACGCTCTGCGTGTTTTCTGTGATTGTTGTAATTTACGTAATCTGCGTCAAACGTCCGCATCAGTTCCATCGAACGCTACGAATACTTCGTGAAACCGGCCGAGCAGCATATTTACAAATGTAGGAAGTGAAAAAGTACGTAAAAGTGTTAATTTGCCGTTATATAACGGGAATAACATACTGTTTGTTGATGGCACACGAGTGTTATGAGCCAGATAACATCACGAGTGTTTCCTGCAGATAACATCCGTCACTCGTGATATTATTTGGCTCACAACATTCCAATGATATCAACAAATAGTATTATTCCCGAACCAACTGAGGCGTTATAAGTATTAACAAATTTAATGCAGAAGTATTTTGGAAAATAGTGAAATGACAATCGTTGTACATTCCCTTTAATAATAATAATAATAATAATAGCAATAATAATTAATAATAATTAACTTCTATGACGACTATATCCTCAGGAAGCTGAGCTCAAAGGCGCTACAAAACAAAATCATTAAACATAATCGTGAACAGGGACGCGCAAAAGTCAGTATCAGAATGACGTACCACCGAAGATTTATGGTGGAAATGCAATTTGGAGTAAATATGACTCGAGTTGTTTTCGGAAGGTAGCTGTAGTTTCAGATGTTTTCAAAGTGGTGGAGAGTTCATTCCAGACCTTAGGCGCAGCGACAGAGAAAGCACGTTTGACCAAGTTAAGCTTAGTTTTAGGAACAATAAGCTATCGTGAAATGGATGATGTGAGCTGCCTAGGGATACTTGAAAGATAACGCACAGAAACACGCATGACTGGAGGATATCAGTGAGTATTGATTGATGTTTTACAGACACAAAGAGGTGGCTTGCACAACACAATACACAATTCAACGCCCTGCAGCATGCGTTCGTACGCTGGCGTGTGTGCGTGAATGGATGGTCGCCGGATCCTACGCTAATTGTTTGTAGCATTCCCGGCAGGCGGCGCCACTGAGACTTCGTAACTTACAGTGCCGCTTGAGTGTAAATTCACACCCTACACGTTCAACAGCCGACGATTCGTGTAGCGTGAAATCTTGTATAGATTACCTCAGCAAAGCTACAGTACACTCAGTGTCTTGATTTAATACGGGAACTGAAGAGAAGACGAGGTCCATAGACTCCGAGGACACTGGATCTGATGATTGACGAGAATAATAAGCTGATGCAGTTGTTAATCTTGTTGTCCTCGGCAAGAGTCGTGAACAACGCAGACCGTATAGAAAAAGTATTCATATTAAGTAGCATAATATGTTAGTTCGTTAATTTTACCGAAAGTTGGTAATATTACTCCGCGGCCAACAATAACTAGTCCGGGCATAAGTAGTAGAAATAGTAACAATGGATCTAATGGATCCACCAAAGATATCACGACTGAGTCACGAGGATCTGAAATAGTAACAATGGTTCTAATGGATCCACCAAAGATATCACGACTGAGTCACGAGGATCTGAAATAGTAACAATGGTTCTAATGGATCCACCAAAGATATCACGACTGAGTCACGAGGATCTGAAATAGTAACAATGGTTCTAATGGATCCACCAAAGATATCACGACTGAGTCACGAGGATGTGAATGTCTCTCATGCATTTCTCTCTGAAATTTATGAAGTTGCTCACAATTGATATACCCTGCATATGTAGCAAAATTGTCACATAGTACATGGCTAAAACTGCGGAATTATGATTGAGGAAATTCTTTAGCGTCAACATAAAATGTATGTCATCCGCATTGTTTGCGAAACGAAAGTCACCGCCCTATTACTATGACGTCACGACACTATGTGTCACATCCGGGATCCAGCGAGTCACATCCGGTATCCAGCGCGTCACATCCGGTATCCAGCGAACACAAATAAGATATTTAATATTTATAGAAATTGAAAATATTGTACTTTGTGTAATTGAAATGAGAGTGGGGTTGAATTTCGTCTATTTTTAAATGTGACACTCTAAGAGACCACGAAAGTACCTTTCTGCTATTTTTATTAATCACGTTAATATTCTCGGCGTTGTTTAACAAAAGTTAAATGTGTTGTTCAACATTCATAGTTTAAATAAACTAGTCAGATTTTGTAAATTGCTCAAAATTAATACTTACGAATGGATAGATTGTGCACGTAATAAGATATTATGTATATATAGCTATATAGTAATAATCTCTTATTAGTACTGTATATCTATAGATATATGATGAAGACTGGGTGCTGTACAGTATAAACACTGGGCCTCCAGTGGGTTCTTGCCGTGCAGTAGCATGAATGTCACTGGTCCATGCCGGCATCACTTTATCAAGTGTCAACTGATAAGGGCTCAGCGGTCTTGTTTTACTAACGGGTGTTCTAGTTATGTCTATGAGAACAACTGAGTTCTGATGTTGTCTATTCGGAATTGTGAACAGAAAGTCGTAACTTAGTCACGTAAATCTCGCTGGGTACTGCCCGCGTTACAACGACTACAGTTATAATAGTTCCGTTTGTTTAATTATTTTCGTTCCGTTTACCTGCACCAAGTATCGTTTTTCGTGTAACATAATACACTGTTTTATAGTCAAAAGGTTCCCAGGAAACCTGTTATTTCCAGCTACAATGCATCATTTTTCTATGTGATTCTACTAACCGGCGGATGTGATTCTATTAAGCGGTGCGTTTTAACACAGCGGGAACAGAGAACGATTCCGTCGTTGCCATTTTGTTTCTACATTATGGCTGGTTTGTTATCCGCGATTGTCTTAGGCGTAGTCCACTGTAAAACAGAACTGACAAAAAAATCGCGGCTAGGCCGCAAATATTCATGACAACTGTTGATTTATCGTAAGATATTATTAAGCGGCTGGCGTGTCGCCTGGAATCAACACGAAGCTGCCGGCGCGACACCTGCGTCTTGTTGCAATTAAGTCTCTTTATCGAATATCGGCGTGCGCTGGATGTGTCTACTATGGAACAAAGACGCGCTAGCCTCTGTGACGAACACACATCATTACGCTCCGTAGCCTTTGTTTCGGTCGCCACAAGCCAAAGCTTGTTTTGTCGTTAGTACAGCCACTCTTCGGACAAGAGAAATACTGTCGGGTCATTGCGTATTGATAATTATTAATAATGATGTATAGCAGCCAATAAACAAATCGAAATGACACCGCGATCATAACATGCGTAGAGGATGAAGTGGGTCATTTCGTCTTTTTGTAAATACAAGCATATAGCGTAATAAAACCACCATTTCGTGAAATATGTCATTATTTCAGATGCGCATTAACGATATGAACGATATAAACAATACGCTCAAATATGATTGCAGTGCATATTATTCGTTTAGTGATTTTAAATACTCATTGTCACCGAGGTCAACACATGATTTGAATAAGTTATTTACTGTGTAAATGCCAGCAGTGTCGTGTTGTTTAAAAACCGAGGAATTGATCCATGTATCGGTGACGAGAGGGCCACACATTAAATATCGGTGACGAGAGGGCCACACATTAAATATCGGTGACGAGAGGGCCATACATTAAATATCGGTGACAAGAGGGCCACGCATTAAATATCGGTGTCGAGAGGGCCACACATTAAATATCGGTGACGAGAGGGCCACACATTAAATATCGGTGACGAGAGGGCCACACATTAAATATCGGTGACGAGAGGGCCACACATTAAATAAATTCGTTGAAATCCTAATAAGCCAATAACTCCCTTGTCCACTGTCTGGGGCTGTGTTTTCGATGGCAATCTTGCTAAATCGAATTTTATTAAATAGCTTTTGACGACATTCGATTATTTTCGCTACTTTGGTTACATATTGACGAAGTTTGTCAAATGACGAATGAATTAACACAAGCGATGGAAATATCAACCTGAGAACGACGAACGAATACCGTACATAAATTATCATCATCCATGGCTGTACAAAGCAGCAACTCCAAACATTATGAAATTAATTTACGCCTGCCCCCTTTCAGTATTCCCCGGGTACAAAGACACGCCATTAGCATTGGTGAAGTGGCCAGACTGATATAGATCCAGTTTGTTATCCCACCTTTGTGCATGATAGTGTCGTGTTTTCGTTCGCCGGTGAACTATTTTCCAGTTAGATACGACAATGTTTCACAGAACTCACGTATGGCGCTGAAGGTAAACCATGTCTAAGTTCTAGGAAAGATTCTATAAAAAAAACACTTATGGTTTTCGTTAAAGATACAAAATCTGATTGTTTTGTATCTTAAAATTAAGTTATGTAGTACACACTATACTAGTTATAGCTATTCTAGCACTGTGATGGCCCGAACGACTTCTAAGGAACCACAATTGTTTAATACAATTTGACATTGTAATGTGAATGTTTCGACTCGAATATCATGTTTACATTGCCTGCTGAAAGGCAAGGCCAATGTTCAGAAACGGATCACGGTGAAATTATGTAAATAATTGTGGTATTATTATTTTTGTTTTAAATGATCAGACTTCTTACCTTCAAGCATTATGGCCTACGTATATACGGAATTACTTTCTGCCAATTCGCCCACTTACAGATTTTATTAAAGCCCATGATTTATAACGCGTCAACCATCGGCGATCTTTCATAAAACGGAACCGACATTGCGTCAAACACAGGAAGTAGCGCTAATTGCGGTTGGATTTATTCTCACACAAGTCGCAATAAATGTACCTACGACACGAGATGTCGCGGAAGACGCTGTCCGACTTAGTACAAGTAATCACAGCGTCGTCAATTGTCAGTCGTCGTTTGATTTCATCGCGAGATCGCACATAAAGGAAAAACAAGTCGTTTCATGGGCTGTCGGAAAAATAGGGATATTGTCCATACTAATCCATGTCAGGACTTGTTGTACATATATATATATATATATATATATATATATATATATATATATATATATATATATATATATATATATATATATATATATATATATATATATATATATTATTTATATATAATATGTATAATAATTCAAATCAACAATGACTTCGAAAGTATATACAGCTGTAGTTTCGTTGCGCCTAGGACACATTTGGAGATAATTTTTGAGCTAACCGTTTTACACGATATCACAAAAAATGGGTAAATTCACATAAAACCATGTTTGCCAATAATATCAAAATCATCGTACTTTGTTTTGAATTGTTATTGAAAATAAACGATAGCATTAATAATCTCAAACAGTGGAACAGTTCTTTTTTTAAAACTTTTTTATCGCATTCCAGTTTTGTGTGATCGCGAGTTAAACCGAGTTGATTTGATTTACTTCATTTAACGGGAAGTAATTCGAATCAATACGCTGTGCAACAGAGGACGAATCAATACGCTGTGCAACAGAGGACGAATCAATACGCTGTGTAACAGAGGACGAATCAATACGCTGTGCAACAGAGGACGAATCAATACGCTGTGCAACAGAGGACGAATCAATACGCTATGTAACGGAGGACGAATCAATACGCTGTGTAACAGAGGACGAATCAATACGCTGTGTAACAGAGGACGAATCAATACGCTGTGTAACAGAGGACGAATTCCAAATGTCGTCCGTCTATACTATGTGGTGCCAAACAAAACAGACGAAGCGACAGATTCGCCAACAAAGCGACGACGTCGCCGCCATGGTGACAAACACTGCCTGTCGCCCGATGCTGAGAGTCTGATGAGATGGGAGATGATGAGAGTCTGTGACGCAGGAAAAAGTGCGAACGTGATCAGTGGACTCGTCAAACCTCCCCGGGCTCAATTATCACGCGTCTGTCTAACAGGCACAAAGGTCGCTCTCACACCCTCTCAACACGTGATTAATGAACGCTCCCCGCCTACAAATTACCTCCATTTTATACACGATTTGGCCGCCAATTGTCGCTTGGGACGTCGCAAAATGGTCCCACGACACCGGCGAATCACTGTCAAATGAAAAAGCTGAGCGCTTGAACGAGTTGGCGAGTCGGGAGGAATAAACGACGCTCGCTTCGTGCACGATAATCGAAAAAGACTCCCCTGGCGCGGAATAAATGTCGGCGTCGGTCACGAGTCAGTGACGTTATTAAGACGCACAGCGCATGCGCGACGGTGGCGGCGAGTCTAGTTAACTACAAAGCGGCGATTTCGAGGCAACTTCGCCGGCGAAGCCTGAAATTAAGTGGATATTGAATGCTGTTTTACCGACTCGTTGATAAACTGCTAAACGGCTGAGCGAACGCGGAAACCGCGCCACTGGAGCGAAACGGAGATGGCGTGACGTCACACACATGACCACGGCGTAGACAGGAGATTCACAGTGGAGAGAATCGGCGTTAGTTACGGTCGAGATTATTGTTTTAATAAGCAATAATTAAAACTAAAAATGGCAACGACAGGGATTTTCGTGGTTCTCGTGGGCGATTCTGGTTGTGTTTAAATACACGCAACTTCCTTTCACAAAGGCAACTCACCCCAGTATTCACAATACCCGCAGTAAAATGGATTGGGTCAAAATAAAAATTTTCAAAATCGTATCACTTTAAAAAATCACAAATAACTCAGCATAAATAGAGAAAAAAATATCCCCTGCCCATGAACGTTATTGATTCTTCACTCTAATGTATATCATCCGTCATAAACACTGATTGGTCTTGATCTACCATCGGTGTCCGCCTCGATTTAACCCACACCGAAGCAAATCAACGGTTTGACCGACTATCGAGGCCCTCCTAAATTTAACCCACCGTCGACACCCGCCTCGTCTGGTGTCAGACTAGTTTTGTTTATTCCCATTGAAACCGATTCTAAATCAGATAAACAATTCCACAATGTACGCGAAGTTACGATACGGTTTTAATTAAAACTGTACACTTTGATACGTATCGTATCTCTGACGTAAAATTATTCAGTAATGCTTTCGAGAAAATCGACATTGAAGGTGCGCCTCGGCATTTGTCTCACACACCAGCCGAATGTTTGCCTTCATACACGGGGATCCTTCCGTCGTTAACACAGGGGATCCTTCCGTCATCAACACAGGGGATGCTTCCGTCACTGACACAGGGGAACCTTCCGTCACTGACACAGGGGATCCTTCCATCACTAACACAGGGGATCCTTCCATCACTGACACAGGGATCCTTCCATCACTGACACAGGGGATCCTTCCATCACTGACACAGGGATCCTTCTATCACTGACATAGGGGATCCTTCCATCACTGACACATGGGATCCTTCCATCACTTACCCAGGGGATCCTTCCATCACTGACACAGGGGATCCTTCCATCACTGACACAGACGATCCTTCCATCACTGACACAGGGAATCCTTCTGTCACTGACACAGGGGATCCTTCCACCGTTAACACAGGGGATCCTTCCATCACTGACAAGAGGATCCTTCCATCACTGACACAGGGGATCCTTCCATCACTGACACATGGGATCCTTCCATCACGTGACATGTGTATGTCGCCAACCAGCAACCAGAAATGTAAACCTGTGCGTAGCAGAAATGTCGTACTCTACAAAATTGCCTTTTTCCAAATGTTCAGGGTGTCACCATTATTCTTGAAAGGGGTTTCAGCTTTGTTCGTATGACACGTACCCGGAAATAAATTAGTGATCCGTCCCCGCATCCAACCCGCGCCTCCGTTCGACCCAAACATCGCCGCCATCTTGTTCAATTAGAGGCCGGCGCATTTATCAAACGTTATTGTTCCGTTCACGCCTCGGTGAACTATGACTGCACTCTAATAATGGCGTGTTTTTACTGTGGCTCGTTTACGTTGATGGATGTAGCGGGGACGCTGACGCTCCACGCAGCGTCCCTCTCCGGGCTGACTCGTCCGTCCCGCACGCGACGTCGCACGCGTTATCTCACAACTGGCTCGTGCACCTGCGCACTAATTGAATCACGTGACGAGGGACCGCGCGGGGGGCGGCGACATGGGTGTGAACGAGGGAGGCACCCTCGTAATGTCATTTGTAAACAGTGTATTAAATGAGGGAGTTGTGATCGTGGACACGAGTAGAGAGTTATGTCCGCAGGGAAGTAAATAAAGTGTTTGTCCAGTGATTATTTATACGTTGGTACGTATACGAACACATGTACGTACGTGCGTGCCTGCGTGCGTGCGTGCGTGCGTGTGTGCGTGTGTGCGTGTGGGCGTGTGGGCGTGTGGGCGTGTGTGCGTGCGTGCACGCACATATATATATATATATATATATATATATATATATATATATATATATATATATATATATATATATATATATATATATATATATATATATATATATATATATATATATATATATATATGGAATAATTAAAACAAGTTCATCAAGGTCACTGCGTGTGGTAAAACACAATTTTGTTCTGGCTGTCTAGACTTTTAATGATGTTTTGCCCAAGGCCAGGCGAGAGGACGCAAGGATTATTTAATAAGCACGATGACGTTTCGCCGTGCACAGCGTATATCAACAAACGGGCGCCGTCACCCAAGTTATTTTGTCGTCATATTAGCATATTATATATTAGAGTATAACATATATAGTGTGGAAATTAGAGCAAACATTAAGTGACAATGTTACACTTTCTTTAATTAGTTATTTGCCACATTTTGGAATTGTTGAGTAGTCCATTGCTGAGTTTTGATTGATTGATTGATTGGTTGGTTGGTTGGTTGGTTGGTTGGTTGGTTGGTTGGTTGGTTGGTTGGTTGGTTGGTTGGTTGGTTGGTTGGTTGGTTGGTTGGTTGGTTGGTTGGTTGGTTGGTTGGTTGGTTGGTCGGCTAACTAAAACACTATCGCGGAATTTCCTGCACTTGTGGATGTTTCACTTGAGCTGCCTTAACTCTCTGTCCACTGATATAAAACATCAAGGTTCAATTACACACTAGTTAAACAATACTAGTACACACAACTTGCAGATACGAGAGCTTTCCAGGCTTGGAACAAAAGCAATCCGGTGACGTCTTGTTGAAATTCATCGGCATTTTTTTTAATCGCGGGCATTTTTTAAAATGACTTTTCCAACAAGTTATTGCACCAATCTGTTGCATATATGTCTGTCATTGTTTTTATTTTATTAATCATAATCAATAGTACATCCTCTAGCCACCAGTCGTCCTGACCTGGCGCTCCTATCGGACAGTTCCCGCACTACCACGACCACGCATAACCGACAGCAATCGCGAAGCGCTTGTCAACTGCGCCTGGACCGATTTCCGACTATCGAGTTTTATAGCCGGCCATTACGGCGTGAGCGGGCCCCCCGGCCTAGCGGACATCGATGCCTCGAACGTCTTCATCAAAGGCGACCGGCCACCGCAGACGCGATGTTTATCAGCGGACTCAGGTGCGACGGACCGACAGGTCGAGAAGAACTGCCATCAGAGAGCGCGGCGCACCTGCAGGAGACTTCAACCTGCACGCGCCGCCGGGGGCAGCGACTGTCGCGCGACCGACACGTAGGAGCCGCCAAGACGGGGACACGCACGTCGCAGCCGTCCGGAGCGGCGCAGTCGCGCGGATCGCCCGCGGCCCCGTGCGAGATCAGTGTTGGTTGCGCACCTGGCGGCAAGGTCGACGGTTTTCGGTGCTTCGTGTTAAATCACGCCTGCGATTTTCTGTGAACGTATGTCGACTCGTAGGGTTTCGTTTTCCGGCAAATCGATGAGTAATTGTTCACTCGCAAAGAAAATCGAGCGAATGTTTGCCTTTCAACTGACATGAGATGTTCGGTACAAAAATTTAAGGAAATTACTCAGATTCAAGCTGCCCAATGTTGCCATTCCCAAGATCATACATTGTTTAGGTTAGACTAATAGTAGCTTTTTGCCATTTAGATATACACTCAATTATCGCCCAGGAAATGCGAATTTTATTTTTAAGAGATTTGTATCCGCAGATCGAAGAGAAATGTTATCCTGAGCAGAAGTGACCACATATGTCGGTCGGAAACACCACTATACAAACATCGGTCAGCTTTTCGGTAGGAACTATGGGCTACTTCATACAACGCAGATAGTGTTGTTCACATTTATATATTTATATTTATTAATATACATTTATTATATTTCTTGTACAGCGCATCGATCCGCCATGCGGGAATTAGCGCTATAGAAAAAATAGTATTATTATTATTGTTATTATTAATAATAAAGTCTACACGTATGACAAAATGAAAAGGTAATTTCAAACGGTGCTCAGCGACGCACATTAAGGATTATGACAGGGTATTCGGGCCATAAATGCGATTGCATAAACGTGACACTTTTAGAGCCAATCACAACCTTTCTTTTGATCGTGACACTTTTGAGCTGTACATGAGGAATATATAGGGGCTTATAAATAATATCGCACAGCGAAAGATCGGGTACCAGCGAGGAAAATGCACTCAGAGAATTAGCTAACCTATCTTTACCGAAACAAATTTACTGAAAGAAACATAAACAAACAAACACTTTTTATTTATTTGCAAAGGAAGGGTTGTACAATTTAACATATTGTATTACCGAATTCATTATGCAATTATTTTTTGACACGGTTCGCTTTCCATCAGTTTATCTAGCATATTCCTAGTTTTCCTATTCCTTTTCCTCGGTCGCTCCCCTCCTTTATCTTTCCGTGGTTCCTTCGATTAGATTGTGCCTCGCATTCCAATAGGAGGAGTTACGCGTCATTCAGATATACGCACCAACACAAGATCACTAAGCTGAACAAGTTGAAGTGAAGTCAACTTCAATAAGAGAAGACAGATCGGAATATACTACTTTAATGGGAGATTTTCAACGACTATGTGGGAAAGAGAAAACATTAGCCTGTTGCATGCCTTTGAACATTTGGAAACGGATAAAGAAACAACAAAAGCACTAATATATCAACTGAAGGCCAGCTAGTCATTACTAACAAACATTAAGAAAACTAAGCACTTAACACAGCCTAAACGGACTTATTCCAAAACCTATTTCATCATCACATCAAAGAGGAACTATAGATCAATGTGAAATAATATCAAGAGCGAAAGTTGGAGGTTGTCACAGTTTAATGAAGGCCAGAATAAATATATCAAAAAAGCGGGCAAGAATGAAAATAATAAAACTTCCAAACGAACAATCAATAAACAAACTATGTCTACAGGTTCACGCAAGGATAATCAACAAAGAAGACAAACGTGTTTTTAGAAATAATTGTACTCTTTCTTGTTTTAGTTGTTGTTCTGTGTAATTGTACTTGTCGTGAAAACTTACAATAGATTATTGATTTGAATATTTAATTATATCAAAACAACATAACGTTTCATCTTTTAGGAAACATTAGATTGACCAGGTTTCGTATCCTTTCTATACAGCATTCTTTTCCTCCTCATCTAGAGTTGTGGCTCGAAGTTTTCCACACTTTAGTGGTTGGTTTATCTGAGTTTGCGTCGTCGCTATAAACACTGCACTTCTTATGACGTACTGTTGTACAACACGGAACAGCTAGATAGTTCATTGCACCCTTTGCAGACCTGTTCGTGCAAGAACCAACTCGTCGTCTTTAGAAAACATTAGACGACGCATTATTTATTGGCAAAAACGTATACATCTAAACAACTTAAGTCCATCCCCGTCTTGTACTCGTCTATAATTGAGCCAATGCGGTGAACGAAACGGTAACGTGAGGATTCTCCTCTCGTTTAAGAATCCGAAACTTGCACTGTTCTACCACACCTCATTACATGGTTCTTTGAAGTACTCTTCTTTCTTTAATTATATCGTGTTTATTGACGGCTATGTCCGTACAGTTATCAATTATGTTTAATACATTGATCACATGAACGATTTTCTGAAGAAAAACATTGTGTGACCATCGATTTGTTATTGAAATCTTCACCACTGTCATGTGTTTCTGGATTTAGTACAGTTTCATCTCATTTGTCTGGCATGCTTATATTCCACTGGAGCGTAGCGTTCGCGTTTCAAGTCACAGAAGAAACAGAAAGTAAGTTGAGAGTTTTATAGATTTCATTACTGGGTTAATATACTACTTTATGCAGCTAAATGTGCATCTTTAAATAATCACCCAAAAGTCAAAGGCGCTAACTTCGGCTTTCACAAAATTGCAACCTTTCATCATCTTATTTGTAATCCCTGCCTTGGAAACACATAGTTATTAGGTTATTTATATTTGTATATATTTATATATATTTATATATATTTATATATATTTATATATATTTATATATTTATATATATTTATATATATTTATATATATTATATATATATTTATATATATATTTATATATATATATATATATATATATATATATATATATATATATATATATATATATATATATATATATATATATATATATATATTATATATATATATATATATATATATATATATATATATATATATATATATATATAATATTATATATATTATATATATTTATACATATATATATATATTTATATATATATATTTATATATATATATATATATATATATATATATATATATATATATATATATATATATATATATATATATATATATATATATATATATATATATATATATATATATATATATATATATATATATATATATATATATATATATATATATATATATATATATATATATATATATATGGGGTTCAGAGGGCCATAGATGTGATGTGCTGCGACCAGGACAATGTCTTGGTGATGGTGACACCCAGAAGAGTTATTCTATCTGTAGGTTGTAATTCCTTTTTCATAAAGGGAAAAAGGAATTAGAATTTGCATATGTTTCTATAGATTTTTTGTCTAAAGGCAGCACTTTGGCAGATGTTAGTCCAGGCTATCAGCTAATAGTTGTGATCATTCTCAGTCACAACTAAAATGTCTTCTAAGATAGGCTTAGGAACTACGAGCAGCTATATTATGGTGTGATTTAATGACGAAACCAAGGAGAGAGAAACTGACATGAAAATATGGCGAGATGACTTTAAACATCGTAATATTTTAAACCGTGCTGATACTTTAGATATTATTTATTTATGTTAGAATAACTGCATTTTATTTAAAAGATTATATTGATATTTACTTATCTTTATATTAAAATCATACTGGTAAATTTTCTGCACCCAAACCTTGCTTTACGTTATGCTTGTATAGAAACCAGAGTGTTGACAGATGTTTGTCATAGTTGGTCGGTGATGTTTGTCAAAACTTATGCATTTTGTTTTTTTAATTTCCCAAGGTGTAAGGTATTATATAACCTTGTATATTATGTAAATTGTATACATGTTGGGCAGTGTGTGAATTATATTGCTTTTTAGAATCATGTCAATGCAGCATTCTTACCATGTTCAAGCTATTGTGACATATACTTGTGTTTGTAACATTCGAATGCCATAAAATGCTTCACTAGCTTTCATTAATGAAGTAACGTTAGTCATCTTACGTGACTAAAGCTACTAGCAAGATATTTTATTACTATTTAACGTGTTCTGAAGAAGACGGTAACGTGATGTTTCAACTCTACTTTTTTCACGTTGTGACGACATAATTGCGATCAAACAAAACCGTGGTGCGTAAAAACGTAAAAAGTCATCGTTGTCGTAACGACATCGCTACGTGCCAGCCACGCCGTAACTACGTATATTTGCTAGCTTGGTTTTTGGTGCTCTTACTTTGGACGAAACGTCTGTTTGAAAGAAAATATGTTTTGATCAGTTATTTCGTCTTCCCTGTTAAATAATCCATTGTTTGTGCTTCGTCGTTCATTGTTATCTCCGCTTGGTGATTCATATAATAATTATATTGGTTTGATGAGACGTTTCTCTCCAGCTAATTCCGATGTTCTTCAGTGAGTTCGACAAGTTTGTGTTCTATGGAATAAAATGAGACGAAGACTGCGATCTTCGTTATGTTCTAACGTATCACACGAAATAACGATAATCGCATCTATATTCCGACCACTGCTTTTGTCATATGATAACTTTTGTATTTCAAACGTTGTTATTTCGCCAAGTTTCTTTTTTGTCTTCAATTATTCAATAGCAGATATTATTTTCGTTTCACTGAGGAATATGGATACTTGTCAAATCATCAGTTTCAGCGTCGTCGTTGTGAGGACGTCGTTGCGAGGACGTCGTTGCGAGGACGTCGTTGCGAGGACGTCGTTGCGAGGACGTCGTTGTGAAGACGTCGTTGTGAGGACGTCGTTGCGAGGACGTCGTTGCGAGGACGTCGTTGCGAGGACGTCGTGGTGAGGACGTCGTTGTGAGGACGTTTGCTGGGTTTGTGTCCTGCTACGTGTGTTGTTGTTTTCGTGACAGTGGACAACGTACACACGCACAAATAAGAAAAAATCACGAAACAGTCGAAGTTCATCCAAAGATTGTGTGCCCGCGCATGGTGTATAACATGGTGTACAACACGGTGTACAACATGGTGTTCACGATTCTTTCGATAAACGTCCGAATGTAATCTGGCATATTAAGATGACAATATTATTACCTTTAAGCCAACATGGTCTACTCGTTTTTATCGTAAAATCAAGTTATATAGTATAAACTATATATTCTAACATAATACTGACTGCCTAAATGAAGTAGAAGCAATTTTAAAATCAACACTTCAATGTTTACCAAACTATACGTCGCTGGAAAATTCATCGAGCCAGCACATCATCCGTAACGGAACGGGCTGATACGGCAAATAGCGTTCATTGATGCTGTATGTAATGATGTTTAGATAAGTAAGTTATTTCGTCTGCTAACGACAATCGAAAAGAATAACCTGGAGATGAACAGCCGAAATCGTGCATCATCAGTTGACACACGCAATTTGAAAGTTGATTAAACATTAAAAATGACAATACGTACAATCGATAATTGTTTCACTTTGTCTTTCAACCAATCTCAAAGCATTGATTCGGGAGTATACACATCCCGTGCCATGTGATATTGCGATTCATCGTGCACTAATTCTATATTTTTCGATATGCAGCCGATGCGATGGGTCCGTCGAAGAAAGGAACTGCTGTAATCATCTTACAACGAACTGTTTCGTGTATACGGCTAAAATGTATTAGTACTACCTTATCTATAATGCCACGCGCTTTCTTCTGTCGTAATAGTTGTTTTTGAAGTTGTAGGCATCATTTGGTTTTCATACATTGACGTGGTCGGAGGATTAAGCCCCGCCTTCTCTGTAGCAGGTAAACACTGATTTTCGAAGGATCGCCAATTTCGACCGTTTCCAACAAAATACAAACACACGTTTCGGGCTTATTATACGTGTTTCGACGGGCTGTATACATTGAACATATTAATTATAGTACCATTATATTAATAAACACAAAAATAAAGGAGGTTCAGATCAACTTGTTTTAAAGAAATTTAACTCCGTAAGATCGTTTTAAAGTAAAATGTCTAGACACAAATGCAGACTATTGATAAATCGCCATCGCAGTCACTACGGTTTTATTGGTATTACTGACAATAATTGGACGATTTACTACAGAAGAAACATGAACACATCAACGTAACAAACAACGACTGCAGATAATCACCCGGCCACTTCATTAAGGCATGACAGAGTACGCAATAAAAAATACAACAGCCGTTCGATATCATAACTTTCGGGGCGGACACAGAAAAACTGTCCAAAGATGATTAATTCACGCGAGGAGGCCACGTGGAAGACGACGAGGATGTCGCTGTGATTGTGAGCGGTTCTTTGATGATGTGGTCGAATCAGAAAGAAACACTGATTACCGCCTTTGATCGTCTGGTTTGTCTAATTGCCAATCAGCCGCACCGAGCTGACCGATCAATTAAAACAGAAGCGTAAAAAAGAAAACAAATTAATCAAATTGAAAGCTTCGCGTTGTGCGCACGCAGGCTGAATGAAAAATGCGCAATCGCACGCTCAACCGCGTTTGACCCGACGCCCATTGCTGGCCACACTGTGTCATAACAAGACAACTGTGCGTTCGTGCGCGCGCGTGTGTGCGTGCGTGCGCATGCGTGCTTGCGTGCACGTGTGAGTGTGCTGGTTGTTGGTTGGTCGGTTAGTTGGTTGATTGGTTGGTTGGTTGATTGATTGGTTGGTTGGTTGGTTGGTTGGTTGGTTGGTTGGTTGGTTGGTTGGTTGGTTGGTTGGTTGAGTGCGTGAACGAACGAGTGAATGAGTGACTGAGAGAGTGACCGAGTCATGAGTAAGTGAGTAAGTGAGTAAGTGAGTGAGTGGCTGGGTGGGTGAGTTAGTGAGTGAGTGAGTGAGGAGTGAGTGGGTGGGTGACTGACTGGGTGGGTTGGTGGGAGTGTGAGTTGGTCGGTGGCAGGATGAGAGAGTGAGTGAGTGAGTGAGTGAGTGAGTGAGTGAGTGAGTGTGTTGGTGAGTGAGTGAATGAGTGCGTGAGTGAGTTGATTGATTGGTTGGAATAATGAGTGAGTGAGTGAGTGAGTAAGTGAGTGGGTGGGTGGGTGAGTGAGTGAGTGGGTGGGTGTGTGGGTGGATGGGTGGGTGAGTGAGTGAGTGAGTGATTGAGTGAGGAGTGAGTGAGTGAGTGAGTGAATGGGTGAGTGAGTGAGTGAATGAGTGGGTGGGTAGGTGGGTGAGTGAATGAGAGAGTGAGTGGGTGAGTGAGTGAGTGAGTGAGTGGGTGGGTGGGTGGGTGGGTGGGTGGGTGGGTGGGTGGGTGGGTGGGTGGGTGGGTGGGTGAATGAGAGAGTGAGTGGGTGAGTGAGGAGTGAGTGAGTGAGTGAGTGAGTGAGTGAGTGAGGAGTGAGTGAGTGAGTGAGTGAATGGGTGAGTGAGTGAGTGAGTGAGTGAGGAGTGAGTGAGTGGGTGAGTGGGTGGGTGGATGAATGAGAGAGTGAGTGGGTGAGTGAGTGAGTGAGTGGATGAGTGGGTGAGGAGTGAGTGAGTGGGTGAGGAGTGAGTGAGTGGGTGAGTGGGTGGGTGGGTGGGTGGGTGGGTGGGTGGGTGAATGAGTGAGTGAGTGGGTGAGTGAGTGAGTGAGTGAGTGAGTGAGTGAGTGAGTGAGTGAGTGAGTGAATGAGTGAGTGAGTGAGTGAGTGAGTGAGTGAGTGAGAGTGAGTGAGTGAGTGAGTGAGAGTGAGTGAGCGGGTGTGTACGTTCATGCGTGAGTACATAAGTGAGTGAATAGGTGAGCATGAGTGATTGGGATTGAGTGGGTGGATGAATGATCTGGTCACGTAGTCAGTCAGTCAGTCAGTCAGTCAGTCAGTCAGTCAGTCAGCGTGATATCTATCTTTATATGCATTTTACTCTAACGCGGTGTTAACGAACCTGCATGATCGGGGCCGACAATTCAACTACGCCATTACTCTCCTTGCAAGAACCAGCCACAGACGTGTCTGTGATTTATACTGTAGCGTTCAGTAGCCACGCCGGTCGGCAATCACAATTTAATTATCTCGGCGGATTAATAAATACAAGTCAGGTCTATTACCGCGCATAGATGGCTCAGAGATGACAGGAAATCACCGCAGCATCCACAGTAATGTGTCCTTATTTTAGCGGATTATATCATAAACAACTAAAATGATTGTCGTAACGACTGCGGCTTCAGTCCGGTTCGGCTTGCGAGACCGGCAGTGACCATAGATGTGTCTTTATCTCATCGAAGAGCAGTGATACGGACGGGAATATTTCTTAGTTCTGTTTGCGGCTCGGATTAATGCCACGTGATCACGCACGTGCGCGAAGTTTGGGGAAGTGACACCTCTGAACACGGAAGTATGCCAATAAGTAGAAAACATTAAGTTATTCTTTTTAACACAGTGAGATATGCAGAAACATGTGTGCAGTAAGAAAACGCAGTAAGTAACTGAGATTAAAGCGCTTACTTTTGAAATGGAAGTGGATTAATAGATATTTTATTTCCATATATTTTATCATCACCATCAGGTATGGTTCTCGAACTCTCCCAATAAATGTATTTCCATATATTTTATCAACATCATCAGGTCTGGTTCTCGAACTCACCAAATAAATTTATTTCCATATATTTATCAACACTAGCAGGTCTGGTTCTCGAACTTTCCCAATAAATTAATTTCTATATATTTTATCAATACCAGCAGGTCTGGTTCTCGAACTCTCCCAATAAATTTACTCCACATCCCGTGCTCTCTGCCTGTCTGTGTCTGTCTCTCTGCATCTCTGTCTCTCTGTTTTATTAGTCTGTCTGTCTGTCTGTCTGTCTGTCTGTCTGTCTCTCTCTCTCTCTCTCTCTCTCTCTCTCTCTCTCTCTCTCTCTCTCTCTCTCTCTCTCTCTCTCTCTCTCTCTCTCTCTCTCTCTCTCTCTCTCTCTCTCTCTCTCTCTCTCTCTCTCTCTCTCTCTCTCTCTCTCTCTCTCTCTCTCTCTCTCTCTCTCTCTCTCTCTCTCTCTCTCTCTAAAATGCTAGATATATGAAATAACGATGTACAGATTGATGTACATTGATGTTGTGGATGACAATTGATCACATTACCCCTGCCACAACTTACATCAAATGTAATCTGTGGCGGGGTAGTCAATGTTCATCCACAGCATCAATGTGCGGAGGTTGGTAGGTAGTACGATTAGTCGCCGAACGTTACATTGTGACGTCATATCAACGGAACACATTTGTTAGCAGAACGTGGTGTCGTGTTTACATAATTTTCGGACATCAAATATTTTCCTTTTATTAATTAGAGATAAACGACAAGTAACATTACTCGTTCTCGTCATTTCCACAGTGAGTCATTCCCATCATCGCACCGCCTGGTAACATGTTTGTTGGCGTTTGTTCGACTTCGATACGACACGTAGATACCGCATATTTCTGCCAAGTAATTTGAGCAAATAATGTTGCATCGTAAAAGAACCTTCGCTTTGCTAGTTCATCATGCAATGCATTATCCATGTTTTGTTATTCTAGTGGTGTGGGACAAATATTTAGCTTGGCATATGTTATTGATGACAGTAATAGTTCTCACTAATGTATTGAACTCTTCTCACGACGTATCTACAAATGTGCGACGTACGGTTGCATAGAAACTTCTTCAAATCGGTTTTGGGATCTTCCACAAGTTATTATCCAACGACTTTAATTTAAAACACTGCGTATCCAAAGTATCCAGCTGAAGCATCACGTTCTATGAGATATGTATGTTATTTCGTGATTTTCTGTACTGCATTTTTTATATGAAGTAGTGCGACGTATGGTTTCACAAAATCGTCCCCACCATAAAATAATCAGGAAAATTCAGGGATTTTACCACAAATGTTGATATCGTTGTTAAAAATTTCAGAAATATATGCCGTTGTAGTTAACTATTAACTGTATATGTTATAGATGATTCGAGTAAATAAAAAAAACTGTTCTAAACACGTCATCGTGTAAATATTGCTCAAAAGGAGCTCAAATTACCCATTTATTGGAGAGAGTACACAGCGTTTTCATAGCACATAATATTATATAAAAGTAGGGTTCCCCAAAAAGTCCTAATCAAGACACATACGTACGACCTGATCACAACCGTCTAATCAGTTTATTGAAGGAGCAATGGTCCTCGAGAAATGACCATACATACATACATACATACATACATACTTACATACATACATACATACATACATACATACATACATACATACATACATACATACATACTTACATACATACATACATACATATATACATACATACTTACATACATACATACATACATTCTTACATACTTTCATACATACATACATACATACATACATACATACATACATACATACATACATACTTACATGCATACATATATACATACATACATACATACATACATACATACATATATACATACATACATACATACATACATACATACATACATACATACATACTTACATACATACATACATACATACATACATACATATATACATACACATATATGGTCTTCCTTTTATGTTGTTGAAAATGCTGCTAATATGTTATGTGGTTCGTAATTGAATAACGCATGCTCCCCATGTTTACGTTCACCCTGGCGGGAGTCAGTTGATTAAGATCCTAGACGGTCGGAATAAAACTATGCTTTACTGGAAGCAATAATCGTATTTTTTTATAACTAGCACAATTTGATTTGCGCACGTGTTTCCCATCATTTTCTAATTTCTCTTTATGCAAAAAAATCAGTTAGTTTGTTTTTTTCTGAAACGCTGCATTGAGCAATGAGACGGTAAAGCGCGAAATATGTCACGTGTCACCGGTTTTGCGCAACCTGACGGATTATTTATTGGCGTACAATTTTTCTGTTTTCTTATCAGCGAACTCCTACGACATAAATTTTGGATACGATGTTCGTTCTATCGTTTCAAATACGTATATAGACCTACAAGATAATGCATGTCGCCGACATGGTAAAGGCTACCCGAAATAGTATTCTTTTAAATCCCACACGGCGCATACGTCTTATTGCAAAGCATCGTTGAATCGTTGTCGTCTAGATGTTTATAATTATTTCCATTAATTTATTAGAAGCTTTACATTTTCGCTGTGGTTGTTCGTCGGTTAACATTACGTATGTGGCATGTCGAACAAATAGTGTATATCTATTCGACCGCGCGCTCGGTTGAATATGAAATTATTCAAACGTCAGATGGACTGATTGCTTGGTTCTTGGTTTCTGTATAGCTGCAGTCTCCATTATTGCTGCTACTGTGTATAACTAGTTTTAGCCCATGGTTTCTGTACAACTGCAGTCTCCATTATTGCTGCTACTGTGTATAACTTGTTTTAGCCCATTGTTTCTGTACAACTGCAGTCTCCATTATTGCTGCTACTGTGTACAACTTGTTTTAGCCCATGGTTTCTGTACAACTGCAGTCTCCATTATTGCTGCTACTGTGTATAACTAGTTTTAGCCCATGGTTTCTGTACAACTGCAGTCTCCATTATTGCTGCTACTGTGTATAACTTGTTTTAGCCCATGGTTTCTGTACAACTGCAGTCTCCATTATTGCTGCTACTGTGTACAACTTGTTTTAGCCCATGGTTTCTGTACAACTGCAGTCTCCATTATTGCTGCTGCTGTGTATAATTAGTTTTAGCCCATGGTTTCTGTACAACTGCAGTCTCCATTATTGCTGCTACTGTGTATAACTTGTTTTAGCCCATGGTTTCTGTACAACTGCAGTCTCCATTATTGCTGCTACTGTGTATAACTTGTTTTAGCCCATGGTTTCTGTAAAGCTGCAATCTCCATTATTGCTGCTGCTGTGTATAACTTGTTTTAGCCCATGGTTTCTGTACAACTGCAGTCTCCATTATTGCTGCTACTGTGTATAACTAGTTTTAGCCCATGGTTTCTGTACAACTGCAGTCTCCATTATTGCTGCTACTGTGTATAACTTGTTTTAGCCCATGGTTTCTGTACAACTGCAGTCTCCATTATTGCTGCTACTGTGTATAACTAGTTTTAGCCCATGGTTTCTGTACAACTGCAGTCTCCATTATTGCTGCTACTGTGTATAACTAGTTTTAGCCCATGGTTTCTGTACAACTGCAGTCTCCATTATTGCTGCTGCTGTGTATAACTTGTTTTAGCCCATGGTTTCTGTACAACTGCAGTCTCCATTATTGCTGCTGCTGTGTATAACTTGTTTTAGCCCATCGTTTCTGTAAAGCTGCAGTCTCCATTACTGCTGCTACTGTGTATAACTAGTTTTAGCCCATGGTTTCTGTACAACTGCAGTCTCCATTATTGCTGCTACTGTGTATAACTTGTTTTAGCCCATGGTTTCTGTACAACTGCAGTCTCCATTATTGCTGCTACTGTGTATAACTTGTTTTAGCCCATGGTTTCTGTACAACTGCAGTCTCCATTATTGCTGCTACTGTGTATAACTTGTTTTAGCCCATGGTTTCTGTACAACTGCAGTCTCCATTATTGCTGCTACTGTGTATAACTAGTTTTAGCCCATGGTTTCTGTACAACTGCAGTCTCCATTATTGCTGCTACTGTGTATAACTAGTTTTAGCCCATGGTTTCTGTACAACTGCAGTCTCCATTATTGCTGCTACTGTGTATAACTTGTTTTAGCCCATGGTTTCTGTACAACTGCAGTCTCCATTATTGCTGCTGCTGTGTATAACTTGTTTTAGCCCATCGTTTCTGTAAAGCTGCAGTCTCCATTATTGCTGCTACTGTGTATAACTAGTTTTAGCCCATGGTTTCTGTACAACTGCAGTCTCCATTATTGCTGCTACTGTGTATAACTTGTTTTAGCCCATGGTTTCTGTACAACTGCAGTCTCCATTATTGCTGCTACTGTGTATAACTTGTTTTAGCCCATGGTTTCTGTACAACTGCAGTCTCCATTATTGCTGCTACTGTGTATAACTTGTTTTAGCCCATGGTTTCTGTACAACTGCAGTCTCCATTATTGCTGCTACTGTGTATAACTAGTTTTAGCCCATGGTTTCTGTACAACTGCAGTCTCCATTATTGCTGCTACTGTGTATAACTAGTTTTAGCCCATGGTTTCTGTACAACTGCAGTCTCCATTATTGCTGCTACTGTGTATAACTTGTTTTAGCCTATGGTTTCTGTACAACTGCAGTCTCCATTATTGCTGCTGCTGTGTATAACTTGTTTTAGCCCATCGTTTCTGTAAAGCTGCAGTCTCCATTATTGCTGCTACTATATATATATATATAACTTGCTGACACGATAATTTATTAAATAGCTTCGAATTTTTCAGCAAACAATTTGTCGACAATTAATTGTTAAGTTATCCACCAGAGGCGCGGCCAGTTCAGGCAGCCCGCGTTACGGGTCTGGTGCGTTGTCGGGCACAAAGTTAATAAGTATAGTTTGAAAACGATATTTAACTTCAGCAAATAGGTCAATATTTTTGCATCGTTTTTGCTCTGGCGTTCCATGTGCAGAATATGCCAGAGAGTTCGTATTGCGTCAGAAATCACTATTAATAAGAATATAAAGACAGCAATATCAACACACGCACACGCACACACGCACGCACGCACGCACGCACGCACACACACACGCACGCACACACACACACAGGTTTGGGTGAAAGTAGATCATCATTTAATGCCCGAATATAAGCCAAAGGGGCACACAAGGTGGACAGCCAAAGCCTACTTAAAAATGACAATACAAAACACATCCAAACGTGTAATATATAAAATACTTCTATTGCGCTAAAATCCTCAGGAGACCCAAGCTCGGCAGGGCACCAAAATAAAAGGGGTTAAGCAGTTCCTAATCGATAAACAGTTCCAGTTGTAAACAGTTGGATTGGTACGATGGGGAGCTATGGAGGAGAAGCAAGTTTAAACAGGTGTATTTTTAGTTTACGGCGAAATGTTGTTATATTTCCTACAGACTTAACACAAACACGGAGTGAGTTTCGCAGAGTCGGTGCAGCAACTGAAAAAGCTCTAGTTCCGACATTTGTCTTAATACTAGGAATAAAAAGATGATTAGAATTAGATGATCGAAGCTATCTGGGTTCTATTGCAGTAGTGAGCAGTGAATGTAAATATGCTGGTAGCTTGGATTAAGGTGCTTGATAGGTAATACAGAACATTATTACAGAAAAAAATAATGCGATGTTGGACAGGGAGCCAATGCAATGATTTAAAAAGTGCAACTGAGTGAGATACGTTGAAGTTTCAAGATGGCATTAAGAGCAATATTATAATAAAGGGACTTACAATAGTCAAGTCTACTGCTAACAAGAGCAGTTGCAATAGTTTCGGCGACAGCTAAAGACATGTGAATGTGATAAAAGCAGCAACGACAAGTTTATGAAATATGCTGTCTAAAATTTTAATTATTATCAAAGGTGACTCCTAAGTTCCGTGCTGAGACGGCCAGCGTGAAATTTTGGCTTAGCATAGGTGTCGGAAAAAATAATCAAGTTTACCACGCTGCGTTTGTGTACCAATAATAAGAAACTCTGTTTCATTTCCATTTCTCTTTAATTTGCTGTCGGTCATCTAGTACAATATACACTCTAAAAACAGATTGGTTAAAATGACCAGGATATTGGTCAAATTCAACCAATGTGGTTGGTAGATATGTGTCCAACCAATCTCTTGGTTAAGACAACCAATTTTTTATGGTTAACTTTTTAACCAATCCATATTGGTTAGAATAGTAACCAACATATGTTGGTCAATTTAACCAAGTTATTGGTTAATCTATCTAGGTCATGTAGCAACCAATGTAAATTGGTTAGGCTAGGACCGTTTATATTGGTTGGAATATGACCAATTGATTGGTTGGAATAGGGTCAATTATATTGGTTGGAATATGAGAAAGTGATTGGTTATCTAGAATAGGACCAATTATGTGGAATTAATACAATATACCATTTAGGCAATGCAATAGACAACAAGCTACAGTTCATTCTACTATCACTGCATGCATTTAATTTCAGGAACATCATGTCAGTTTTTTCCACAAAGTTGTCAGTGCAAGTCGGTGAAAAAACATGTAATATGACGGCATTGTACTGAGACATTAAATCATTTAACATAACATACAATACATTATAAACTACAGGTGAACGATATAGAGCTAAAGCCAATAAAAATCAATGCAAACAAAGGCATTTGATAGAGTAGCTCAAACTGGCACGTCCAGTCAATGTACTAGTGACCCTCAAGGTCATGAAAGTATTAAAATGTGTCATGTGACATATGCACAATGTAAATTGTTAATTGTGTTATATGAAATAATAAAAGACGTCACACTGTGACCTTGATTTCAGTTTTCTAGTAAACATAAAAGTACACATTACGAGTACACATTTGTAAGGGCAAATAACTGGCATGCAATGCATGACTCTATTCATTGTCTGTTTCAATTACTAACTAACCAAGTACATTGCACATAGAGCAGACGGGCAGCTTGATGACAACTAAAAACAAAACAATGTCAGCTTCGTATTTCTAGTCCTAACATTTAAGGCCAGGCTAAACCAGTATGGAAGTCAAAACAAAAATTCCAATATTAATTGTATTTATCAACACAAAATGATGTAACTATACAAAACAAAGCATATTTAAATACTTTTTTTTAGTAAAGTGAAATTCTATTTTTAGCATCGTTCTCGGGGTAAATGGGGGAGCAGCACTGGCAACAGTGTGGTAACTCTTGGAATCACCATACCCCAGATACCCTGTGTACACAAGTCCATGCTTTTCTTCACTACGCCGAAAGATTTTCAGCATGCCATCTGGCTCCATAGCACCAGCCGAACCATCATGGTTTTTTTGGCACCAGCCCTTGTGATTTTCATACCATGCATTGAATTCTGCCTCACTCAGCTTACTGGCCTGTGTTTTGCAAGTATTGCAATAGTTCGATGATACATGGACGTCAACAACTTTAGCTGGTCCCCTGGGGTTGACAGAAAGCAGTCGCTACACCATTTTTGCTTTGGAAGCCACGTCTCTGCCACGACCCATCACAAGACACAGTCACATTTGTGCATCCAGTACCGTCACGCAATTCATGTGCTGCCCTCCTCATCGATTCGCCAGCAACAGAGCGTTTTGCCTCATGAATCTTGTCCTTCGTTTTGTTCCACATAGTACAGGACACAGGTGGAGGCATGTTCATCTCTCCTAGGAGACGCACAGCTTGTTGTCGGTTGCGGCCAATGCTAAACATGGCCATCTCAAATCTGGTGTTGACACTTTCACCATCAGGCTGAGAGTTCAGTTTGTAAGTGTCATGATTCATGCACTCAAATGACAGAGAACTTCGGAGTCCAGCAATGTCCTCTGTGACAGTATACCCATGATCACCGCAGTTGGGACAAGGGAAAGCACTGACAAAGTTCACCAGATTTCGCACATCTATCAGTCTGTACCCATCAAGTTCAGCGACAACACTTCTCTTCTTGGTGTACTGTAGTTTCTCTTCAGAAGCACACAGCTTGGCAGTTTCTTTCAATGGCCTTGTATACTTGTTGCCATAAAATTTCCGCTTCTTTGTGGGCTTTGCCCGTGGCATGATGACACTCGAGTAGTGACGAACCTGGAAAGTAAACAGTGTGATAAATTATTCAGTTATGCCAAAAGTAATCAAAAGGTAGTGAAATTAGCTTGTATTTATTACATACTAACATCTAAAATCTAAAGTTGAGCAAATGAAGTTGATTGGTCGTGGGTGATACTGTTATTGTAAGTAAACAGAATGAAAATGCTAAAATATTGCAGTTGGCTTGGTCCGTGGCCTCAGCTAAATTATCTGAATAATAACACTACTTTGATTCTTACATTGACAACATTTTGCAGTAAAACACCATCAATTAAATGTATTGGAACTATTACAACATGGTCACAGGCCTAGACCCCCTAGACAGCCCTAGTCAGGACACTAGTTAGTCACTTGTCTGACTTAGTGACCTGCCCCGTCTAGGCTAGTTTAGTTAGACAGGCAGTGCTATGCCCGTGACATTTTTCATTGCTAATTGAACAAAATATTCATATTTATAATAATTACATCACTCTATACATACCTGAGTCCTGGTGGTGCTTGGTGAAGTGTGGTTGAATGTTCACAACATGTAAATATAGGCAAAAACGAACTTATATCACAACAATTTCTCCAGTAGATGCTCACACGCAGTTTCTGAACAGGAAATGAGACCCAGCCAAAGTGCAGTTCTAAGCTTCTCTGTGATTGGCTAATCCAGGAGCCCTGCGCATGTTGCTGTACAACTAACAACCAATAAAAACCAAGCTTTCACAACATCTTGCCAACTTTATTAAGAATGCTCTAGGGTCGTTTCTGTACAGTTTGGTAAAACCTAGGTGTAAATTGGTGGAGTAGATCGCAAAAAATCTTAATTTTTAAATTATGCATATTTAATTAGGTAAATATTACACAACAGGCTATGGATAAAATGCAACTTTTCTAGTATTTATATACTTTATTCAAGTTTGATACTATGTGGGTGCTTAGAATGATAATGTCAGGTAAAATAAATGAATTAAAAAATGTATTTTATTCAATTTTTGGGGTTTAGCCTGGCCTTAATGTGGCCGAGAAGTTTCATCTCTCTTGGTGTGACCACGTCATATGGCGTGGTGATGTTGAAAAGCCCCTTCTGTACGAATGTCCACACGTCTGCTGCCTCAGCGGGGTACTCTGCATTGAATATAAAGAAGACCTTGAAGCAGATGTCGACTGCCTTCACCAAAAAGTCCACCTCATAGAGCACATCTTCACAGAGGAGGAATAACTCCTTGGCCGCCAAGATAGTCTCATCTCTTTCTTAGGTAGGCAGCAAGGTATGTCCCACTCTGTAATAAGCAAGGAACACGGAGTATAATACGCTGAAGCATGACGACATTCCAGTACATTATGTGTACATTTATTTATATATTCATTTATAATTACTAAGTTAATAATGTTTTTGATTACGGATGTAGCATATGCTTCGAAGATAGACATATGCCATTTGTACTCCAGTGAGAAGTGTCAAATAGCCAGACTGGTGACTATAGAACAGAACATAGAAAAAAAAAGTTAATACTTAGACTTACCCCTGAATGTCTCAATCATGTGCTGCATTCCCCAATCGGCCAGCTTGTCTTCCACATAATTGTCCATCAGTGATGACTGGTGAAACTACAAAAATATTAACAAATATATTAATCAATACAATGTACTAATTGGTAGACATCAAGTAGGTCTAAATACTCAAACTACCCGTTATATAGAAAATAGCAACACAGCTGCACAAGTCCACAGTGACTCAATACTGACTGCTGTCTGCCATCTAGTGGAGTATGGCTGTTGCGTTGAACCACCCCGCTGGCTTGAGCTGGTCACTGGATAATTTGTCATTTCTGCATTCCACAGTCAAACACAGGATATATCAGTTTCAAACATTCCATTAAAGCTTTGCTAACTAACTTTGCTAACTACTTACAACTATGCATTTTAAAGTTAACGTAGAGCAAGATGTACACTGGCTAACAGACAGTTACTAACTCCTTATGATGATAAACCAAGATCTGGTATATTTCACCAATGACTCCTAGTACTGCTTCCAGCTCTATATGAAAACTGATACGTGCGGGCTTGGCCCGTCTCCATCAATAAGCACATACAAGGTCACACCCTTGAGAATAAAACTAGTCATATGTATGAATATATATTTATACAATACATTAAAGTTACATCAAATAATAGCATATTCCTTTATATACCATATCATGCCAAAATTATATAATATAAACAAACTTTTGGTTAAGAAACTATTTGACACTTACCAAGTCTACGCGGTGGCCTCGTCAATTCAAAGTCATGCTGAGAAAAGGAAGTTGCCTGCATCTCACGTGACCACTGCCACTCAGCAAATGTAGTCACCTAGTATTTAACTGAAACTGCTTGGATTGTTTAGTTGTTTTATTATAGGATTCACAAAGTACTAATACAGCGGTTTAAGTTGCTGTACAGCACAATAAGGAAGACATCAGGCAACAATAATAAACAAAGATTGGTTGTAGGCCTATAACCAATGTGATTGGGTACCGAACAACCAAAATAATGGTCACTAGTTGACCAATATATTGGTTAAGGCAACCGATATTGGGCCAAACAATTATATTACTAATCTAATGTACTAATACATCGTCTGAAGTTGCTGTACTGCACAATAAGCACGGCATAAGGCAACAATAATGCATAAAAAATTGGTTGTAGGCGTAACCAATGTGATTGGTTACCGGACAACCAACGGATTGGTCACTAGTTGACCAATATATTGGTTAAAACAACCAATATATAACCAATATTGGGCCAACCAATTAGATTGGTCGTTTTCTCAACCAATCTGTTTTTAGAGTGTATATTGGAGACAATATCTGAATTGGTTTATGGAGCGACTATTAGACGGCTTGCTACAACTTTTTCCGGTACCTTGGAAATAAGTTTAGATCATAAATAGGTCATCAACTGTTTACGTTTTCTTTAGGCAAATAGGGTTGTAGAAGTAGTAGAAATGGGTTGACTTGCGCTAATTTAAATCATCAGGAAACAAGCCAGAGCACAGTGGTGCATTTATGATATTTATTATTGGGTAAAGTAATGTATCAATATATGCTTTCAGCAATGTAGTCGGTAATGTATACGCACGCTATTTTTCGAATTGCCACTGTTAAAATTGTTGTCATTTACATATGTCATATTAACATAATATGTCATGTTCCTGATATATTAAGTCGTATATCTGTGAACCGTGGGTCGTTTCACTAACCACTAAGCCCATAAGGGGTGAATAAGTTGTATGGAATGGCAGTTCGGCTAGATTTCTTTCTTAGTGTTCCCACGCAGTTACACACGTCACAATCAGGCGGTCCTGCCAGGCGTACAACAAACCGAAATACCACTTGGGGACTTATCATTATTTGACTTGCTGGTTCGTGAAATACGAATTGAGTTCCCGTCAGTCTAGGCTCCTTTTTAACACGAACATGGCAATTTTGAGGATTAATTAAATCTTAAATTAAACTTTCTAATGGACGGCTGAGAACGTGTGTGTGTCAGTGACTTTCAGAATTATCAAAATACAAATTTGCGAGCAGCACTAAAAAAGGTTAACATTGAACCCACTTGGACCATTAAATCAAGACCGACCGGTCGTTTTACTTTCTACCTTCTTTAACCGCAGTTGTTAAAAGACCATTACGTGGCGATGCCTATCACGGACTGCCGATGGAGAGACAACGGCCCAGCGTGATGGACACTGCGCTGATTACAAGTGCTTCGAAGGCAGATTGTTTGTAGACTGTCGCAATAATTTTAAGAATACAACACTAAATGCCACTGAGAGAAATGAGACAGTCGAAGACGGTCATTTCGGCGCGAGCTCGGAAATAACCGCTTATTAAGTCGGCTACACAAACCCATTGATTTAACGACTTGGCGCACGCGTCTCCGGTTGGCGGCCATTTGCATACGAGTGTGTTGAGGTCACGTGCTCTTCAAATACGAAACGACGACTAGTAATACGAATTAGCCGGAATAATGCGAATCGGTGTCGTTTTTCCCACATCGTAATTGTGCGGGGATCGCTTTTCGGCCCAGGAGCGGATTCATTATTGAAAATGACTTTTAGCGGGCGTTTAGTAGCAGTTAGCGACGGTAAGCCATTAGCCGTAATCCACAACGTCGGTGCCGCTTGCAAGTGTTAGTTACTTAGAGCGACTCGTCAGCAAGACTGAGCGTTGATCAATATCAAGTTTAGCGATATTCCTCAGACGAATCAATAGACGCTACTTTAGCTGCTTGCTTTCCAATGGCTGACTCGTACAACAAATACAATCTCATATCTTCTTCACGCGTTTTGATTCAATAACGTTGTTCCATCGCCGTACCATGAGTTATTTGTTTATACAATAAAACAGTTTGTCTTTGTTTGTCTACCTGTCTGTCCGAATGTCCGTTTCGCATGAATAGAGCTGACATTTGTTCCTCCTGCTCTGTGGCCCGTGGGGATGGTTCGTATATTAAACAAAATCGGAACCCCCCAGAGTGGATATTTTACGAAGGAACAATAGTAGTTCGTAGATACGCACCATTATTTGCAAGACAGTTAATGCTTTCTACGACTGTTCCTTCGTACGGAACGAATGCTTCGTGAAATCGGCAGTGGGACATGATTTTGGGGCATGAAGCTTCCGGTCATAACCTCTTGCAGTGGCAGCCTTGTCTCCCGTGCAAGGCCGGGTAACTCGGCTGGTAGCCTCATATAACCAATGAAATATATCGTAAACAATATTTGCATTTTATTTAGGTCAAAAGCCACTTAACCCGGAGAGGACTATAGTTATTATAGTTATTATAAGAAGATAGTACATTTTCACAGAGCAAACTCGTCATATTTACGTTAGATACCGCGACCCGATAGTTCCTACACACTACAGTCAGTGTCTTAAGGTTGTGATGACAAACAGATATACAATATGTTTGTTGAAATTATTGTAGGCATTTAACAACGTTTTTGTTATCTGAAATGTTATGGTTGTGCTAATGTATTGATCAGAGACATGGCGTACCACAAAATGGTACAGAAGGGCCACAGTTTTGTAAATAAGTGTATAAGAAGAATTTTAAGTGCATGATTGGCCAGAAAGAAGTAGAAGCAGAGATGTCAAAGGCAGAATATAAATGGAAAGCGCTGAAAGCCCAAGCCCAACACCGTGCCTGGTAGAATTGAGTCGTTGGTGGCGTATGCTCCACCGGGGGGGGGGGGGGGAGGAGGGGGGAGGGGATGAAAAAGGCTGAAGTCAAATACGTAATTTAACAAAGGTTATGGAGATAACCCGGGTCTGCTACGACGCCCGTTGTCAGTTGCCCGAAATGTCTTTGCCTGCAGACGCCTCTTCAGCAACGACTATATGTAAAACAAATGGTGCCACCTAGCGGGAATAAACCACGTCGTATCAGAACTGGTTATGACGGTTGTGCTGTGTTTGCTCTGTATGTTTTCTTTCAACCTTCATTTCTTCCACCCGAAGGTTTGCGATGCTCTCTTTCGACAATATTGCTCTATATATGCGCAACAGGTGACGTCGTTGTTTCTTACTTGCTAGCTAGTCCCACTACCCAATTACCAGGAAGCAGATTGGCTCAAGCAGACGTCCTTGTGTTACGCCAAGTGTAACGTTACGATCCATGTAAATCTCACACCTCCACGTTCCTGTGTCCGCCATCGTTGCCATGTGATGCGCATTGTCTTTCAGTAAAAAAGTTTATAAAATTTCTTCACAATAATATAGGTTATATAATTTTTTAGTTTTTTTGGATATTTGACAAATTATTTTACAGTTTAAAACCAATAAAACATAGCTTCTTGTCATAGCTTCAACATCGTGAAATACAATTCGTACAAGAACACAGAGAAAAGGGACATTAATGTAATTTGTTAGGAAATTACTGTGACATCTGGCAACATTTATGAAATAATTAAACATAATTATTTAAACTAAACTTTACATGATTTCTAATGTATGAAAATGCGAGTTTTTTTGGCATTTCTGGCAGTTGCATTTTACGTACTGTCGCACAAGTAACGATGTGCCTGAGAAAAACCGAATCTTTATTAGCCATACTAGATTTTGCGTTTATGCCAATATAATGTATTTTTAATGAAGAAATCCAGTTCGTTCTGTGCAGTGTTCTGACTGCCCAGATGGTGTTTTGCAAACAGTTTAAATGACACGAGTAGGTACCGATGTCGAGCGCATTCGCAGAAATTCGAATGAACGATAGCCTACTTTATTGTGATTTATGTCTGGCATGTCAATTCGCAGCATTGGAATTATATTAATAATGTTTTGGCCTTTTAATTCCCTACTACAGCGTTCAGCATTCATATATATATATATATATATATATATATATATATATATATATATATATATATATATATATATATATATATATATATATATATATATATATATATATATATATATATATATATATATATATATATATATATATATACGAGGCAGACCATACTGTGGAGAAGGACATCTGGAAGACCAAACAATAGTTGGACGAGGTCGGCAGCTGAAGAAATGATGACGTTTGAGACCACTTGAACATGCATAAATAAATCAGCCAATCTCCGTTGAAGACATGTGTGTCCAACCTATCTGCTCCCGTTTCGGCGAAGAGGATACAAGCGAAACAAGTCAAGGTTTTGGGGGCATTTAGCCTAAAAGAGATTAAAAACTAACCACGTGCAACTGAAATCAAGAAAATCACGCCAGTGATTTACAATGTGTCCTAACAGTGGGATATTCCGGTCATTTTTCCGGTTGACTGAATGTTAACTGGCGCGGCCGATAAGCCCATGCGTAGTTCTATGAATTGTTGTTAACTTAGACTACATGTGACGTATTACGTGAGGCCGACATACACAGAACCAAGTTTCAAACAAACATGCTATTTAGTCATAAAGATTAAATAAATTTTGTCATAACGATGATTTTGCCATAACGATTTCATAAAGTTTAATAAAAATTGTTTAAACAAAGGTCATCATATGTTACATAACTTGAGTTTGGACGCAAACAACATGGCCATATCCTATTGGCAAACAGCATGACCATATCCTGTTGGCAAGTATAGCAATAGCATTTTCATTTGGCGAGCGAATTTTTCTAGATTACCCGCACGCATGACATGTGGTTATCTAACAGTATGGCGCGGCACAATAAATTAAGATGTTGTATGCTCAAAGAGGTTTTCCTAGTTAACCACTGGCATGATATTCTTAATTGTAGTTGCAAATGAGTATGCTTTAGTAAGTCTAATAGACTAAAGTCTAAACCATGACTTTGTTTCCCTTGAAGTAAGCATTGCTCGACACGGCTTACTCGTCACTGATTGACAAAGATACGTGCGAGCTCTACAATTCACGACCGTTTAGTCGTCTAGGCCTAATCTGTCAACACAAAGCATCTGACAAAGAAACACAGCGTGTCTTCTATAAATCGAAATAGGTGACGCGTCCCTTTGTACAGCGGAATTGAAGAACGTGCAAGTGGCGTGAATGCTCGTTGGCATTCATTATCCGCCGCTCAGAGCCCTGCGTTATGGCCGCCAATCAGAAAATAAATAGTTCGTTCACATACAACGTTACTGAGCCACGCGATATATCAAACGACTGAGCCGCTTTGCCCCGGTTCGATGTAATTACCACGAAGTATATCGCTTTTTCATTATGGGCAGGTGAACTTTAATGCTGATTACGGCTTTATTCCAATCGTCTGCAGGTGCGAATTTATGGCTAGAACTTGACGACTTCCGTGCGAACGTTATGCAGTGCTGCCTTACAGCGGATAAATATAGACAATTAGACAATCATCTGAGGAACTGAACCAGGGGTCCACTAATTGCTTCATCGGAACGTAGTGAGCAAGAGTCGTTGACACGCCGAATATAATGGCTTTATCCAACTGGAAGTACGTGCAACCAGGTGGCAAGGTTTGTGGGTTTGTTAAATCAGCTCTCCGACCGTGAAATTTACAGAATAAATTATTTGAAAAGTATTTTTATGGTGATTACCCCTACAGAAAGCTTGTGCTGTAATATTGTGCAATAACTGTCAATATTCAGATATGTGGTTTACATGTCATAAGTGTGCGATTTATTAGCGAAATGAAATGACAATAGATGCCGCAAGTTTAAAGTTTAATATGCTTTCATGTTTAAGTATGTATATTATAATAATAATATTAATACTAATAAAGTTTCTTTCGCTTTGCTACCACGGTTCAACATACGGTTCAACGAGGTTGCACAAGTAGGCCGGAGAAACACCACGGATTGTCTTGAACGAAAGTGTGCAGATTCTGAAGACAATCCTCTGTTCGATTGGCAGCCAGTGTAGTTGTTTGAGGAGAGGTGTGATGTGTCTGAAAGTCCTGGAGAGGGTGACAACCCTGGCAGTAGTGTTTTGTAGTCGCTGGAGTCGGTGTACTTGTGATTTGTTGAGACCATGAAGCAGAGAATTGCCCATGTCTAGTTTATAGGTGATGGAAGCTTAGTGAGTTGTTCCGCAACCGACTGATTGATGTGCTTGTGAATCAGACTGATTGATGTGCTTGTGAATCAGACTGATTGATGTGCTTGTGAATCAGACTGATTGATGTGCTTGTGAATCAGGCCTATATTTCGAATTGATAGACAGGCAGCTCTGGATACAGCGGTGATGTATTTATCCATGGAAAGGTTCTCATCAAAGATGATGCCGAGATTCCTGGCGCTGTCTGACGGATTAATCATGGTGTCGCCCACTCTGACCTCTGTGATGTTGACTTTTGATCTCTGTTGTTTAGATCCGACGACGATGAATTCTGTCTTTCCATCATTCAGCTTCACGAAGTTCCGCGTCATCCACTGAAGTAATACGTCAAGGCAGGGTTCAATTTGCTGTACTTCGTCATTAACGTTTGACTGGGATCGACTGATAGGTATATTTGTGTGTTTTCAACGTAGTAGTGATAATTGATGCCATGTTTCCTGACGATGTCAGCAGTGGGTAACGTATACACGGAGAAAAGTATCGGCCCAAGGACAGAGCCTTGAAGGAGTCCATACATTAATTCCGATGTAACAGAAGTTACATTGTCTATGAACACCCAACATGTTCTGTTACTCAAGTATGACTTGAACCAATCAAGTGCAGCACTGCCGATTCCGAAGTAGCTGTTCATGCGGGATAGAACCTCTCTCCAGACTTAGCCTTGAGACGACTCTGACACTTGTCTTTCCGACGGATGAATTCCGCCTTGGAAGATGTCACTAGGAATGACTACTGAGAATAGTTTGACTATTTTACTAGTATTGCGATACCTGTATTACTGTTGTAATTATATTACGATAGTGTCATGACTACAACGACATCCGTGTTCGTTCGCTGTGGTGCTCGATGCAAAATGTTATATCAAGACAACGTATACGTGGGATTGTTTAATTGACAAGCGCGCGCGTGTGTGTGTGCCTGTGCGTGTGCGTGCGCGTGCGTGAATGCGTGCATTCGTGCGTCACACCATACATGCAATTGCCGTTCACTTAGGATGTCTACTGTAACATATATGTCACATGACAAGTGTTAACGCAAACCATTTGAGGTGTGTTCTATAGTATCTTTGTCAGATGATGTATGTTTGGAATGAGTGCCTGTTCCTCATAACATAGCTGTGCCGTAGTTCCTTTCAAGGTTCACTGATGATACAGCGACGTGTTGTAAACTGAGAAAGAACTATTACGTTGATTGCTATCATGTTATGACCCACTAAGAACATGACAATGTATACATGCCGTGAACGTGATTACAACATGGAATACACTATACTAAATGGTTTTAGTTTTGTCCGACAGAGAGCAGCATTGTCACAAATGCGGTCTTTGGATGCCATTGTCTCGGCTACGGTGCACACTACGGATGGTAGTAAGTATGTATGCAGCTATATTACAGGAGGAATACACCCGGTTTACATCAGGTTTGTTAACATGTTAATAACAACACTCAGCGAATAAGTTTCTACAAATGTAATACAGCGTCTCGGTTGTTATCAATTCGGTTCGCATAGAGTATCTATCTATATATATATATATATATATATATATATATATATATATATATATATATATATATATATATATATATATATATATATATATATATATATATATATATATATATATATATATATATATATATATATATATATATATATATATATATATATATATATATAAGACTGACAGCTGGGCTCATTCAAACCCAGTAAATCTAGAATTGTATACATTACAGTGTGCACGTACCCAGGAGTGACACAGTAGTTGGCCATTATAACGATATGCTTTCTCTGTCGCTGCGCCTAGGGTCTGGAATGAACTCCCTATCACTTTGAAAACATCTGAAACTATAGCTATTTTCCGAAAAAAACTCAAGACATATCTGTTCCAAATTGCATTTCCACCATAAATGTTCGGTTTGTTCACGATTATGGTTAATGATTTTGTTTTGTTGCGCCTCTGAGCTCAGGTTCCTGAGGATATAGGCGCCATAGAAGTTAATTCTTCTTCTTATTATTATTATTATTACAACGTTTATTTCAGTGCATGGAAAATTGACCCTGCAAAGTTCTGCAACTGTAAACTGTAAACTGTAAATATTTGGCGATACATACTATGCTATCATTGAGGTGAGACCTTAACTAACATCACTTCATCAAATTAGTAGTGAGACGTGCCTTCAACGGATTCACTTTTGAATAGTCCAAATAGAAGAACGTCTCACTTTGTGCCAGAAGACACTCGGAACATGTTGTGTGTAGACTTGATCGCGAATGACACAGACAGCATAATTAGGCCTGTTATACGGCTTTACTGCCGTACATTCAATGCTCAACATTTAAGATGCTCAGTTGTTGATATTTGTATTAGTTATTGTTATTTATAAATATGTGGTAGCACAATGGTTAAGACGACGGACCCTTGATCGAAACGTTCGAATATACTGCTCGTTCCTCCGTTCTTTAGAAAACTGTTCAATTTCGATTATTCCACGTATGTCCATTGAACGTAGGATTTATTTTGTACCTCGTTATTACAGCCATGGAACAACACACGATAAAATGCGTACAGTTACCAACCGACCCCTTCCGAGGCATAAAAACTATTATACAAACTTTCTAAAATAAAATGCTTGCATTATGACATGTAACGCATAATAACACAAACACAATGAATGCTAATTGAATAGGTCATACAACAATATTTTAAGACTATATGAATCATATTTGCGAAAAAGGAAACGACGACATTGTATATTTTACACATTTTACAAATCTTGACAATTGGTTAACATCTTAGCATTAAATAACCGACTCAATGTAAACACTTTTGGTCTGACTCTGTAATAACTGTGTCAGTATTGCAGTGCAGGACGCACCAAAATATAATTAAATTCGTCACCTGATTATTGAGTATTCCAGCATTAAACACTCGGCTGACTCCTAGTACGTTGGACGTCGCTTAACAGTGTTACTTCGGGCCACGGGCCGTCTGATTCTGTGTAGAGGCTGATTCTTTTAAGTGGCACACTTTAATACAGCTGGAATAGAAAATGATTCCGGCCCAGCCAATACATTTGATTCTAGTAAGCGGCCGGTTCTGACATCCGTGAGTTCAGTATGAGACGTACGTTCGTTTCGTGTTCCTCAGTCACAGAACCGGTGAGACGGACATCTAGGTGGATCGATATGCAGTCGAGAAGAGAGCAGGTGCACTTGGCCAAAATTACCTCCAGCTAAACGCACGATGTAAGGATCATCGCATTCTATTAAGTTATTGAGTCATATTATAGATTTTGCGTAGCTCACTGACTCGACCTGTCGTTGAATGTAAGGTTTCTGACAGAGAAAACAGCTGAATACATGTTAACTTACAGTAATACAAATAGTATTTTTGTTCGGCATATATCTGAACGCTATTGAACATTTCTCAGGGTTTTTCGTTGTCTTAATAAAGCAATTCTTTTTAACATATCCTAAATGTCTTTGTTTACCTGTACAGCTTTCGCCACCTTATCAAGATGGTTCAAACCTTTTGGATATGCTAAAAATAATTGTTTGATCATATGTCCAAACAGCTTGTATGTGCAAGACATTGATTAATATTAAGCATTAAAGAACTAATGTTCGCCCCTTGGTTCAAACCTCTTGGATATGCTAAAAATAATTGTTTGATCATACGTCTAAACAGTTTGTATATGCAAGACATTGATTAATATTAATAAAGAACTAATGTTCGTCCCTTCTACTTGGTGTTGATGCCTACAGAATGTCCGATGCTAGAATGTCCTGCTCCGATGACGTCGTGTTTGACCGAATAGGTCGGGAAATAGCCACAACGGATATGTTGTCTCATACACTTGTTAATTAACCTATTAATGTGGCTCATTGGTTGTAAGTAAATATACGTATCTACGTCATCTAGATTATTATGACGTGTTGCTATGACGTTACGACACCGCGTCGTGTCGTGACGTCACAGTAACGCGGCGTGAATGACACTATTATTACTTGACTTAAATAAAAACAATGATTACTGCACACGCGTTCAATACGTGCCGTGCGATACAGTGGTGCAATGCTAATAGTGGTATTGACCGCTCGTGATACGGACCGAACTAGTTATTGACGTCAGGACGTGGCCATCGCGTACGAAATGGCGCGTGCGATGACGAAGTCAAGCCGCCCGACTGTACTGTCCTTGGGCACCGTCTGCTGGGTTCATATGCATCCATGCTTTATATGTCGTAAAATAAACAATATATGTTTGAAACGTATTGTCGGTTAACTTTATTAGCTTGCTTCCGCACCAGTTCAGTGATCCCCAAAATTACCTTACGGTTCTCCGTTGCCATTCTCCGCTGCGCACGTTATATCAAGACAGGCGTATTGTTTAAGTCATCGTGTAAAAAACAATAAACGGACATTTGATTGTTTACAACCGTTTGACAACCGCCTGCATTGACATTGACCATATAACGTAGCCCACAACTTTTAATTGAATTTAAGGGGTATGAAAGAGGCCTTGTCCGATTATTGGTGCTAATCCGCCACCATCTCGCACCATTCACGTATGAGGCGCAGTTTTGCGAGAATCGTCGAGTTCTGCGACAGCCGTCGAGTCATGACTGCGATATTGATCGAGTTCAGCAAAACCGCCGAGTTCTGCAAGAACCGCCGAGTTCTGCAAGAACCGCCGAGTTCTGCAAGAACCGTCGAGTTCTGCAAGTGGTAACTTTTAGCCACTTACAGCTGGGTAGTATACTATATTACACGTTTTGCGGCATAACTTCGCTGCACATTCTGCAACGCTATTTACAGTGGTAACCAGATTCGACGGTTCTTGCAGAACTCGATCAATATCGTAGAACTCGACGCGGTTTTGCCGTTTCATCGCCCTTTTGTCCGCTACGACGCCTCACAATCACGGGCGATTCATATCGCAATGGTGTCATGTTGTATAGTATGAATCACCATGGATAAAAAAATATGCATATACAATACGAAGTTCGCACAAAAATATCATAACATGGACATCAATCCAACTGCATGCGCCAATCGACATTGTTACCCGATTAAAAATTATGCAAAAAAATTACCACACTTACGCGGTCGTTCAGTTACAAATGTCACAAAGAAATGTGATATTGACAACGGACGTTACACAACGCTGTGGTGAATATCCACATAACAATAGTTTCTACAGTCAATGTCCACATCGTCTGACATCTACTAACACGTACGTGTCAATACTCATGCCACGTAACGGAACATCTACTAACATGTACGTGTCAATACTTATGCCACGTAACGGAACATCTACTAACATGTACGTGTCAATACTCATGCCACGTAACGGAACATCTACTAACATGTACGTGTCAGTAGTCTAACGGAACATCTTCTACGTGTCAGTAGTCATGCCACGTAACGGAACATCTTCAGACTCAAACAACTATCGACCGTGCAACGTGAACGGTGTGGATTAAACCCGGAAATAAACCTGAAATAAATTGATGCGCGTCATGGTCTGTGTGTAGTGTGGTTGGTAGCTGGGTATTAGTAACCAAATGTAACATATCATAAGTAAAACCAGGGAATAAATATAACAAGTAGTGGAGGAGAAACTTTCATAAAGGTAAATATTATGACTATGTTGTGATATTTAACAAATAAATTGGAATACAAATTGCTGACATATGAGAATGAAACCTGCATCAATACAATACATACACATCTGTACACGCGATACATAAACGAGTTTGCTTTTACAGATGACACTCACAAAACGCAGTACACTTAACCAGAGAAGTGAAGAGCAAGCAACCATGATGTTATCGCCACGTAAACCGCCACGGTAGTCAACGTTTACGCAGAAGGTACGTATTACAGACGTTGCTCCGTATTAAACCGGTGACGTAGACCGTGGACGTGCCTCCTTGCACGAGGACAAGATACTGCGCTCTCGGAGCGTCCTGTCTTCAGCTGGCGACTTTCCAGTGCGCAGTGACACGACTAACTAAGCAATCTCGTGGCTGCCTCTTCTTGTAGAATATTGATTTGTTGCAATATTATTGACCTACCTTTTAGTTGTTATTGTAACGCAGCTATGTTTTTCTGTGCAGCCATCATGGCGATATTGGGTTGTGATTATTATTATTATTATTGTAATAATAATGCATAAATGCATGCACACACGCACGCACGAACGCACGCACGCACGCAAGCACACACTGTCGTAGGCAGCTGGGGTTGTTTAATAACATCCGATCTCCACACTACGCGTGCCGATTACCTCGTCTCGTGACACGCTTCAAGTCCTTGGAGTAACTATAGGTCACACGCACCGGTCACCTAAGTGGTCATTGGCTGGTGGGGCCAGCGACTGAGCCTGGTCGATGTACTCCGTTACACCATATCAGAGTCTGTGCGGCCGGCCGCAGAACGACCTAGTCTGAGGGTAGGAGGCGCGGACAGCGGGACAAGGAAGCCAGACACACGCACACTAGCGGGCATCACATAGAGCAAAAACAGTCTCCAAGGTACATTTACTTATTGGCTAAATTGGTAACTGTAATTAGATACTTGTAAATTGTTAGGTCGCTGAGATACCTGTGTGTAGCTGCGTACGTGCTTAGCTGGTAATTTAATATCAATCTTTGTGTTATTAATGTTTTACTTGAGTTACCAAAACAAATAATCGCAACTTTGAGTCGTGTTGTACGTTTACGTGTTATACGTTTACGTATTATACGTTTACGTATTATTCGTTTACGTATTATACGTTTACGTATTATACGTTTACGTATTCATTTATATTTCGCTTAAATGTGTAATTTTACGCATGCAGAATTATGGCAATGGACCGGATGTTGTTTGAGGGATACTAATAGCACACATGTACACCAGATGAATAATTGTTGGTCTCGTGATAAGGCAACGGGTTCTATGACACCTTTATACTGGTTGCTAAATTTTTATTTAAAAACGTAGCTTTGTGTTGTTATGGTTATTGCTTGTTACTGTTATTATTATTATTATTATTATTATCGTCATAACCATCATCGTTACGTCTCTTCCGCGTCTCGACATCGACGGAGAATCCTGTTGTTTCAAGACACCACGCCTGTGTTTGATAAGACACCACGCTCGGGTTGTGGTAAGACACCACGCTCGTGTTGTGGCAAACATGACATACATCGTGTTGTAGCAAGACACTACGCTCGAGTTGTGGCAAGACACCACACCCGTGTTGTGGCAAGACACCACGCTTGTGTTGTGGCAAGACACCACGATCGTGTTGACCACGCCCGTGTTGTGGTAAAACACCATGCTATGTTGTGGTAAGACACCAAACTCGTGTTGTGGTAAGACCCCACGCTCGTGTTGTGGCAAAGGCGCCACACCCGTGTTGTGGTAAAACACGACGCTCGTGTTTCGGTAAAGACACTACGCCCGTGTTGTGGCAAGACAACATGCTCGTGTTGTGGTAAGACATCACGCTCGTGTTGTGGTAAGACACCACGCTGGTGTTGTGGTAAGACACCACCCTGTGTTGTGGCGTCTCGCGGTTCCATCATCAGCAAAAGGTAACCTGATGTCTAAAGTTATCGTGTCGTTCGTGCCGACAGCCACTATAAGCCAACTAGGAACGGCCAATCAATATTCGTCAAGTTAACTTTGAATATCTGGCCATCGTGTACGTTCGTCTTGAAGAATGAATCAGGAACGAACGGCAACCTATTTACTCTACTAACTATTTGCTTGAACGAAGTTGGTTATTTGCAGGCGAATGTACAGAGTAATATGTGCTCTTCTGAAACAAATTCGTGACACACCCCGTTCAAGTTGATTAATTACCGCATTAGTGAAACGTTCTCCATGTAATTGGAAAATATTCTAATCTCCGTAAAGCTGACACCTCCGGGGAATTAAGACGCACATTTGGGTAGAACAGTTCGCAGGGATTATGTACAACGCAAAAAGCAGGCACAACCAACCACTATGTTTGCCTTAACAAGAAATCGATTCAACTGCATCATTTACTAATGCGTTAATAAGGGACAGTGCGGAAACGAAAACACTCATTAATGCCCTGACGTGCGCTTAACGCAACGACCTTAATGATGACTTGAGGCCGTGATGACCCGTTAGCCCTGACAGTGATCGCTCGCGTGGTGTTGCAATGAGTCAGTAGTTATACATGACATACATCGTTGAATTGTAATGACGTAATCATCGAGGCACTGACTGAACATGGTTTCCGAAAGGTGTTTGATTTTTCCCCGAATGACAGTTTGAAGCTTTGCAACGATCTACGAAATTTCCAACAGCTGCCTTACGATGTTCACGATTAATTAGTACTTGGAATCGATGTTCACGATTAATTAGTGCTTGGAATCGATGTTTTCGCATGAAATGCGATAGCACGTAGCGGCGAAAGTCGTGGAACTGTGTGGATGGAAGAGGTGGTTGGATTTGTGGTTTTATGGGGAAGTTTTGTTGGGAGGGCTGATATGTACATGAAGGATGGGCTTCATCTAAGTGGAAAGGGGGCGGCAGTATTCGCGGACAAACTTTCTGCAGCAGTACATAGTGGCAAGGGTACAATGACAAATATTTTTGGTAAACATTGTTTAAACTAGAAGTGTAGGGGGGTTACCTAGAGGTGTTTCAAGCAGAACAAGAGGCCACTGGTACAGACAAACCAATATCAAATCGTCCGAAAAACATCTCTGAAACAGGTTATAGATGCGTATGTTTAAATGCAAGGAGTATAGTAAATCAAAAAAACGAATTAAACATTATGTTAGAAGATATTGACCCTCACATAATTGGTATAACTGAATCATGGGCCAACATAGACATAACAGATGCCGAATTAGGACTGACAGGATACGTAATGTTTAGGAAAGATCGAATAGGAAGAAGGGGAGGGCGAGTTATTTTATATGTTAAAGAATCTATTCAGGCTTATGAAATAAAACTAGAAAGGGAAGCGGATTGCGATGAAGCTGTTTGGTGCAAAATTGTTTCAGGAAATTCAAAATTAACTATTGGATTAGTTTACCGAAGTCCAAACATAAACGAAGAGGACAACACACAAATAGAAAACGCTATAAAGGAAGTTAGTAAAGGGGAATGTATCATAATGAGAGATTTTAACCATGGACACAAACAATGGAATTCTCTAGAGAGCACAGGGAGTGAGGACCAACAATTTCTATGTTTAATCCAGGACAGCTTTCTTACTCAGCACGTGCTAGAACCAACCAGGGGTGAAAATGTATTATATATAGTTGTGTCATCACAAAAAGAATTAGTGGACAATGTAAAAATACTTGAACCATTGGGTAACAGTGACCATAATCAAATATATTTTGACATCATATATTTTGACATCAATGTAAAATCAGAAAGTAAAAATAAGAAAACGTACAAGAGAAACTTCCACAAAGGTAACTACAAAGATATGAGAAAATACTTAGCAAAGCTAGATTGGAATAACATGCTGATGAATAAGACCGCAACTGAATGTTGGAATATTCTAAAATATGAAATTGAGAGTATCATCGATAAATTTATTCCCTTCCAAAAACAAGGAAAACGGTGTAGAAAGAAACACTTGTCAAAAGAGGCTATTAGAAAAATAGTGTTAAAACAAACTATGTGGAGGGTTTATAGGCGTACCAGAAAGGAAGAAGACTATGCAAATTACAAAGAGGCACTTAATGCAGCTGCAACTGAAATCAGACAATCTAAAAGAAGCTATGAGCAAAAACTAGCATGTAACATAAAAATGACAGCAAGAGTTTTATGCATATGTCAGGAGTAAAGAAAACGTACAAGACAAGGTTGGACCTCTAGAAAACAGTGCTGGAAATATAATATCACAGGGGTTTTTAATGGCGGAAGACCTAAATGGTCACTTCAGTTCAGTGTTTACCAAAGAAAATATTAGTTCATTACCAGTTGCTAATGCTAAATTTCAGGAGGCTAAATCTGACTACTTAGGATTAGTTGTAACTCCAGAAATTGTAGCTAAGAAAATAAAGGCAATGAAGGATAATAAATCACAGGGAGTGGATGGGATTCCTCCAAAATTATTAATGGAAACAGTAGAACAAATCAGTATCCAACTTGTAGGAGTATTCAACTTGTCATTAAAAGAGGGACTTGTTCCGTTTGAATGTCAGTCAGTAAGTCAGAGAATCACAGACCAGTGAATTTAACGTCAGTAATTTGTAAATTTTTAGAAAGGTTAATTAAAGACCATATGGTGGACTTCCTCGTTAAGCATAAATTATTAAATTCATCTCAACATGGATTCCTTAAAGCGAAGTCATGCTTAACAAATATGTTATGTTTTTTGGAAGAAATCACTAAGTGGATAGACGTGGGATCGCCAGTAGATATTATCTACTTAGATTTTCAGAAAGCTTTTGACAAAGTGTCACATCAAAGATTACTACTTAAATTAAAAGCCCATGGTATCGGGGATAGCATAACTGACTGGATAGAAGAATGGCTGTCTGACAGAAGCCAACGAGTTGTAGTAGATGGAGAAGTTTCAAATTGGAAATCGGTTTTGAGTGGGGTACCTCAAGGATCAGTATTATTACCTATGTTATTCTTAATATATATATATATATATATATATATATATATATATATATATATATATATATATATATATATATATATATATATATATATATATATATATATATATATATATATATATATATATATATCAATGACTTGGACGACAGTATAACAAGTAACGTACTGAAATTTGCGGATGACACAAAACTGTTTAGAAAGGTTAATACTGATGGTGATAAACAACATTTACAAAACGATCTACACAGATTAGTGAAATGGCCTCAGAAATGGCAGATGTTTTTAAATTTTGGGAAATATAAATGCCTACATACAGGACATGGGAACTTGGATGTAAACTATAAAATGGGAGATACTGTTCTGGACACTTATATAAAAGAAAAGGACTTAGGAGTTAAAATAAGCGCTGATATGAAGGTTTCAGAGCAGTGTGGTATTGCAGCTTCAAAGGGTAATCAAATTCTTGGATTGATTAGAAAAAACATAACAGACAAGGGAAAAAGTTAATTATACCTCTTTATAAAACAATAGTTAGACCTCATTTAGAATACTGTATACAAGCATGGAGACCATATCGTAAGAAGGATACAGATACCCTTGAACGCATACAAAGGAGAGTAACTAAAATGATTCCAGAACTGAGATACCTTAGTTATGAAGAACGCCTGAAAGAATGTGTTTTAACAACTATAGAGACAAGGCGGTTAAGAGGAGATCAGATTGAAGTTTTTAAGATATTGAACGGGTATGAAAATATTGATAGAAATATGTTTTTCTCACTCAAGAAGGATAGCAGAACTAGAGGACATGAGGTAAAATTAGTAAAGGATCAATGTAGATTGGACATCAGGAAGCACTCGTTCTCACAGACGACAATAACTGAATGGAACAAATTGTCTACAGATTGTGTAACTGGTAGCAGCGTGAATATGTTTAAAAACAAGGTTGACACATATCTCAGGAGATCGGTTTATAAGTAGATGAACATTGTTGGACTCTGGATAAGCCAATGGCTTCCTTGTCCACTTGCCATCTGGGCATTTGGCTTGTATGGCAAATCTTGTTAAATCGTGTTAAATGTTGTTGCTACAACATTAAACCCAACATACACTTGTGTTTTACATCCAGGTGTCTAATTGGCACATCTAGTTATTGTCGCCATCAAGTTGAGGGCCGACATGACGTGGTTTACCGCCACCGAGACGTCTCCTAGCGGCGTCGGTGGTCTTACGACACCGGAAGTGGTCCATTTCGACTACACTGCGCCGCCGCGGAACGACAACTGTTCAACTTCCGGTGAGCGGGACGCGTTGGAGATCGTGCTTGCTGTCCTCACGGTCCCGCTGACGATACTCACCATTGGAGGCAACTTCCTGCTCATATTCACGATTCTCACGACGGAGCCTCTTCGGACGGTCACAAACTCCTACGTCGTGTCAATAGCGTTCAGGTCTGTACACAATACTTGCAAAACTACAGTAAAACTATTATGTTCATACACAGCGCGTGTACGTTGTCATACACACGTGTGTACGTTGTCATACACACGTGTGTACGTTGTCATATACACGTGTGTACCTTGTCATACACACGCGTGCACTGTATCATACACACGCGTATATATTGTCATACACACCCGTTTACGTTGTCATACACACGCGTGTACGTTGTCATACACACGTGTATACGTTGTCATCAAAGGTACAAAGCCTGATCCTTTTTATCTTTAAATCATGTATTACAGAATAAATTATATTCATTATAACATATTCACTGCCCAAATATGTTCAATGAACTACAATTTGTTAATATAACGTGACTGTCATCAGTTTAATTTGAACGTTTCGGCTCAAATATCATGTTTACATTGCCTGCTGAACGGCAATATCAGTATTCATAAGTATATATAGGCATCATAAGTATATATGTATAACATGATTTTATAATAAAAACGAATATAATTTGTACTTTCGTGTATTCTTTCCTAATATTTCCATCGACTTACTCGGTCTTCGTCGGTGGTCATGTGACACCAGCTGGTGAACGACTAGGGAAACTCCTGGTCGATGTTTCAGGTTCGTCGGATGTTTTTGAACGAATAGAAAAAAATTACTGAGATGTAATTACTATGTCAATCGTCGCATTCCAAGAAACAGGAACATAGATCCATTCAATGACCCAAGTAAATTGTTTGCTTCTGTTGTCATAGTGACCTGCTGGTGGGCGTGATCGTCATGCCGTCGTACGTCGTCGTCCAAGTGCTGCCGCCCACGACGGCGCACGTGCTGTGTGGCATGGCGACTGGGCTGGTCCAACAGATGTGCCATCGGGTCGTCGTTCTCACCGTCATGCTGGTCAGCATTGACCGCTGCGTCGCTGTTCGCATGCCGATACGCTACAACATCGTGTTGACGTTCCGCGTGACCGGCTGGGGAATGACGCTCGCCTGGTGCGAGAGCGCGCTCGTCTCGTGTCTGCACGTGTTCGCGTTGCGCAGTCACGTGACCTTCCACCCGGCCGCTGTTCTGTGTTCACTGCCTCCGCCGCCGCGGGGGGCGCTGTGGTCGGGCGCCGCCGTCGAGGCCAAGGTGGCTGTCGTCGCCCCCGCCTGCGTCATCGGTGTCATGTTCATGTTGATCGTGCGATCGGCGATTGCGCGGCGTCGGATATTCGCGCTGCTGCCCCTTGCGGTAACGACAGGAATTGCACCGACGCGAACGTCGTTCGACTACAGGAAGACGACGCTGCGCGCGATGTGCACACTCTTCGTCGTCATCGGGGCGCTCGCAGCATTCTGGGTACCGGATGCCGCCATAGAGATCTACGACTACGCGACGGGTGCAACTGATACGGGGAAGGGCGCTGTAATCGCCGCATGGGCCACGTGTGCCAGCAGTGGCGTCAACCCGCTTATATTTCTCTCGAACCGTAAGATCAAGGAACGGCTGCGTCAGATGGTTGGTAGAGGGTGCGGTGTGAACCGCTCGGCAGTCACCAGGTGTCAGAATGATATCTCACATACACAGGTGCCGTGTACGTCGACGACGGGCGTGCCATGTAGCGCTAGTGCTGCCACGGTCGGCACGATGTTCAGGAGCATGAACTTGAAACGTCCGTCGAACGCCCTTGAAGTTCCCGTCCGTGCGATGCCTTAGAGTCTCAGGTAGGGCGATGCTATGTCACAATATGGTCTTTGTGTCGACCAATACACTCAGTGGTGAAGTCACTGTCCACTTTAATGACCTCTTTTATATTTACTTACACATAGTAAATATGTAGATGGTAGTAAGCAAACGTTGAAGAACCTCTTAAGAGTGGGACAGGTTGTACACATCGAACCAATGGACAAAATGGTCGCTGCGGCTCAGGGCAGAAGAAGGTGGCGTGCGACTGTTTCCGCCCTATGCGGCGCCTTCGGCGCAGAGAGTATACTGGGAAAAGGAAGGCATCTGCCGTGTTTGAAAGGTTTTGTCTGGATACGAATGCCATCAATATTCATATCATTGCAAGTGAAACACATATCAGAAATCTCGTTCGCTCTTATAGAAACGGTTATTTCTATTCGAGCTTGTGAATATCTGTTCCGGTGACCGGATCAGACATAGATGTTGATAAATAGAAATATTGTTTCGATGTTGTATGCATAGTTGTTTCTAACTAAGCGGACACGTGGTGCACCATATTAATATATGATTCTCGTGATCCTCGTGATCCTCGTGATTCTCGTGATCCTCGTGATTCTCGTGATCCTAGTGATTCTCGTGATCCTAGTGATTCTCGTGATCCTAGTGATTCTCGTGATCCTCGTGATTCTCGTGATCCCAGTGATCATCGGGTCAAGTGATTCTGACATTTACAAGACTGGACGGTCATGTTAACGCAAAGTGTTACGCATAAATGTTGAAGTTCTTTTATTTCCATTTTTTATCCGACGCTGTCTGCCGCATGGAGAGAAGACTGTAAATGTTCAATTAATCGAACTGTAATTGTTTGTTGGAAAGTTGACAGGTTCGTTCCATCCATGCTAGTCAGATGTTCAACATATCGCTGTAATTATCGAGGTAAATATTGTGAATCGTTTCGTTCCTTTGATATCAAGAAATTGATGCGTGCTCGTGAAGTGGGACGGTCGTTTCTAAAGAGCAGACTTGCTTCGAGTTCACACTGAATAAGAAGAGTTCACACTGAATAAGAAGAGTTCACACTGAATAAGAAGAATATGTACCAGTTTTATTGCTGTTATACATAAAACTATGTCATTGTTGAGTAAAAACATGTGTTATTACATTTGTTCCTTTTGCTCTTCCTCGTGATTCCCTTCACAAAGGACTGAAGCCAACTAGTTATTGCTGCACTGATTCGGCTGTTTCCACCGCTAAGTATCGACAGCCTTTTCCCTTCACACTACAGTTGGTCCTATTACATTTTGACACATACTAAATCATGGTAACGAACCACGCTAACGAATTTCGTTCAGTGAACGAGGCGAAATCACCACAAAGTAGAACCACAGTTCCGGTGGACGAGTTCATTGCGTGCGATAGGTCCGAAGTTCACCCTATTTGTGGTTGCTGTAATGTCATATTTCGACATAAAACAAACTGTATTCGAATCATCCAAGTTGACACAACGATGCTCTGCAGTAGTATGCGTTATCAATGGAAGCGGATGTTTTTGAACGAATCCGTTTGTCGACGAGAAATATTTCACAATCGCTGGCAATGGCGTGTGAATACACACCCTGTGACGTTTCATGTGAACATGGGTCACTTTCAACAAGATTTGCCATCCAAGCCAAAGGCCCAGATAGCAAGTGGACAAGGAAGCCTTTGGCTTATCGAGAGTCCAACAATGTTCATCTACTTATAACCCGCCCTCCTGAGATATGTGTCAACCTTGTTTTTAAACATATTCACGCTGTTAGCAGTTACACAATCTGTAGACAATTTGTTCCATTCATTTATTGTCCTCTTTGAGAATGAGTGCTTCCTGATATCCAATCTACATTGATCCTTTACTAATTTTACCTCATGTCCTCTAGTTCTGCTATCCTTCTTGAGTGAGAAAAACATATTTCTATCAATATTTTCATACCCATTCAATATCTTAAAAACAATCTGATCTCCTCTTAACCTCCTTGTCTCTAGAGTTGTTAAACCACATTCTTTCAGGCGTTCTTCATAACTAAGGTCTCTAAGTTCTGGAATCATTTTAGTTGCTCTCCTTTGTATGCGTTCAAGCGTATCTATATCCTTCTTACGATATGGTCTCCATGCTTGTATACAGTATTCTAAATGAGGTCTAACTATTGCTGTTATATTTCTTCTAATCAATCCAAGAATTTGATTACCCTTTGAAGCTGCAATACCACACTGCTCTGAAACTTTCATATCAGCGCTTATTGTAACTCCTAAATCCTTTTCTTTTACAGTAGTACCCAGAAAAGTAGCTCCTATTTTATAGTTTACATTCAAGTTCCCATGTCCTGTATGTAGGCATTTACATTTCCCAAAATTGAACAGCATCTGCCATTTCTGAGGCCATTTCACTAATCTGTCTAGATCGTTTTGTAAATGTTGTTTATCACCATCAGTATTTACCTTTCTAAACAGTTTTGTGTCATCCGCAAATTTCAGTACGTTACTCGTTATACTGTCGTCCAAGTCATTGATATAAATTAAGAATAATATAGGTCCTAATACTGATCCTTGAAGTACCCCTCTCACAACCGATTTCCAATTTGAAACTTCTCCATCTACTACAACTCGTTATCTTCTGTCAGTCAGCCATTGTTCTATCCAGTCAGTTATGCTATCCCCGATACCATGGGCTTTTAATTTAAATAGTAGTCTTGGATGTGGCAGTTTGTCAAAAGCTTTCTGAAAATCTAAGTAGATAATATCTACTGGCGATCCCACGTCTATCCATTTAGTGATTTCTTCCAAAAAACATAACATATTTGTTAAGCATGACCTCGCTTTAAGGAATCCATGTTGAGATTAATTTAATAATTTATGCTTAACGAGGAAGTCCACCATATGGTCTTTAATTAACCTTTCTAATAATTTACAAATCACTGACTTTAAACTCACTGGTCTATAATTATCTGACTTGTTTCTCGAACCCTTTTTAAATAATGATATGATGTTTGCTTCTTTCCATTAAAACGGAACAACTCCCTCTTTTAATGACAAGTTGAATACTCTTGCAAGTGGTATACTGATTTGTTCTACTGTTTCCATTAGTAATTTTGGAGGAATCCCACCTCTCCCGGTGATTTGTTATCCTTCATTGCCTTTATTTTCTTAGCTACCAATTTCTGGAGTTACAACTAACGGACCTGAAATTTAGCATCAGCAACTGGTAATAAACTAATATTTTCTTTGGTAAACACTGAACTGAAGTAACCATTTAGGTCTTCTGCCATTAAAAACCCCTGTGATATTACATTTCCAGCACTGTCTTCTAGAGGTCCAACCTTGTCTTGTACGTTTTGTTTACTCCTGACATATGTATACAAACTCGTGCTGTCATTTTTTATGTTACATGCCAGTTTTTGCTCATAGCTTCTTTTAGTCTCATAACTTCTTTTTGTCATCTCAGTCAGACAACAGAAACATACAGGGGCAACTCTTCTGAGCACTGTGATACAGTTTGCAGTGTGCCTTAAATGTTAGGAAAAAAAAACAATTATACAAGGCAATGTCGCAGCCAAATAATACAGAAAAGGGAAACAAATAAATATATATTATTGTGGCTTTCGTAGCCATTCTGATCTATCTATATATTTAGTGGGATAGCTGCTACAATTTAGGAAACGCAGCAGCCCTAAGACTTGCTACAGTCTGGCATGGGCACATACCATTGTTAGGATTTTTTATTTAACACGTCCAATGACGTACACACTATTGGTTTAGTCTGTCCAGTGACGTACACTCTACTGACTTAACATGTCCAACAACGTACACCCTAGTGAATTAACGTCTAACAACATACACACACTGACTTAACATGTCAACAAAGTACACATCACTGACTTAACATTTCCAGCAACGTACATACTGTACTACTAACATATTATGTTCAGTAACGTACACACTAGTGGCTTAACATCTCCAACAATGTACACACTACTGATTTAACATGTCCATTACCGCATACGTTACTGAATTCACATGTCCGATAACGTACACACTACTGACTTACATGTCAAGTAACATAGGCAGTACTGATTGTTAAATAAAAATGCTGGAATCAGAGCGCGCATTAAACGAAACGGAGCGAGGACCAATTACACAGTTGTGACGGGCGCCACATTGCCCTCGTTAACCCTCGGGGGGGGTCATGAAGTACGCCGCTGTCATTTTTTGCTTTGGTCGTTAACGACTTTGGGCCAGCTTCAGTCGCCACCTGCGGCGAACTAGTGTTGTGTCTGTCGCGATGGTCACAGGACGATGTAAATATAGACGTGTTCGATCGAACGCAGCAACATTGACGGTATTTGCAGCAGCCGATGACACGTTTGACAGTGAAAGCTACGACGTAGCATTTGCGTTTGTTATACAGTGAACTGCGCTTGACAGAATCGCTGAGAAGAGAATCTGCGGTTTAGTAGAAACAAATGTGTTGGCTACGACGAAATAATTCCCTGTTCCCGCTACATACCGCTTGATTGAATGAACCATTTGGTATATGTGTTATACCCATGAGTGCACAGACATCGCGACAACACACAAGTACGTAGTACACACTATACTAAATATGATGCTGTGTTGCATACATTTTCACACGAATCCACACCCGAACGAACATGCAAGTGCATCCCACACGCATGCACGCACACGCACACGCACACACAGGCACACACTGTCGATCCTTGTAACCAGAAATACTCTTAAAGAAAGCCATGTACAAGATTATTTATCGGCAATAATAATTTCCCACAACGGGTTCGCAAAGAAACTAGGATTGGCAGTTTTTGTTCCGGCTACAAATGCATATCAGTCTCGATTAGACGAAATCACAGCAGAGTCGACAGACGAGTTCGTGACATTATTTTGGAAAGTCTTCACTCCCCGCACTACGTGTTTACTTTGCAGTCGACACAACACAGATAGCGCTGCCCCTCCACCACCTGGTTGGGCCGAGTAGCTGGCCATTGTACAACGGGTGTCCCTGTAGCATGGACGAGATGGTGGCTCTGGAAGCGGGCTGTGGCCGTCCAGCGCTCATCTCCCTGCTTCTGGTGTTGTTCGTGCGAGCAGGACATCGCGGCGCTGAGGCCAACTCTATATTCGCCTGCTACACGAAGACGGAACCAATCCCCGTCCTCAGTATCGACGCAAGACGGTTTCTTTGGCAACCCGTGTTCGGTGAGTTTTCAAATGTGCTCTTTGAATGGTGTTGCTTTAAGCTCTGGGAATGATGTTGCTTTAAGCTCTGGGAATGATGTTGCTTTAAGCTCTCGGAATGATGTTGCTTTAAGCTCTCGGAATGATGTTGCTTTTAAACTCTGGGAATGATGTTGCTTTAAGCTCATACATTGACGCCAAACACCATATTTCTGTCGGTTTCATTAACTCATGTTGTAACTTCTATTAAACCAAAGTTGCAACGAAACCTAATATATGTTGTTCGCTGAGTGGCTATCGGATGATAGCAACATGAAACTGTGCTATTCACGAAGGTCCGGTGCATAATTGACAATCAATTGCTTCTCAACGAACGCGAAGAAATTCATTCCGCAAGAAGGTGTTGCGATCAACATATACTAAACCTAGTAACATCGGCAAAACTGCGGTGTATTAGATATGATGGACAAAGTAAATAAAATTAGGAAATTCAGCAATTTAAAATGTGTGGCACATCGTTGTGAGATATTTCGCATCTCTGTTTTTTGTTATACTGACACGTGTAAACAATGAGGGCAGAATGTATTCTAATTATCGATGGCCCTCTGAGAGAACGAGTACTTAATCATGTCCAATATACAGTGTTTTTTTACTAATTCTACTTCGTTCTCTCTATCTTTACTCTGTTTCTTAAATTAGAAGAATGTATTTCTAACATTATCTTCTTAAACTTGAAATATTAAAAAAAACTTTCAATTTGGTCTCCTTTTAATCTCCAAGTTTAAGGCGATATCAAACTACATTTTTTGTGTAGCGCTCTTCATTACAAACTTCTATAAGTTCTAAAAATCTTAGTTGATCTTCTTTTTATTCCTACCAACTGACTTATGTCCTTATCAAGATATGTCGCAATATTCTATATGAGGTTTGACTACTGCTTTATACAAGGGTGTAATTAACCTTTTCTTTCTATAGTTTATATTTCTCCTAATTAACCCGATTTTATATTTTGACGTGGAATCAAATATTAATCTGAAACTTTCATGCCAGAAATATATGTTACTCCTAATTCCTTTCATTTATTTTGTGTTATATGTTCCAATTTCTTCCAGATAGGTATATACAATTGAATAACATCAATTGTACATATTACGTTTGACTAACATGTGTAGATCATCTTGTACATATTACGTTTGACTAACATGTGTAGATCATCTTGTACATATTACGTTTGACTAACATGTGTAGATCATCTTGTACATATTACGTTTGACTAACATGTGTAGATCATCTTGTACATATTACGTTTGACTAACATGTGTAGATCATCTTTTACATATTACGTTTGACTAACATGTGTAGATCATCTTGTACATATTACGTTTGACTAATACGTGTAGATCATCTTGTAAATGTTGTGTAACGCCCTCTCATTATGACTTTTTTAAACATTTTAACAAAATTCGCAGTGAAATTAACATCGTACGGCCGTTTCCTGTTGATGTTGACAGATGAAGTTATTACCTGCAAATCAAACAAACCTGCAACGACTTAGTAGACAACAAACCGGTAGTGAATTACCCATCGCAAGCAAGAGATTACACGCTGACCGGAAGTCTGTCCGGAAGTGTGTGCGCTAGAAAATTTTTTTACAGCTTAAGTTAGAAAGTGAACATAGATTACTGCATTAAATGATGAAAAGTAGGTCTAGATTAGTGTGCTCTTACCAATATTTATGATCCTTATAAAATCGACGACCGGTGTCGGTGCTAGCCTCACCTCGGTCTGCAGGGAGAAAGAGAGAGCAAAGTATGCTTGTTTAAGCAGGTGAGATACACCAACTACAAAGTTTCTCTGTTAGACGAATGCTTGATTAAATACTCCAAATATGAACATCAAATGCGATTACAAACCCGGGCGTCCGGTGTTTTGGGTGTCATACTGACACGTCACATGCGGTTGACCTCTTCGCCAGATTGTTCGCCATTACTGTTGCGTCGAGGGGCCCCACTGCCTCTGTCTATGGAACTCCTCGACCCGCTCTACGAGAAGGTGACGCGGCAGACTCTGCGGTCGGCCATCAAACAGGCCCGCAAAATCAGGCTGAGAAAAGCACAACAGGACATACAGTTGATGAAAGTGAGTAGTGTTGTGTATGTGTGCACGTGGCCGTGCGCGTGTGAAATACGGTTGTTGTACGTTTGTAGCATTGTTTTAACTGAATTTAATAACATTTCTAACAGCAGAAGCAACTAGATAACCAGGCAAGTGTTTCTTCTGATAAACACACGGGAGCTTTTATTTGCTCACTAATTAATTTTACAAATGTAATAATTAATGACCACATTTGAGGGATACATCCAACTTTGTTATCAGATATGCACCGTTGTGTTTACACGAGCGATGTACACCTCAATTTGTCGGGCGAAACATCGACACATAACTAAACTATTTGTGCGTTTCAAGACGAGCGACATGTCACTGCAACATGTCACTGCGACCTATATATTGATTCGTGCTAGTCCCGATATAAGTTTTGGTGAAAGGTCTCGACTGGTGTGCCTGCTGCCAGTCGCTAATTGTCCACTGCTGCCGATTGTTGGCGAAATTGGGATCAGGCTTAATTATAACCAGACAAAACGATACCAAAATTGGCTTCGCTAATCGGTGTTTTCATTCTTGCACCGCCATGTCGCGCGACACATTGCGGACAAAATCTCTCGTGTAAACCAGGCTCTACTTATCGGCAGGGTTCTATTGCAAGCAGGGTTGTTATTGTTGTTGTTGTTGTTGATCTTAGTTTTATTTTTTAAATGTTTATTTCGATTTAAAAACCTCATTATGTTTGTGTTATGTCACCATTTTCCCTCGTGCCGTCTTTCCCAGGAGATCACGGTGCTGCAGAGACAGAATCAGACGAGTCGGGACGGTGACGACAGCAAACTGGGTGTTTACGAAAAGGTAAATGTCAGTATTTTATTATTTCCCGATTACAAAAAACCGCACCGTATTTGATCGTTAAGAGTAACTGAGTATGTTTGTAGTTCACCAATTTTTCAAATAAACATTTGAAAATGATGTCCACGTTCACTTTTCAGACCCGAAACCGAAGTTAGAAAGCCGCCTCATGAATTAGTGTTAGCGTTGATTTCAATCTGCTTAAACAGCACAAGATGACCTGTGGCAAGTCTTATTCGCAACCATTCGAGTTCTACAGGTAAAAATGGTCACGGACGTTTTTGAAATGATCCGTTTTGGGGAAAAGAAGGAATGACTAGATAATGGAAGGAAGGACGGGTGAGTGGGGAGAGACGTCACACTGTAGTCATTGAAAGATAATACTACCGATTATTGAGTAAACGTAACATCATAAATCTAAAAGCATCGATATCCGATCGTACACGGAATTGATTTCCTTGTGGGAGAAGGTCGGCTGTTTCGTTGTGGGAGAAGGTCGGCTATTTCGTTGTGGGAGAAGGTCAGGTATTTCGTCGTGGGAGAAGGTGAGCTATTTCGTTGTGGGAGAAGGTCAGGTATTTCGTTGTGGGAGAAGGTCAGGTATTTCGTTGTGGGAGAAGGTCGGCTATTTCGTTGTGGGAGAAGGTCAGGTATTTCGTTGTGGGAGAAGGTCGGCTATTCCGTTGTGGGAGAAGGTCAGGTATTTCGTTGTGGGAGAAGGTCGGCTATTTCGTTGTGGGAGAAGGTCGGCTATTTCGTTGTGGGAGAAGGTCAGGTATTTCGTTGTGGGAGAAGGTCGGCTATTCCGTTGTGGGAGAAGGTCAGGTATTTCGTTGTGGGAGAAGGTCGGCTATTTCGTTGTGGGAGAAGGTCGGCTATTCCGTTGTGGGAGAAGATCAGCTATTTCGTCGTGGGAGAAGATCGGGTATTTCGTTGTGGGAGAAGGTCGGTTATTTCGTTGTGGGAGAAGGTCAGCTATTTCGTTGTGGGCGAAGGTCAGGTATTTCGTTGTGGGAGAAGGTCAGGTATTTCGTCGTGGGAGAAGGTCAGCTATTTCGTTGTGGGAGAAGGTCAGGTATTTCGTTGTGGGAGAAGGTCAGCTATTTCGTTGTGGGAGAAGGTCAGGTATTTCGTTGTGGGAGAAGGTCGGCTATTTCGTTGTGGGAGAAGGTCAGGTATTTCGTTGTGGGAGAAGGTCAGGTATTTCGTTGTGGGAGAAGATCAGGTATTCCGTTGTGGGAAAATGTCAGCTATTTCGTTGTGGGAGAAGATCAGGTATTTCGTTGTGGGATAAGGTCAGCTATTTCGTTGTGGGAGAAGATCAGGTATTTCGTTGTGGGAGAAGGTCAGGTATTTCGTTGTGGGAGAAGGTCGGTATTTCGTTGTGGGAGAAGGTCAGGTATTTCGTCGTGGGAGAAGGTGAGCTATTTCGTTGTGGGAGAAGGTCAGGTATTTCGTTGTGGGAGAAGGTCGGCTATTTCGTTGTGGGAGAAGGTCAGGTATTTCGTTGTGGGAGAAGGTCGGCTATTCCGTTGTGGGAGAAGGTCAGGTATTTCGTTGTGGGAGAAGGTCGGCTATTTCGTTGTGGGAGAAGGTCGGCTATTTCGTTGTGGGAGAAGGTCAGGTATTTCGTTGTGGGAGAAGGTCGGCTATTCCGTTGTGGGAGAAGGTCAGGTATTTCGTTGTGGGAGAAGATCGGCTATTTCGTTGTGGGAGAAGGTCGGCTATTCCGTTGTGGGAGAAGGTCAGCTATTTCGTTGTGGGAGAAGATCAGGTATTTCGTTGTGGGAGAAGGTCAGCTATTTCGTTGTGGGAGAAGGTCAGGTATTTCTTGTGGGAGAAGGTCAGGTATTTCGTTGTGGGAGAAGGTCAGCCATTTCGTTGTGGGAGAAGGTCAGGTATTTCGTTGTGGGAGAAGGTCGGCTATTTCGTTGTGGGAGAAGGTCAGGTATTTCGTCGTGGGAGAAGGTCAGCTATTTCGTTGTGGGAGAAGGTCAGGTATTTCGTTGTGGGAGAAGGTCAGCTATTTCGTTGTGGGAGAAGGTCAGGTATTTCGTTGTGGGAGAAGGTCGGCTATTTCGTTGTGGGAGAAGGTCAGGTATTTCGTTGTGGGAGAAGGTCAGGTATTTCGTTGTGGGAGAAGATCAGGTATTCCGTTGTGGGAAAAAGTCAGCTATTTCGTTGTGGGAGAAGGTCGGCTATTCCGTTGTGGGAGAAGGTCAGGTATTTCGTTGTGGGAGAAGATCAGGTATTCCGTTGTGGGAAAAAGTCAGCTATTTCGTTGTGGGAGAAGGTCGGCTATTCCGTTGTGGGAGAAGGTCAGGTATTTCGTTGTGGGAGAAGGTCAGGTATTTCGTTGTGGGAGAAGGTCAGGTATTTCGTTGTGGGAGAAGGTCAGGTATTTCGTTGTGGGAGAAGGTCGGTATTTCGTTGTGGGAGAAGGTCAGGTATTTCGTCGTGGGAGAAGGTGAGCTATTTCGTTGTGGGAGAAGGTCAGGTATTTCGTTGTGGGAGAAGGTCGGCTATTTCGTTGTGGGAGAATGTCAGGTATTTCGTTGTGGGAGAAGGTCGGCTATTCCGTTGTGGGAGAAGGTCAGGTATTTCGTTGTGGGAGAAGGTCGGCTATTTCGTTGTGGGAGAAGGTCGGCTATTTCGTTGTGGGAGAAGGTCAGGTATTTCGTTGTGGGAGAAGGTCGGCTATTCCGTTGTGGGAGAAGGTCAGGTATTTCGTTGTGGGAGAAGATCGGCTATTTCTGTTGTGGGAGAAGGTCGGCTATTCCGTTGTGGGAGAAGGTCAGCTATTTCGTTGTGGGAGAAGATCAGGTATTTCGTTGTGGGAGAAGGTCAGCTATTTCGTTGTGGGAGAAGGTCAGGTATTTCGTTGTGGGAGAAGGTCAGGTATTTCGTTGTGGGAGAAGGTCAGCCATTTCGTTGTGGGAGAAGGTCAGGTATTTCGTTGTGGGAGAAGGTCGGCTATTTCGTTGTGGGAGAAGGTCAGGTATTTCGTCGTGGGAGAAGGTCAGCTATTTCGTTGTGGGAGAAGGTCAGGTATTTCGTTGTGGGAGAAGGTCAGCTATTTCGTTGTGGGAGAAGGTCAGGTATTTCGTTGTGGGAGAAGGTCAGCTATTTCGTTGTGGGAGAAGGTCAGCTATTTCGTTGTGGGAGAAGGTCAGGTATTTCGTTGTGGGAGAAGATCAGGTATTCCGTTGTGGGAAAAAGTCAGCTATTTCGTTGTGGGAGAAGATCAGGTATTTCGTTGTGGGATAAGGTCAGCTATTTCGTTGTGGGAGAAGATCAGGTATTTCGTTGTGGGAGAAGGTCAGGTATTTCGTTGTGGGAGAAGGTCGGCTATTTCGTTGTGGGAGAAGGTCAGGTATTTCGTTGTGGGAGAAGGTCAGGTATTTCGTTGTGGGAGAAGATCAGGTATTTCGTTGTGGGAGAAGGTCGGCTATTTCGTTGTGGGAGAAGGTCAGGTATTTCGTTGTGGGAGAAGGTCAGGTATTTCGTTGTGGGAGAAGGTCAGGTATTTCGTTGTGGGAGAAGGTCAGCTATTTCGTTGTGGGAGAAGGTCAGGTATTTCGTTGTGGGAGAAGGACAGCTATTTCGTTGTGGGAGAAGGTCAGCTATTTCGTTGTGGGAGAAGGTCAGGTATTTCGTTGTGGGAGAAGATCAGGTATTCCGTTGTGGGAAAAAGTCAGCTATTTCGTTGTGGGAGAAGATCAGGTATTTCGTTGTGGGAGAAGGTCAGCTATTTCGTTGTGGGAGAAGGTCAGCTATTTCGCTTAGTAGCATGCATCGACACATGTTTTCAAAGGGCCATGTGTTGCCTGTTTGTAGCACGTGTTCAGCCGTCTGCAATGGAGACACGACGAACTGAAGACGGCCACCAAGAACATCTCCACACTGATGAGGACGTCTGTCGTCATAAAGCTCAACAGAGTAGGGCCGGCGGCGTCACTGCCAGTAATGGCAGCACTCGTGCTAATTGATTAACACCACTAATTAAAATGTGAAGCATCAAAAGTGACACATGTAACGACCAATCCGTAACATTAACCGTATTACTAAGTAATTTAGGGCAAATGTGCGATTTGGCCTCGGGCGCTAGTGGATCATTATAAGCCGGTGGTATAAATGTCTTGACCGTAGCGGCATCTGACCGGACTACCTTTGAACAAGCAAGTCATGGCAACGAATTATTTATAGGTGAGGCACGAATGTACTGGTCGGCGTCAAATTTGAGTTACTAAATAGAATGAGCCGTTTTCAAAAAATCTGAAGAGATCGATATGCTAATTCATGAACAGTTACTTCATGAATTCAATACAGACAAATTGTTGGAAAAGTTGTTTTGAGTGAAATACGTACGGTAACCGAATGCTGACAACAGGTGCCGCGGAACGACGCTCCAACTTAAAAATTCTAGCTAAATACTCGTACGCAACGCATTAAATGTACAAACACAAACGTCACAAATGTGGTGCGATAGAACCGCCATCTAGCGATCGTTGTCCTTATGAAATACCAAAATATATCTAAAAAACTGTTTGCGTCATTTTCTTCGAAGCAATTAACTCCCAAGGACCGATAAATCCGCCCAGAGACGTCTGTAATGCGATATCCTTCCGTGTCACTCAGCGAGCAAGTGTAGTTCCTGACTGTGTCGGGCTTCATTAGAGTCAGTGTCCGGAGAAGTACATCTGTTAATTAGTGCTCACGCCTTATTCCGACATGCACTGTCCAGCTCGGCACCCAGATCACAATTGCTGGTTTCAAACATCCGCTCTGCCTTAAAGTCCACGTCCCGTCCGCGGACCTAGAGGGGGCGCGAGTGTACGCATGGGACGTTGTGACGTAACGGGACCGTTGTGACGTAACGGGGATGTTGTGAAACTTCCCGCCGAGTGGCGCACGCGCTGACTTTACGCCATTGCCGCAGCCAAGCCGCGGACGTGCCCGGTACACAGGAATGGCCAACTCCTTTGAGCAAAGAGAATTAGAGACGGGGAATATAGAGGCGGAGGAGTATATAGCAAAATAAACTTACAGTGTGTGGCACGCATTATTGTCGTCACGCAGTGTTTTCTTCCTCATAGCTCCCTTCATAAAGGCGCGAAGCCGACCGGTTCTTGCACTAGTGCACTGCTTCGGCTGTGGTCATTTTGTATTGCTCCCATCAACAACCTTTCCTCAGCGTTTCACCCCCTGTCGCCTCTCTCACGTCCTTCTTAAGGCAGTCTTCCACAATCTCAACAGTGGTCTTCCCCTGTTCGTGCGGCTGCACTGTTTCACCGCCTCTGCTCTCCTTGGTAATCTGCCCTCCTACGTCCTCACCACCTCCTACACATCCCTACTAAACTTCCCGTTGAGCTGAGCTCAATGCATATGTTATATTTACATAATTTGAATTTGTTTCACAGGTCACTCAGCGACAGAAACGATTGAAGGCAGCCATGAAACACGTCATCAATAACATGTTAACCACGTCAAACGTTATGCGACGGACCGTGAGAAAGGCGCAAAGTAATGTTACATCTTTAGGCGCCACCTGGAAACATTAGAGTAGGACATTACACGGAACCAGCGTTATGTAGCCTCACACTCGCTCTTACATACATTAAACTTAAATTACATCGATCTGTGGTTGCATTGCCGTGAGAATGTCCTCGTTCTTCACGCACAGGCACGCGCACACACGCACGCGCACGCGCACACGCACACGCACACGCACACGCACACGCACACGCACACGCACACGCACACGCACACGCACACGCACACGCACACGCACACGCACACGCACACGCACACGCACACGCACACGCACACGCACACGCACACGCACACACACACACACACACACACACTAACATTATTGTAGTAGAATGTAATTTCGCTGTTCCTCTTTAATCATAATGTGATCCCATCGTCAAGACACATCGATAGATGTGCATTTTTCCTTTCTCATGGAGAATGTTGCGGACTTACCTGACCGTTAATACGTGTTTTGTTTTATTCGACAAAGTTTCAGTTTTTCTTCTTACCGTCCGTCTTCTTTGAAACGGATGAAGATGTTTAATTCAGCAACTGACTCTCATACAAAGATTCGCTCATCCTTCTACGTTCTTCTGTCTTCGCCTATATTCTGTGGCTGTGTTAGTAATAAACAGTAAGAACACACATCATATAGCTACAATCAGTATTTTTTCGTCTTTGACAAACAAGCCAGAGTCATTATTTCCTTGCTCGCTGTGCAGGGGTATCTTTTGACATACGTAGCTGGTGGCCGAACATGGACCATTTTCTTATTAGGCCACTTTCAAGACCAAAGATGTCGGTTAATGATACGTACGTTCTGTGTTCCAGAACAAATATTCCAACTGAGACAAGATGCGGAGACATCCAGCATCAATGGCTCCGCCAGCGACCAGTCGGCTAAGCGTCTACAGCGGCAAGTCAGAGCCAAGTTGAACCAGATCCGTCAGCGACACTTCTCGACGACGCGACATCGGGCCGCCTCTGTCGCTACCCGGGCGATGAGAACACTGGCGAGGGTCAATGCTACGGACAGGTGAGTCGGTTACTTCACTGTCCAGAGGTATCACTTCTCCCGTATTGCCGAGAATTTTACCGATTTGCTAAAAACAATTACCTGATTATGAATGATTATCTCACGATCACATCACAAACCTCCAGCCTATAATTAATTAACATTATTAAATATGTTTGACCATGATAAATGTGTGGTAAAATGGTTTTAAAATATAAATACAATACACTCAGATTTGCAAAAATACACAAGAATACCACAGTTTGCAGCGTAGAATTCAAACAATTTCCCCATGCATAGGCGAGACCGGGGCTAGTTGTATACAGGGGCAGGTTGTTACAGACGCGTTTTACGAAAACATAGCACACATATGGAGTAACCATTGACAGTAGTTGGTTGGAGGTCCACCAGCAGACACACTGTCGAAAAATCGGGAGCTAAGAAGACGAAATTAACGAGGTGTGGACAAAAATGACTTTTTCACTATTTCATACTCCATTCAATCATTTGCATTTCATTCACAATTGTTTGTTATGTAAGAATCCGGGGAATGAGCTCCCTTTGGTAACTAAAAATGAAAAGCTTAATATATGAAGCTGTGAACCTCTACATTGTCACTGCGTATAAGATGTATAAGTGTGTATAATCCAATTAATGGAATAACAGTAACATGTACGAGTGACGCTTGCTTTGCACGTGTTCTTTGCTGTAACATATATGAAGCTGTGAACCTCTACATTGTCACTGCGTATAAGATGTATAAGTGTGTATAAGATGTATAAGTGTGTATAATCCAATTAATGGAATAACTGTAACATGTACGAGTGACGCTTGCTTTGCACGTGTTCTTTGCTGTAACATCGTGTCCCGTATGATGTAACAACTTGCCCCACTTACGGGGCTAGTTGTTACAGTCGACCGCGCCTGGGAAACGTCATATGCCTACCTAACTACAATATGGAATATCAATGGTATGGTACATTTTATTAACACGAATAATACATTTAGTGTATACGTTGACATAAATAATGTATCTAACACATTTTTCACAAAAAGGTGATTTTTACTGAACTTTGTAACAACTAGCCCCGGTCTCCTCAACTGTTGGATCTAGCACACATATTCTCCCGGTCTAGTCAGGTCAGAAGAGGGAAATATCTCCATTTCACCTACTTCTGTGGTGGCGTCTCTGGTCGTCTTGCACGGATAGCGGTTAGAAGTCAGAAGTGGCTTGATGAGAAACTGTTGCATGCTATTCATATCCTTACACGCACTCATTTTTGAACGACCAATCTTCCGTTCACCCTTCAATGTATGGTGCTGTCCTCTGGTGGTCCACTCACTACTTTCACAGTCATAATCTTCATGAACCTCACCACCCGGCCAGGCATGACTCAAGAGACCACGTCCGTCGGGTGAGAGAGCTGTCTACGCGGATGAAGACTGCAAAGTTAGAGACGATCTATAACGACTTCAATCGCAGCCTGCATCGTGCCAACACATTGCAAACCCGAGCAAGAAAGGAGACTAAATCTCTCCGACTGATGTTAAGGAAGACGAAACGGTCATTGGTACGTAGGAACATCCAGTACGCCAGTGGAACCAAGACAATTATCGAATACAATACATAACAATCATTCAATAATTTAACATTTAACATGTGGCAATTTAATTACAGTTGCAGATGGCGCGAAATTGAGCCACAAATCATCACATACTTCATTATGAGATTTGTAAAATATGAATAAGTGTATGATATTTTGGTAACAGTTGTCATAACGTTCGCTTGCGTGTGTTACCTAATTGGCAATGATCGTTGTCGATCTGTTGTGCGGTGTTCCATGTAGCGTACAATTGCTTCCACCCAACGGCTCAAGTTGGAAGAGGTGGTGGTGTTGGCATTTTGTTATCGGACCGTGTTGAAATTTGAGAAGATTCTTCTTTCTCTGCATATTTTGTATCGACCTCCAGGACAGCCAGCTAACTTCTATGAACCATTTCAGGTTGTGTTGGAACAACTCTACATTCAGAATTTTTAAAAATACTATCGCTTACTTGTGTGGACAATACTATCATTTACTCGAAGCTTTACTTAAACAAGCTCCGATAACCACCAAATCTGTATCCCAAAAAATCACCGGCTCGTGGATGACTCCTGAAATTTAACAATCTAAAAAGAGTCGTCTGGTCTGCCTTTCTAGACCATACTTTCTAGACCATACTTTCTAGATCATACTTTCTAGATCATACTTTCTAGACCATACTTTCTAGATCATACTTTCTAGATCATACTTTCTAGACCATACTTTCTAGATCATACTTTCTAGACCATACTTTCTAGACCATACTTTCTAGACCATACTTTCTAGATCATACTTTCTAGACCATACTTTCTAGATCATACTTTCTAGACCATACTTTCTAGATCATACTTTCTAGATCATACTTTCTAGACCATACTTTCTAGATCATACTTTCTAGACCATACTTTCTAGATCATACTTTCTAGATCATACTTTCTAGACCATACAAACAAATTCTCTACTTGTTTCTTTTACACCTGCCACAGCTGATGAAGTAAGGACAATAATCATGTATAATGTATTGCAATCAGTTTACAAACAGCTTCATTCTATAGAGACTGCTCTTTTAAAAATACACAATGATTTTACTCCAAATGTGGACAAAACACAAAAGTAAAATAACAGCGCTTGTTTGGTTTGTCTGCTACTTTTGATACTATTGATCATAACATATTCATTAAACGCTTGTCGCTGTGGTATGGCATATCTGGCACAGCCCTGAGCTAGTTTTCATCATACTTAACCGATATACACCAAAGAGTGAATATAGCTAATTGCTTTTCAGCGGCCCTGCCCAGTTCATGTGGTGTTTCTCAGGGTTCTGTTCTTGGACCGTTACTTTTTACCCTTTACAGCATAACACTCAGCTCAGGTATTCAAAGTCACAACTTGGACCACCACCTGTATGCAGATGATTCACAGTTTTACCTTTCCCTTGTCACCACGGATAGAAATTGCTCCTTAAACCAACTTAGGGAATGTATCCATGCGTTTCTCAGGAGTCACAAACTAATTGAAATTTAGACAGAATACTTCACAAACTTGACGTTTTTGCTGCTTTTATCACATTCGTGATCTTCGCCGTATTCACCGGTGTCTGTCTTTTGTTGTCGCCAAAACTGTTGCAAATGCTCTTGTTAGCAGTAGACTTGAGTATTGCAATTCACTTTGTCACAATATTGCTCTCAGGGACATCTTTAGATTTAAACGTGTGCAACATTGTTTGGCAAGGGTAGTTACCCGGTCTCCTCGTTTCTCCCACTCAGTACCACTTCTTAAACAATTGCGTTGGCTCCCTGTCCGATATCGTATTTTAAAGATATGTTTAAGATCTGTACAATTACCTGTCAAATACTTTCATCAAAACAACCAGCATATTTACTTTCACTGCTCACTCCTGCAAGACAGCCTAGGCGGCTTCGATAATCTAATTCCAATATACTTTTTGCTCCCAGTGTTAAGACAAATGTCGGAACTAGAGCTTTTTCAGTTGCTGCAACGACTCTGTGGAACTCACTTCGTGTTAGTGATAAGTTTGTAGGAAATATAACAAAATGTTGTCGTAAACTAAAAACACATCTGCTTAAAATTGCTTATCCTCCATAACTCCCCAGCGTAGTGACCCAACTGTTAACAACTGGAATTGTTTACAACCGAGCTCGGGTCTCCCGAGGATGTTAGTGCAATAGAAGTATTTTATATTGTATTGCATCACATTTCAAATGTCGTTCATCTTTATCGCATAAATGTCACAGCAGAGACTCAGACTCAGAGTCAGACTCATTTATTTTGACCAAGTAAATGTAACACAATCGACATATAAACAAAGTAAATAAAATAAATGGTCACGGAGACTCCCATTAAGACATTGAGTATGTCGCTATCATGGGAGCCACCATACACACGAGAGCATATAACTATTCTACTATTCCTTAATTCCCAGGAATAGATTCTAAGTAGTAGGTAGGTTAGCATTGTTTTAGTTGTACGATAATAGGTAGTTTGCACACATATAACATATAATAGTCGCTGGCAAGAATCACTTTTGTTTTTAAATGTCATGTATCGATTGGAATATTTGGCATTGATGCTACGGCACTGTCAACCAGTTTAAAAACAATTAACATAATATTAGTATGTGACACATGATGGAAGCTGATTGGTCAGTGGTTGACGTGCAGCAATAATAGTTTTATCGAAAAAACAGTTTGTTGTCGTAATTGAATCTTAGATGTAATGGTTACTGCTGTGTGTGCATGTCGTGTATCTGCGTACACAGGAGAAATCACACAGCATCCAGCTCCGTATCGGGAGTACGGTGAATAGATCACAGAATCTGGTGACGTCATCAAGACAAATGACAACAACAAGCCGTCGAACTCTAAAGGTGACCTTTGATAATTTTTTTTGCTCTCTGGCTGGCTAACGTGTCCGTCCGTTCGTTTTCTGGGCGGAGTTGTTTTGTATGTTTATATAATTTGACCTCATTACGTAACCTACACAGTGCGAAACAGTATGAAGAACGCAGTGTTTACTTGTATGTCACCTACATCGATTATAATATTAATGCTGATAATCCTGACGATCTGAGATTTGTTCGTTGCCAGCTTAAAATACAGGATGATATAGTATGTGTAGTCGTGTATTGAGGATATGCTGATCTAAATGTAGTGGACGTGTGTCTAAAACGATAGAACAATGCATGGTATTGTAAGGTAGTACTGTTTAGTTAATTTCAACGACTCCAAACGCTTACATAGATACATTAGTTAATTGTATGCATTTATCGGAGGCATTTGATGCGTATAATTAACTGCACAGGTATACCGCTGAAGTAGTCAACAATT
>BSQZ01000034.1:2790000-2792500 GCA_033239005.1 Lamellibrachia satsuma | reverse complement strand
AATCGTTACTCAGAGTGAGTTACACTTTCAACGACAAACCTGTTCAGCCAAATCCCAACTTCTATTGAAGCGTAAAGTTCAAGACAACGATTGTCTTATGCTGATGTTTATGGTGATGGCAGTGGTGGTCCTCACATCTATGGTGACAATGATGACAATGATGATGTGGTGACGGTGATTGGTGGTTATGATGATGAAGATGACAATGATTGTCTTATGCTGATGTTTATGGTGATGGCAGTGGTGGTCCTCACAGCTATGGTGACAATGATGGCAATGATGATGTGGTGACGGTGATTGGTGGTTATGATGATGAAGATGACAATGATTGTTGTATGCTGATGTTTATGGTGATGACAGGGGTGGTCCTCACAGCTATGGTGACAATGATGGCAATGACGATGTGGTGACGGTGATTGGTGGTTATGATGATGAAGATGACAATGATTGTCTTATGCTGATGTTTATGGTGATGGCAGTGGTGGTCCTCACAGCTATGGTGACAATGATGGCAATGACGATGTGGTGACGGTGATTGGTGGTTATGATGATGAAGATGACAATGATTGTTGTATGCTGATGTTTATGGTGATGGCAGTGGTGGTCCTCACAGCTATGGTGACAATGATGACAATGATGATGTGGTGACGGTGATTGGTGGTTATGATGATGAAGATGACAATGATTGTTGTATGCTGATGTTTATGGTGATGACAGTGGTTGTCCTCATAGCTATGATTACAATGATGGCAATGACGATGTGGTGACGGTGATTGGTGGTTACGATGATGAAGATGACAACGATGAAAACAATTATAGTTGGGCAATTGTTGTACACGTGACGATGACGACGAGAACAACGAGCATCATGGTTATTATGATGAAGATTAGTATTAGTGTCATTGTTGTCGCTGTTGATAATGATGTTGTTATTATTAGTGTTAATAATATTATTATTAAAATTACTGTCATGATGATATTTAAGACGAAGAGTTTAACTTGCAGTTAAGGCCGCCGCGACGACACTGCAAAAATACGTGACTTTGGAGCAGAGACTTCGTGAGAAGGCGGGGAGCTCACAGGAACACGCTAAGCGGTGTCGTCGAGGTCTAGACGAGATCCGGGAACGACTCCATGCGCAGACGAAAACGTTCCAACTCGTCCAGGCAATGTATCGTTACATGCTGCATCTAAACTGCTACATGGGAAGCATAAAGACCGGTTTACACGAGCGACTAATTGCCCAATTGTTTGGCCGACACGGTGTCGCGAGATTTCTCGGTGCAAGAATCGGTCGCGTAAACACCCTCGCGAGACCAATTAGCGAGGTCAATTTGTGAATTTTCATCAAAGCTCAAATCGGGAGTGGCACGCTTGTCTAAACGCACACACAATTTAGCTGCGCATTATCATGGAAACTGATGTCGCCCGAACAAAGTGGGAAAAAAATCGCTCGTATAAAACGGTCTTCGTGTACGAATTCAGTTACACTGCTCATGTGTGGATTCTTTTATTAATAATGTTGTATATTATTAAGAAGAAATGTTTTGTAGGCCAATTTTTTACGTGTTATGCAATGGGGGATGCAAGTGGTTTTCGCTTCGAGGCGATCGTTGGCGAGATAATGCAATTCCGGCCCCCACGTTCTGCACACCGTGCACATTAAATGTACCTATGTCATTTTTAATTATTACATTTTAATGGTAGTTGTTTAATAAATAATAAAGTAAATATGTTATTCCTTGTTCTCTCTCTCTTTTAATTTCAAATGTGTTTATGTGTGAAATGCGATAGCGGGCAGCGTGTCGTTGAGAGCCGGAATTGAGAATTTATGGGCTAATTTACATACAAGCCACATGGCGGACGACGAGATTTGTGTCCCCAATACTCCAAACATCGAAACGGCAAAACGTTTCCGGGATCTGATCTGGGAGTATTTACTACCGTGAAACTCTCGTCCGACTAATGAGGTTTCGTGAACCAGTACCGCCACCTGGCGAATGCCCACGTAACAATCATACTCTATTTGAAATGGGCTTATTGTTGAATAATTTAATGCATCAGTTGCCAAGCACCAACTTCACATTATATATAAAAATAACTGAGTAAAACCCATATTAAAAGTAATCGTGTGTCTGGGCATCACGATCATATACCACAGATTTGCGGTGTTGTTGCAACCGGAAACAAGGTGTCGTTGTCACCATAGTCATAATTACAAGGTTAGCTTACAAAAAAATAGCCTCGTTTTGCAGCCGAATGCAGAAATCAGCGAAGATCACGCGTATCGATTGTACCACAACCAGCCTTGGGGCAGCGGAGAAGACGACTCTTTGTCCATTGAAGTCAAGACGGCCTACAATAAAGGACTGATTATTCGGTTGCGTGGTCGCGCGGAAACAGTACGTATCAGTGTACGGTGTTCGTCGACTGACTCGTGGGGTTGGGGCTGGTAAACAGTTGTTAGAGACTCATTAACCTTTGTCCGATCTCTCAACTT
>BSQZ01000034.1:2622500-2787500 GCA_033239005.1 Lamellibrachia satsuma | reverse complement strand
TCACGGTTTAAAAAATAAGTCTTCAGATTACGACACATTTTTTATGCATTCAGCTGACTTAAAAAAAATTATGAGTATGCGCGGCAATCGAGAAAGCCATAATGTATCCTTTTCCTAAAGTAAACACATCAATAAAAAATGTGTACGCCAACATATTCAGATCGGGATTTGTAATAGAACATAACGTCTTGTCTGATTGTATTGTTTAGGATTCCAAGGAAGGGTCACATTAAAATACCTGAACGATATAATTGTTCTGGTTGGGCTGCCAAGTATCTGGGGCGCAACATTTTCTGAAAACAGGATAGCTCCTGTCAGATTCAATATGCCACAAATGCATTTGCTGTGTGTATTTGACATACAGAATAATTTTACATTAACATGTGTTGGCCCCCTCTCTGACGTTTCTGACATTGTGTCGTATTTATGCCCATTCAAAACAGTCCTTGAGCAGCCAGAGTGAGAGACCGCCAAAGTGCAACTTTACTACTCGACTGAATGGTTTATTGTGTGTTTGTTTTGTCAAACAGGACCGGCTTGAAGGTTCGATTCAGTGTCGTCTGCGTGTCGGATGACGTCAAACGAACTATGTCAAGTCACGTGACTTTGGCGTCACCCGCCGACCTTATCAAGTCACCCCTGATTGTAGAGTTCGGAGAACGGCACAACACAGTATGATGTTTTTCTACCACTTGTGCCATTGGCATAAAATCATTGTAAAATATTAACTGAATAATAATGTTTTCCATCAATGTTATTTATGATATGGTATTAGAGAACCAGTTTTGTCATTGAAAATTAATATGATAGTTATTCATAATTCGTCGCCAGAAGATTTGTTTACAAAGACAACATATAATAATAATATTAATAATAATACATTTAACATATATAAACACATATAATGTAAAGTAATTTCAGCCAACTGTGTTGAGAAAATGCAAAGGCATCAACGTTGCCAATCCACTGGATGAGAAACATTAAACAACTTCTACCGTTTCAGAGTCAACCTTTCAGAGCATGCGTATCGAACGTTCGCCTGAGCGGAAGTGACGTCGTTCTGCGCCTCGCTGCGGATGACGGGGGATTCCCACCAAAACGATGTGCATCCGACCATTTCGTGGAGGCCGCGAAAATCGCCCGATATCGGAACGGAGACACCCGGCGTCTCATTTCCCGACTCGCCAGGTCTATGAGAACAGAACAGGGAAGACCCGATGATACGATGGTGTACAGGACACTTCCGGTTACTTTGGACGCAATGAGGCGTGGAAGCCTGACGGTTGGTTATTTGCCGCTGACCACCCGTGGTTTAGCATCAACTGTTCAACCTGGTGTAAATTCGTATGCTGCGGCCATACTTGCCCATAGACAGGCGTACTATCGAGAAAAGGACAGAGAGGCGTCACGTCAAAGTGACGACGATCTAAAGCCAAGCAGCAAAGAACAGGAATTACGTCACAGCGAGAACCTGCGCAATAAACCGGAAGCACTAGCCGTCGCCCGGAAGGACATACCGGCGTCAACGAATCGGCCACAGATGGGCGGTGTCCTATCGCAGGCCTCCGTCATCCGTCCTGAAAAGAAACAACGGTTATCACCGAGCGAACCCCGTTACCACGACGACGCTCGGACGGAGCACGTACTTGCTTTAAACGTACACCCAACGACCACGCCGTTTATGCGAGACAGACCGGCTATCATCGCGTACCGCCAAGCGTACTTCATGCAGAGAGCATCGAGAGGCATACCAACGCCACCTAACGGGCAGCTGTACACAAACGGCGGGGATATGACCAACCCCGCTACGAGACCAAGCAGATGGGGATATCCTAGGCGCAAAGAGTTTACAGCTATATCTCCGTATCCAAAGGAAGAAGTCAGCGGAGCTGAAAAACAAGACGCATCCCGGCTCGCACGTCCCAACCGCCATCCGCACCCGATGGGAATGGAGGATCGATCTCGTCAGTCATACATAAACAGACACGGTTACGTCAGTCCCAATTCAAGCCGACCCGTGTACCCGAGTCAATCACGATCACGTCACACATACCTGGAACAGTCCAGCCGATCGCCCCAACGATTCCAGCCAATGTACACCACCAGACGTCCATATCCAACCAGACAACGTCCTCGGATACGTCCAGTACGTCCAGTCCAACGTCCCGACCCAAAGCCGCGTAGCTACAATGCACCGTATGCAACACATCAACGAAAGCAAGTCAAGTCATCTAATCTAAACCCTACAAGAGAACCAATTCTCTCCGTCGGATCAGCTCCAGTAACTCTAGTTCCAATTAAAATCCGACTGCACATCAAGAAAGAGTCAATTCAAAGTCGACGAAGACAGGTAACACGTAAACCAGCCCTGCGATATTATCCAACCAGACGGTCATATATAGCCTATCAAAATTTTCATACCCGACAAGAATATCCAACTCCAGCCAGACGACCATACCCAATGCGTCCACCTTATCCAACCAGAGAAGCGTATCAAACACGTCCAAATCATCCAACCAGACGAGCGTATCCAACCCGTCCAACGAATACAACCAGAAGAGTGTATCCTACCCGTTGGGTGTATCCAGCCAGACGGGCGTATCCAACTCGTATGGCGTATTCAACCAGGCGAGCGTATCCTACCCGTCCAAGGTATTCAACCAAACGAGTGTACCCCACCAGTCCAACGTATCCAACCAGAAGAGCGTATCCAATTCGTCCGACGTATCCAACCAGAAAAGCGTATCTTACCCGTCCTACGTATTCAACTAGACGAGCGTATCCAATTCGACCGACGTATCCACCCAGAAGAGTCTATCCTACTCGTCCAACGTATCCATCCAGACGAGCGTATCCTACCCGTCCAACATATCCAGCCAGACGAGCCTACCCTACCCGTCCAATGTATCCAACCAGACGAATGTATCCAACCAGACGAGAATACCCCACCCGTCCGACTTACCCAAACAGACAGGCGTATCCCGCCCGTCCAACGTTTCCAATCAGAGGAGCGCATCCAACAAGACGATCGTATCCTACCCGTCCAACATATCCAACCAGACGAGTATATCCAACCCGTCTGACCTATCCAACCGGACGAGAGCATCCTACCCGTCCGGCATATCCAACCAAACGAGCGAATCCTATCCCTCCGACCTATCCAATCAGAGGAGTTTATCTTACCCGTCCAACATATCCAACCAGACGATCGAATCCTGTCCGTCCGACGTATCCAACCAGACGAGGGAATCCAACCGGTCCGACGTATCCAACCAGAAGAGCGTATCATACCCGTCCAACATATCCGACTAGACGATCGTATCATACTCGTAGAACGAATCCAAGACGATCGTATCTATCCAGACGAGGGAATCCTACCCGTCCAACGTATGTTTCCAGACGAGCGTATCCTACCCGTCCAACGTATCCAACTAGACGAGCCTTTCCTACCCTTCCAGTGTATCCAACCAGACGAACGTATCCTACCCGTCCAACATATCCAACCGGACGAGCGTATCCTACCCGTCCAACGTATCGAACTAGACAAGCCTATCCTACCCGTCCAATGTATCCACCCAGACGAGCGTATCCCACCCGTCCAACGTATCCAACCAGACGAGCTTATCCCTCCCGTCCGACGTATCCAACCAGAAGAACGTATCCTACACGTCCAACATATCCAACCAGAGGAGCGTATCCTACCCGTCCAACGTATCCAACCAGACGAGCTTATCCCACCCGTCCGATGAATCCAACCAGACGAGCGTATCCTACCCGCCCAACGTATCCAACCAGACGAGCTTATCCCACCCGTCCAACGTATCCAACCAGACGAGCGTATCTTACCCGTCCAATGTATCCGACCAGACGAGCGTATCCTACCCGTCCCACGTATCCAACCAGACGAGCTTATCCCAACCGTCCGACGTATCCAACCAGAAGAACGTATCCTACACGTCCAACGTATCCAACCAAACGAGCGTATCCTACCCGTCCAGCGTATCCAACCAGACGAGCTTATCCCACCCGTCCGACGTATCCAACCAGACGAGCGTATCCTACCCGTCCAACGTATCCAACTAAACGAGCGTATCCTACCCGTCCAACGTATCCAACCAGACGAGCGTATCCTACCCGTCCATCGTATCCAACCAGACGAGCTTATCCCACCCGTCCGACGTATCCAACCAGACGAGCGTATCCTACCCGTCCAACGTATCCAACCAGACGAGCGTATCCTACCCGTTCAACGTATCCAACCAGACGAGCGTATCCTACCCGTCCAACGTATCCATCCCGCCGTGCTTACCCAACCAGACGGGTGTATGCTTCCTGGTCAAGCTATCCAAAAGAAAGGATTAAGCCCCCAAACAGACATCCTCAGTCCACCCTGATGAAGTACGCCAACGTGACCTCCGCTCGAAAAGGAGACTACTTCCGGGGTCAGCTGCATCCGGATGGACCACCCGCGTCGAACGCCTCAGTCCTCGGTTACCTAGAGTCCCAGGCTCCCCAGGCACGCTGGCGGCCCACTGACACACCTCCCACAAGGTCGCTCCTCGGCTTCCCCGGGGAAAACAGACGCGACTTCCCATACCCGAAGACCAGGAGGTATTCTCCTTTCACGGACGCCAGGAAGCCGATTGTTGACCGCTCAAAAGCACCTGGCTACCCGAATTTATTTTCAAAAGAAAGCGTGGATCCGAGACGCACGACATGGACCCGCGGACATCCAGACCTACCCTCGAGGGTAGGGTATGATCCAACACGAGGTACCTCTGATATCCGTCGATATCATGACCGGGAACCCCGTGGAGGATCATTTAGACATCATACGACAACTGTTGACCCCAGAAGAGCCTTCGCCGGTCGAAGGAATAGCCAAAGATACGATGTGCCTAAAGTCCCAAACGCCTCAACAACCATGCGGTTTCCTGGATATCATCTCCCAAAGCCGGGGAAACACAGTCGCACAGCCGCAGATGGACGATACCACGACTGCGTGTCCTGACGCAGTGCACCGGCGACGTCTTCACATCACTCCACCGACGCCGGGCTACTTTGACGAGCGGACTAATACCCCGCATCCGTACTACCCACAACGCCCTCGGCGCACTCCTGACGTCACTCGGAACACGATGACCAGTCCGGACAGACCTGGACAACGCGTCGCTCGTGGACAGGTAGTCATCACCAGAAACAGCATTTTGTCATTATCGTCAGTATCGTGTATTGTACGTTTGTACATAAATTAAACGTCTGATAGCAGCAATCCTAAATAAGATATTCACCTTCTTTCACATCAGATATTCAAATAAAATATATCCTACCACGAATCTAATTCATATCAACATATCTACGTAGGTTTATTATTTTATCATAATATTGTTTATTATTTTATTATAATATTGTTTATTATTTTATTATAATATTGTTTTTAAAAAATTTAATAAGGAATTGTGTTGACAAAATTATGGTTTACAATGTAAACGACCAACATTATTTTAACCGAAATCAACGTTTTGTGAAGATCCTCAATACTTATATCAATGTAGTCATATCATATAAAGGTAATTTTGTAGTATTCATAATTGCCACTGCAACATGAATCATGACAAATTATTTATTACGACTGTCATGACATTTTTCGAAATAATTTGTCATGTTTCTGTCACATTTAGGACGCTTCACGGTTGCCGTCAGAAGTTCCTGACTACTTCGAGGTAGTGGGCCGACATTACAACATCAATTCCATCAGCGCGTCGTTCATGACCACGTCGCCAGATGGCACCATCTTCTTGTATCAGTCCGTGAGTGGCGTAGTGGGTGTCGCCTCGTGCAGCTTTACTGCTATACAGTGGGACTAGCGATAATTATACGTACTATTATTACAAATGTTCCTTCCAAATCACCTAAATGTGAACAGTTGTTGTCGATGGGAACCATAGTAAGTGCATTGCATGGTTTCCGGGTCCGATATATCGGTTTCCATCCTGATCTCGGACGCAGTGGTTTGTAGTAAAGGAAATCCGATCGGTGTTTGATCCACATGATCGTGTCAACTATATTGATGTTAATTGAGCTACCTTTCTTAGATGATTTCCTAGAAGACGTTCTGGTTTTCATTTGCTTTGTAATGTTGTCAAATTGTTAAACCTAAAAATGAACCGCCCTTCGGAGATAAACAACACTGGGTTTATGTATTTATTATATATATATATATATATATATATATATATATATATATATATATATATATATATATATATATATATATATATATATATATATATATTATATTATGTTATGTTATGTTATGTTATGTTATGTTATGTTATGTTATGTTATGTTATGTTATGTTATGTTATGTTATGTTATGTTATGTTATGTTATGTTATGTTACGTTACGTTACGTTACGTTACGTTACGTTACATTATATTATATTATATTATATTATATATATACATATATATATATATATATATATATATATATATATATATATTATATATATACATATATATATATATATATATATATATATATATATATATATGCATATATGCATATATACATGCATGTATACATATATACATACATACATACATACATACATACATACATACATACATGCATACATACATACATACATACATACATACATACATACATGTATTTCCCGTCCACAGGGTCCGAAAGCGTTAACTGCACTTCGCCTACGCGACGGCAAGTTGGTTCTGAAGGGATTCGGCAACAACAACTTGTTCAGACACGTATGTCATCAACGTGTGGACGATGGACGAACGCATCGCGTCGCCGTCACGTCGAAACGTCACCTGTACGTAACACTAGGATTACGGAAGTTGTTAGTTGTTGTTGTTGTTGTTGTCGTTGTCGTTGTCGTTGTCGTTGTCGTTGTTGTTATTGTTGTCGGTATTGTAAGAGGGGGAAATACGGGAATATTCACGATTGGTCACACTACAACAGTTTCTTTAGTTCACCTTGAAACTCCATCCTCAATGACTTAGTCTATCGCGAATCCGGTGCGTTGATGTCCAAATATGTAGTGTGTGAATAGTTTAAGTGAAATCTACCATCTGCAGTCGATTTAATAAAAAAAATGCATACCTTTGTTCAAATCAACGAAAGAATTGATTTTAGTCCTTTGATCTGGTAAGGCTCCAAATACTGGATATCCAAAATGGTAAACACGTTGTGGGTCAATGCCGATCATGGGCGTGACTTCCATCCTCTCCCGATCACATGACATAGTTACGAGATTTCACCAACAGTGAAATTCGCAAGTTTTCATTTTTCACTTCAATTAATGTATGACCAAACATTAAGTACTTTAATAGTTTGTCCAATGATTTCACAAATACTGCATACAAAAGTTGCACAAACGAGTTAGCAAGTTGCAGTGGATACTAGGCAGGTTTGATATTTCGCCAAATGAACTTGAAATGACACTACGAAAAAAATCGAACTCAGGAGGGACCGTTAAGCGAATTGATGAGGAACCTTTAATAAAAACGTTGCACGCGAGAGGACGGGTTCGACTTCTCTTACTGTCGTTTTCGAAACAGTGGTGACCATCTTCGCAAAGTAATTCAATATGTTTCCCGGTAGGTCGAGGTGCTGAAAGGAAACGATATGTCAGGGAGTTGGGTGTATAGCATTTTGAGTAGTCCTGGGGACGGGATACTGCGCTAAAAACTTATCGTCTGACTGGCGTTACAGCGTGCATGGTTTATTTGTGTATTCGTCTGCTGCCAGCACGCACCTATACGTCGACTGCGTCCAATGCTTCCGAGTCCCGATCTCCGTCATCGACACACGTACGACGACATTCAGACCGAGGCTCTTCCTCCGTGGCCGGGGTCACGTGACGTCAGGGGTTCCCGTCGAGCGACTTCCCGAAGACACCCGCGTGCCGATGTTTCAAGGACCTCTGGGATACGTTCTTTTCAACAACATGTACGTAATATCGAATGTTCTTCTTAGGCTTCAACCTTTAAACGATTAAATTGTAGTAAACGGTCCGAAGTTACATCGAAATCTAAATTTACGTTGTGGGGCGCAGTTGCGTGTGGTTAGAGCATCGGACTTTCAGTCGCGAGAACGGGAGGTAGAATCCTCATGCTGCCATTTCGAAGGAATAGGCCTGTGAGAGGGTCGTTCTAAGGACTGGATGCCTCGCTATATAAGAAATTACCTTTAGTTGCCTGTTTTGTTGCAAACAATACTTTTTGTGAGCTGTTTTTCACTAACGATGACATTTCGTATTCAGACTCGTGGCTGATGACTCGTCATATCCGGTGCAGGAGCGCGCAACAATACGTAAACACGTCATGTGCAGCAAACCGAAACAATCATATTATGGTCGACCGAGAACTTCCGGCTGGTAACCAGAACTTCCGGCTGGTAACCAGAACTTCCGGTTGGTAACCAGAACTTCCAGCTGGTAACCAGAACTTCCGGCTGGTAACCAGAACTTCCGGTTGGTAACCATTGGTCCATGGTGCCTTATGTCGCACCTTTATATTTTATTATAACAATCTATAGTGATAATATTAATGCAATTTGAAACTGACGATTTCATGCAATTGCCGCAGTCGAGAACAAATGTATTACAATTTGTGCAAGCATTGCTTCTAGTTTTGTATAACTTAAAATATTTATATAAAGAAATAAATGTATTAACACGTTATGTCCATTTATTTATAGTAAATATGCCATAATTTAATAAACATATTACCAGTGTTAACATGTCGCTGGTTATTTTTTTTACATAACTTTGTTATTATATCCGCTGGCAATCTATGTAATAACTGCACACAATAAACGTGCACGATATTTGGCGAAGTGTTGTGTTTTCTATATTTTGCAGTGAGCTAAGGAAACATGCTACGTTGTTTTTTTCATGATGCTGGTATATACAATTCAATATGTAAACATACAAACAATCTTGCACACGTTGAAGTTTCAATATGTCTTTGAGATCATTATCGTGATAGAGGGAATTGCAACAGCCAAGTCTACTGCTAACAAGACCAGTTGCAATAGTTTTGGCGACAACAAAAGACAGACACCGGTGAATACGGCGAAGATCACGAATGTGATAAAAACAGCAACGACAAGTTTGTAAAATATGCTGTCTAAAATTTTAATCATTATCAAAGGTGAATTCAAAACTCCGTACTGAGACGGCCGGTGTGAAATTCTGGCTCAGCATAGGTGTCGGGAAAAAACAAACAAGTTTACCACGCTGCTTTTGTGTACCAATAATAAGAAACTCCGTGTACGATATCATGGACAATCCGTGGGCTGATCTAAGGAGCAATGTAAACGTACGAAGAACGTTTGTAGACTAAATGTCAATGAGGAATGTCAACTGACATTCGTTCGGGTTTCGTCGTCCCATTTGTCAAAGGACGTAACGAGGAGCAGGGTGCATGAACACGGACACTGAACATTGACATACCCGGCGGTAGGCACAGTAACTGCACGTATAGACAGAAACATGCAACTACACATTCACTCAACACATCAGACAAGTATATGTCATCATGTAGCACGTGTCTGTCATCCTAATACATGTCCGTTCCGTGGGTCCGGGGGTTCGAAAGTAACCCACTTTCGAGAAAATGTTTTCTAAAAAATTACATGTTTTAGAAATCATCTGAGAAATCCTCGGCTGATTGTGTACGCTAGAACCACCATTCTCCAACCCATCCTCGGCTTATTGTGTACGCTAGAACCACCATTTTCCAAACCATCCTCGGCTAATTGTGTACGCTAGAACCACCATTCTCCAAACCATCCTCGGCTGATTGTGTACCCTAGAACCACCGTTCTCCAAACCATCCTCGTCTGATCGTGTACGCTAGAACAACCATTCTCCAAACCATCCTCGACTGATTGTGTACGCTAGAACCACCATTCTCCAAACCATCAGTACGGGTCCGTAATATCTCTACCATTTCAATCGGTATTCGTGTAATGCTGTACCGAGTTGACATTGAGACGTCCAAATAACTGCCTCATCAGCGTGACCGATAAAACGGACTGCACATAACCTTGTCACGACCACTGCGATGTCGTCCTATAATTGAATATGGCGACATTTGACCTCAAACGACCGTTGGACGCAATATTTGTCTACGATAAACAAGTGCTGAGTCTACGGTCACGAACGAATTGCAACAACATGACTTATGCTGCACTAGGAAGAAATATATCTTCTTACATGACAAGCAAAGCTGTAATTTATTCTATTATGTTTGACAGCACAATTTCTGTAGTAAATACCAGCTCGTTTTCCTTGATAAATTCGTATTTTTATTATATAAGGTCTCACTTAAGGAATTAGTCACACAATTTTCGATCAACATAATTTAATTGTATATTTCGAAAATTCTTATTATCGATGTAAGCATTAAATATCATGGCTGCCTAAATAAATATCCGCATTGGCCACTATACTTTCGTGTCTTCACGGGCATGGCGACCTCTGTTCTCACATAAAGCATCGTGGAGCTAAATCATAAATAGTACCATATAGCATCGAGCCAAAAAGGCATCTAATAGGGCAGTAATAGGTATATTACTTTCCCTGTTGTGACACAGGATATGTATACTTTCAAATGTATGTTTTAATTAATATAATACTAAACAGTAATATCACATGGAATGGAACGTGTCGTTATACATTTGCATTCGGTCACAGAAACAACCGCCACATCCAAGCAAAACGTGATGACATTATAATATACAACATATCATAGGGGTTGCGAATGTCGTTGCATATCTTGAATGCAATGCAATACTGTCATCGCGTCTACTAATTTACATTTTAGTATGCGGAACACTTAAGCAGTGACTCGTTAGATAAATATGAAATGTGTTTGTAGTTCCGGCGCAAACAAGGAGTTAAATTTATATCAACTTTAGATTATCTAAAGCTCACACTATTTTGTCATGTCGGTGTGCCAGTCTGGCTGTGTTACATTTCAGTGCTTGTATCGTTTGTATTAAAGAACCTACCTCCTGGTAGCATAGCTTAATATGTGTACAGCAAATGTTTACTTTTGTGTCATAGGTCGGTTTGACAATAACATTGACAAACGTACAGCTCTTTGATAGTCATCTAACATAATCTACGCGTCACATATTCCACCTCCAAACAGACAGACAGACAGACAGACAGACAAGAAATGCGTATGGAATTATCCCCGTGCTTTTTTCTTAGCTGATTTGTTCCCGGCTCTTCCCTTTGGAATGACTGGGATATCAGTAGCCCTTACCCTTGCAGTTCCCACGCGCTTGCCCCCAGACATAAACTAAGTCGAAACGAGTCAAACTCCCACTCAACTCCACCGCGAACTCTCATCATCAAGTAAATCGTAAATCGTCTCCCTCGGCCGACGAAGCAGTCGGTGGACTAAGCGTAATTGTCGTTCGCTCGCACTGGTAGAACTTATAGCACACTTGCAGATTGCGGGGCTTGAAACGTGTTTATGTTTTATACACCAGAACTGTAGTCGGCATTTAAGACAGGAGAGGCAGCTGTCTCCCATAAACGTGTCTGAAATAAATCATGCTATCTAGCTGAAACAGTTAGGAATGACTCTGCTTAGCGGTGGGGAATTGAAATGAAGAAGACTCTACATTAGTAAGAGTTGGTTGCAGAACAGAATAATAGTAAGACTAATAACGTAAAATGGTTGGTCACGTAGACATATACCGCACCAAGATATAAGAAAATAATAGTTAAACAGTGACGTATTGTTTACGAGCGTGTGTAGTGGAACCGCTACTTGTGACACCGGTTCCTAATAAAAAATAGTCCAATACACTTTCATGAGAAAATAAACAGTTTCTGCCTACATTTATACATCACACATCATAGATCAACGTTGCGTCACTCAGCCCTCGCTAGTTACCCACGCACGGGGTAACCATCTAACCCGGTATAAAATCGACACCGAAGTTGCCGCGTGGGTCGGATTGTCGTGAACTTCCATCCGCACTGGACGACCGGACATTAATGGCGATTTCCAGGAACTGACCCTGTGGTCTTGCGGAGGGTTAGTGGCGAAACAGTCAGACTGCCACATCCTTGCAGTTGTTTATCGGGTGTTGATTCACTCGTCGAATAAATATTTCAGTAGAACTTGATTTATTTGTTGCGTTGTAAAACTGTCTGTTTGAAGGCGTCACTAGAGACGGGACCAGCCTACGTCGTGCATATATGTTCGATTCGACGAGGGTCAGGCGAACAGGGCGACGTTCTATATGTAAATACGACGATGTATGCGTGTATTTGTATGCATGCACTTGTTCATGAATGTGCACGATGTTTTTTACACATGTATGCATTCATGCATATATGCATACGTACCTACGTACAACACGCACACATGCATACTTATGTACATGCATATGCATGCATGCATGCATGCATGCATACATGCATAGTATATGAACAGCAAATTCTAGCCCACTATACACACGCATATATACTCTTATACCATCTTGGGTGTAAACTGACTTTGTCCCATTTTAAATATAAAAAAACTGTGCCACATATTCTCCTTATTGACATAGATGAATGCGTTCCAAACCGTTCCTGCAGTAAACAACACGAACATAGAGCGCGAACATGCCGACATTGTATCATTATTACAAAACTATGTTTAATCAACATGTATGCGTTCATCACTCGAATCATACGGATATCAAGTCCGCATGTCTGATTCGCCTGTGCGTGTCTTCAAAGCGGAACTGTTCCGTGGAGACGTGCGAGTGATATACGTATTTGCAATTTACTGTCGACCAATGCATACAAAGCGTGTCACGTCAGACTGACATATCACTCGCGCTCCCGCAAGAGGAATGCAATAAAGACGGCGCTATCTGAACGCCAGCTCGCGGGGTGGGGGCTTACGGTCGCTTTAATCCTTGCGACATCTCCGTACGCGGAACTCACGTCTCGCCCCCGATCACGGCACACGTGTGTGACGATTGCCGAGGAGTGGGTGCATTGCGGAAAGTGTTTCGTACTGGGGATATCTATGTGCGAGCGCGTACTACTCGGAAAAGAAACAGATGGAAGTCGCATGGCTTGTGTTTCGACAAGTTGTTGTCGTTTTATGCATCGTGAAAGGTAGGCCAACTTTAGTTGTCGATGTACGAAGGTTAAACGCCAGTATTTGCTGATTTCGTCGAGGCGATGTAGTGTAAACACTGGATGCGCTATCGTTTGCATACACCGGTCAGCAATAAATCTTTCTAGAACAGGGTGAAATAGACACTATATGCTCAGCATAGACAGCCATACAATTTAAAATAATTTATACCAGTCTCTGTTGGAATGAAAAACACTGTATTACGTTTGCGCTGGGACCTCCCTCTCAAACAATTATGATCGTCTTATCGACTTTAGGCTACGCGACAATCCAAAATGTCAACAACAAAATTATGCATATCCCCCTGTATGCAACACGCACGCGGTGTGCAAATGTAAACAGGGTCAGCTCATTGTTCTGAATACGACGAAAGGGTAAGTGTTGTTGGTTGTGCACAGAAACCGCTAAACGCGTTGAAGTTCACGTCAGCTTGACGGTTAGATAACCAACACAAATCATATTGCAGTCTAATGAAGCATTTCCCAGATGTTTCAAGGGAAGTCCATAATCTATTCAAAACTATATTTAAAAGTTTTATAATGCTGCAATTCAACAAAAGTGTAGGCTGATGATAGCATGCGTCATTCGGTCGTTGTGACTTAATTAAGTTTCCAACGCGTAAAATAATTGGACACTTTTCCATCAACTAAAAAGATTTTGTTTCAACATTGTAATAAAAATGTAAACGGGGATCGAAATCGACCCTGCGACCCAGTTGAAGATAAACCGAACGCTGCTGTATAACACGTATAACGTGATAGGTCGAGTCCGTAAACACGTCACATTGCCACGTTGTCACATATTAGTATTGGGCTGATCCACTAGCGTAAACATTGTATCTTACTCTCTGCCTACAGTGACATGTCGACCTTTGACCCAGATGCGCGCACCTATACCGTCGTTTCAAATACTGCGCAACCACACGATACCGTGTCCCAGTTCCGTGCAGACACGTGGTTTGCAGCGGGCGTTCACGCGTGTCGAGTTGACTGACGCAGAGAAACTGCAGATTCTCCAAAGTCTAGGCGGCCAATACGTCCCAAACTACATGGCGACTGACGAGGCGACAGCGAAGTCACATTTTCACAACCTCCTCGGCATCCCGAGAGCACAAATGGTAAGTGCGCGTGAATGTTGGCCAATAGTTAAAAATGGCTTAACAGTCATGCAACGTTAATCAATTGGACATAAGTGTGATTTATGGCCTACTAACATGCCTTGTTTGTAGTCCTATTATTGTGTACTGTTTTATTACCTTTTATGATGTGGTGTTTCTGATCCACTATCGCAGAATGTGTGTGTGTGTGTGCGTGTGCGTGTGCGTGTGCATGTGCGTGTGCGTGTGCGTGTGCGTGTGCCTGTGCGTGTGCGTGTGTGCGTGTGTGTGTGCGTGCGTGCGTGCGTTTGCTTTGCAGAATGCAATTAAGAAATTAGTAATACGAGTGTTACCAACTTGTTACTGCAAACCACTAGGAACCACAGCTGCAATAATTACTCTGCATATTGAATACTGCGTATATATTGCTACGGAAAGCAGTTATGCACATCCAATATCATAGATATATTAATAATGCAATTATAATTATATATTAATACGCTACAACGCCCACGCAAACTTTAACTGAAATTATTGCACTCCCACAATGTGCACGGTCACTGGTGTTTACTCAGATCAAACATTCCAAGGTGTGTGACTTCACGCGATTGCTGCACAGTGCAGGAGTGGGTGGAATGCGTGGAGCCAATGTTGAATCGAGCGTAATCCCACATTGTACCAATAGACAAACAACTTAGTAACGCATATATTTCAGGACATACTTATTGACCTATTGGCTAAATATGTTCGTCCTAAGAATATGTATTATTCTGATTGGGAGTTCGGCTGTGTTTAAATCAGCTTAGAATGTTACACAACTATGAGCTATGCAACTATGAGGTACCCCCCTCTCTCTCGCTCTCTCCCTCTCTCTTTCTTTCTCTCTCTGTCTCTGTCTCTTCTCATAATATATGTATAATTAATTAATATATATATATATATATATATATATATATATATATATATATATATATATATATATATATATATATATATATATATATATATATATATACATATATAGAGAGAGATATATGTGTGCATATACATATATAGAGATAGATAGGGATGATATATATATATATATATATATATAGATATATATATATATATATATATATATATATATATATATATATATATATATATATATATATATATATATATATATATATATATATATATATATATATATATATATATATATATATATATATATATATATATACATATATATATATATATCCCTCTTTGTCCCTCTTTATCCCCGCCTGTCTGCTGACCAATTAGCTACCACGCAAATTTTATGTTTCAGCTAAAGATGAATATTCAGCAACAAGCAGAAGAAGACAAAGATATAATGAAAAACGATCTCCTCAGACGTATTCGTCAGTATCTGAGCGAACACGATAGTGCTGCCACCTCTCCGGGAGGTGGACAAGCAGTGGAAGAAGACGGTCGCCGAGACACGCGACGAGTTTTTTCGCCTCTCGCGACAATGAAGCGCAGCATTGGCCGAGGAGGCAACAACACGGGAGCAGATACGCCGTCCTACAGAGGCTCGTACATATTGCCTCCGGAAAACATTGGCATTCGCCACGCCACTAGAGGGCTCTCAGGTGTGTATCACAAACATTACGCTGATAATGATGGGAAGCTCTAGCGCATAGGTTAGACCGTCGGGCACTCAATCGTGGGGAACGTGGTTCGGATCATCTTGCTGCCATTTCGGAGCTAAGGCAATCTTGTTCATTCCACATTGTCTCATTCCACTGATGGGTACCTAGCTATACCAGACCGTGGTGGGTTTAAGATTTATTACAAACTAGCCCACTTGCCCGGCGTTGCACGGCAAAGCTTATGACTCCATGCACTACCCAGTCAAGCTTTGGTGATGCAATGCCAATGGAATGGCTTCTTCGTGCCACAAAAATCACGTACAACTGCCGGTTTCACGTAACGTTCGTTAGACGTTTGACGTATAGGACATAACAATGGTTGAAACTCGCCTAGCATTGCCAACAATTGCGCGTAAATACTGTTCTTAATTGCGTAATTTACGTCAAACGTCCACATTGGTTCATTTAACGTAATACCTCGCCCCCGGGGGAATTTCGAATATGTTTAATTGTACAAACCATCACCACGGGCCCCGAGCACGCCTACAAAATGTCAGCCACGTACAGGCGAAACTGACGGAGATATGAGGGAGCAGACAGACAGACAGAGTTACAAACAACTTTATATTAAATATAGATGAAAGTGTTCGTCAGGGGGTGAAGTGGCAAGCACTTTGGGCAGGACCGAACAAGGCACTATGTAAGAATTTACTTTTTTTTAAGATAATGACTGTGGCAATGTGACTACGAAATGACGAAATTACGGTCATGCCGATGACGATAGTAATGATAGTGTTTTACATTCTATTCAATTGTATACAGCTTGTCAGGACACGAGTTTATTAATTTGACGCTGCGTTTTTGCGGAGGATAACCACTGTCGATATACAACAGTGATATATGCTCAACATATTTTGTTGTGGAGTAAATACATTAAATACCTAATCGATGTGATAATGACGTATAGTAGATGTTAAATTAAACACCATCGTTTTTTTCGAAACGAAAGTTATTTGTTTCTCTGATCTCACAACACTAATATGTAAGCTTCCTGCCTATTTTGTCTGGTACACGAAATTGAATAACATAGAACTCCTCAGAAAAGTCAGTCAGGGTGTGTATGGTTAGATACGTATTACAGTGATCCTATCATTACGACGCAACATGCGTGGTCGAAAATACCCTTAACATCAGCATCATATAAATTTCGTTACGTGCAACTGTCGCCATTTGTTGTCACAGGCGAGCAAACGTCGACTGACTACTGCATCAACCGGGGAAGTTCGACGCCAGATGGCGCCCACCTACACCTGTGTACCACGTGTGCGGCGACGACAACTCTGCCGACCAATCACTGGCCTCGGGTGATCAACGAGGCGACATGCAGTACAGATGACTCCGGCTGTCTGCACGCCGACGGAATAGGTCAGTGCGTGTCTTCGCTGATATACACCAACTGCGACACTTATTTTCGAATTATTTTCCATTTTGTTGTCCGACGCGGCCATGTAAGTATCCGCGCGAGACTGTTTAGCGAGGCCAAGTTTTTGGTACGATTGTGTCTGGGATAACCTCGGCCACAGTTGGCCGCGATTTTGAACCGGTGACCAATCAGCGGCCGACCGCACGCGCATTCGTCATCAAAGCTCAAATATGGGTTTATATCTTGATTTATATCTCGTCTAAACGCTATTTATTTATGGTGTGGCGTTGCCCGACAAATCAGGGGAAGGATCGCTCGTGTGAACTGACCTATATTGAATGAGATTGTGCCGTTATGTTCTACTCCATTACATCTTCATTGATTTTGTTGATTAGTTCGTTGTTGAGCATCACTCCACTTTGATGGAGGTGCGCACGGTGTTTATGTGAATATGTGAATTCAGTTGTATTTAGGAGCAATTTAGTATCGACAATATTGTTGGGGAAAACTGTTCCCGGTTTTGCCCGTCTTAAGTAGGTTTTTGTGTACATTACTTGTGGGGGATCAGCGTTTGGAGTAGATTAGGCTTTCTCCTTCTTTTTGTGGTGGATGTTTTAAAGTGTTGACGTCACGGTGTATCTTCCCACGATGCTCGGCGCAGCGTGTCTAAATATTGTGACTGTGTAAACACTTGTTGCTTATCAAGACGCCTAACAGCAAATACCACACATATTTGGCGGATATTTTCCCAATAGTCCGGGTAATATATGTTACTCGGTACAGTTTCTTTTACTTCTACTCCATAGCGCATGTCGTGTGAAAGAGGCTAAGACGTGTTTACATTAATGTTAAACATCGATCATAAACTAACTTTAGAACCAATTTTAGCCAATGACTTGATATCGTAATGACTCTGTCACGGTTTCCTGCCAATATAAATGATATCCAAATATAACTATAAATAGGCTACAATCACCGAACTATTTCTGAACTTTGGGCCTAGTAAATACACCTGCTGACAGCAGACCAGATCTATCCAGCTTTTTTCTATAAAATATTTCGAGATTACTCTAATCTGCCCTACAACAAGATTTAACAAGATTTGCCATCCAAGCCAAAGGCCCAGATGGCAAGTGGACAAGGAAGCCATTGGCTTATCGAGAGTCCAACAATGTTCATCTACTTATAACCCGCCCTCCTAAGATATGTGTCAACCTTGTTTTTAAACATATTCACGCTGCTAGCAGTTACACAATCTGTAGACAATTCTGTGAGAAAGAGTGCTTCCTGATGTCCAATCTACATTGATCCTTTACTAATTTTACCTCATGTCCTCTAGTTCTGCTATCCTTCTTGAGTGAGAAAAACATATTTCTATCAATATTTTCATACCCATTCAATATCTTAAAAACTTCAATCTGATCTCCTCTTAACCTCCTTGTCTCTAGAGTTGTTAAACCACATTCTTTCAGGCGTTCTTCATAACTAAGGTCTCTAAGTTCTGGAATCATTTTAGTTGCTCTCCTTTGTATGCGTTCAAGCGTATCTATATCCTTCTTACGATATGGTCTCCATGCTTGTATACAGTATTCTAAATGAGGTCTAACTATTGCTTTATAAAGAGGTATAATTAACTTTTTTCCTTGTATGTTATGTTTCTTCTAATCAATCCAAGAATTTGATTACCCTTTGAAGCTGCAATACCACACTGCTCTGAAACTTTCATATTAGCGCTCATTGTAACTCCTAAGTCCTTTTCTTTTACAGTAGTGCCCAGAACAGTATCTCCCATTTTATAGTTTACATTCAAGTTCCCATGTCCTGTATGTAGGCATTTACATTTCCCAAAATTGAACAGCATCTGCCATTTCTCAGACCATTTCACTAATATGTCTAGATCGTTTTGTAAATGTTGTTTATCACCATCAGTATTAACCTTTCTAAACAGTTTTGTGTCATCCGCAAATGTCAGTACGTTACTTGTTATACTGTCGTCCAAGTCATTGATATAGATTAAGAATAATATAGGTCATAATACTGATCCTTGAGGTACCCCACTCAAAACTGATTTCCAATTTGAAACTTCTCCATCTACTACAACTCGTTGTCTTCTGTCAGTCAGCCATTGTTCTATCCAGTCAGTTATGCTATCCCCGATACCATGGGCTTTTAATTTAAGTAGTAATCTTTGATGTGGCACTTTGTCAAAAGCTTTCTGAAAATCTAAGTAGATAATATCTACTGGCGATCCCACGTCTATCCACGAAGTGATTTCTTCCAAAAAACATTTATAATATTTGTTAAGCATGACCTTGCTTTAAGGAATCCATGTTGAGATGAATTTAATAATTTATGCTTAACGAGGAAGTCCACCATATGGTCTTTAATTAACCTTTCTAATAATTTACAAATCACTGATGTTAAACTCACTGGTCTGTAATTCTCTGACTTATTTCTCGAACCCTTTTTAAATAATGGTATGATGTTTGCTTCTTTCCATTCAAACGGAACAACTCCCTCTTTTAATGACAAGTTGAATACTCTTGCAAGTGCTATACTGATTTGTTCTACTCTTTCCATTAGTAATTTTGGAGGAATCCCATCCACTCCCGGTGATTTGTTATCTTTCATTGCCTTTATTTTCTTAGCTACCAATTCTGGAGTTACAACTAACGGACCTAAATAGTCAGATTTAGCCCCTGAAATTTAGCATCAGCAACTGGTAATGAACTAATATCTTCTTTGGTAAACACTGAACTGAAGTAACCATTTAGGTCTTCCGCCATTAAAAAACCCTGTAATATTATATTTCCAGCACTGTCTTCTAGAGGTCCAACCTTGTCTTGCACGTTTTGTTTACTCCTGACATATGCATAAAAACTCTTGCTGTCATTTTTTATGTTACATGCTAGTTTTTGCTCATAGCTTCTTTTAGATTGTCTGATTTCAGTTGTAGCTGCATTAAGTGCCTCTTTGTATTTTGCATAGTCTTCTTCCTTTCTGGTACGCCTATAAACCCTCCACATAGTTTGTTTTACCATTATTTTTCTAATAGCCTCTTCTGACAAGTGTTTCTTTCTACACCGTTGTTTTTGGAAGGGAACAAATTTATCGATGATACTCTCAATTTCATATTTTAGAATATTCCAACATTCAATTGCGGTCTTTTTCATCAGCATGTTATTCCAATCTAGCTTTGCTAAGTATTTTCTCATATCTTTGTAGTTACCTTTATGGAAGTTTCTCTTGTACCTTTTCTTATTTTTACTTTCTGATTTTACATTGATGTCAAAATGTATTTGATTATGGTCACTATTACCCAATGGTTCAAATATTTTTACATTGTCCACTAATTTTTTTTGTGATGACAAAACTATATCTAATACATTTTCTCCCCTGGTTGGTTCTAGTACGTGCTGAGTAAGAAAGCTATCCTGGATTAAAAATAGAAATTGTTGGTCCTCAATCCCTGTGCTCTCTAGAGAATTCCATTGTTTGTGTCCATGGTTAAAATCTCCCATTATGATACATTCCCCTTTACTAACTTCCTTTATAGCGTTTTTTTATTTTTGTGTTGTCCTCTTCGTTTATGTTTGGACTTCGGTAAACTAATCCAATAGTTAATTTTGAATTTCCTGAAACAATTTTGCACCAAACAGCTTCATCGCAATCTGCTTCCCTATCTAGTTTTATTTCATAAGCCTGAATAGATTCTTTAACATATAAAATAACTCCCCCGCCCCTTCTTCCTATTCGATCTTTCCTAAACATTACATATCCTGTCAGTCCTAATTCAGCATCTGTTATATCTATGTTGGCCCATTTTTTAGTTATACCAATTATGTGAGGGTCAATATCTTCTACCATAATGTTTAATTCGTTTTTCTTATTTACTATGCTCCTTGCATTTAAACATACGCATCTATAACCTTTTTCAGAGATGTTTTTCGGATGATTTGATATTGGTTTATCTGTGATTTATGTGTGGCCTCTTGTTCTACTTGAGACACCTCTATTTAACCCCTGCACTTCTAGTTTAAAGAATGTTTACTTCCAAAAATATTTGTCATTGTACCCAAGTCACTATCTACTGCTGCTGAAAGTTTGTCCGCGAATACTGCCGCCCCCTTTCCACTTAAATGAAGCCCATCCTTCATGTACATATCAGTCCTCCCAACAAAGCTTCCCCATAAATCCACAAATCCAACTTCCTCTTCCCTACATAGCTTCTGGACTAACATGTTAATTGCCATCCCCCGACAATTTCGATATGTGTGACCCCTCCTGCCCATTACAGGTAAAATCCCTGACAGTATTACCTGCTCAACCCGCGTCTGTTTTAGTGTTCTGACCAACTGCCTATATGTCCTAACTATGGCAGTTGTACCCTCCCTCTCTACGTTATTTGTCCCTACGTGTACTAAAACAGACCCATCCTTACCCGAGCCTACGATGTTTTTTACCCTCTCAGTTATCGCCTCTATTTTGGCTCCAGGCAAGCAGACCACCACATCATCTCCCTTGTTTAAGACTCTGTCGGTCTTCCTAACTATCGAACCCCCCACAAACACCCTCGCTCTCTTCCTCACCCCCTCTATCACTGCTGCAGAATAACTCTTCCGTTGGATCCCCTCCATCACATTTTGTCCTGACCCCTTCCCTCATGTCTCCTTCCCTCATGTCTCCCCCACTTCCCACTCCTTTGCTCTTGTCTCTTCCACTCCCCTCTCCTTCACTCCGGTTGTTTTCCCTCCCGTCTCCCCCACTCCCTTCTCCTTCCCTCCTGTCTCCCCTACTCCCCTCTCCTTCACTCCGGTTGTCTTCCTCCTATCCCTTTCCTTCCCGTCTCCTTACGTCCTGTCTCCCTACGACCTGTCACCTTCCCTCCTCTCAGCTTCCTCCCAGGCTGCGGTGAGCTCTCCCTAGCATCTTCTTTCCCCACTTTATCATCTACTGTTCCCCCACGGGAACTACTGGCACAACCCCCCTGTTCCCTTCCCACCATTGCCACAACGAGCAGCCTCAGCTCTTCCAACTCCACCTCTACAATCCGGTATTTGTTAAATATTTGCGTTATCGGAGTATGTAGACATTAAATTTTAGGAATTATTTTGTGTCACTATTCGCTCTTGGAGTACTGAGGCCTCGATAAAATCCGCCGAATTAAAATCTCACTTGAAATACTTTTTGAAACTGTGATTGGTATTGGTATAACACAAGTCCACGGCCAAATGCCCGGATGTACGCGACAAAACGACTAACACTAACTAGAACTGTAATTCTTTGGGCAGATCAGCCAGAATTATAAGAAAACATCATCACTGGTTCACAGATCAGCAAGGATTATAAAAAAATATCATCACTGTTTCACAGGTCAGCCAGGATTATAAGAAAACATCATCACTGGTTCACAGATCAGCCAGGATTATAAGAAAACATCATCACTGGTTCACAGATCAGCCAGGATTATACGAAAACATCATCACTGGTTCACAGATCAGCCAGGATTATAAGAAAACATCATTACTGGTTCACAGATCAGCCAGGATTATAAGAAAACATCATCACTGGTTCACAGATCAGCCAGGATTATAAGAAATCATCATCACTAGTTCACAAGGATGCTTAGAGTCTGTATTCGCCTCCCTTGAATCGGGTTCCGATCTCTCTTCAACTTATGTGCTATAGTCTTGAAAGTAACACCGCGTTAATGTGGTGTAGGGCGAACAGGATGGAGACAACGTCAGAAAATACGGATGTGAAGTGTGTGACAGAATTATAGTAGCAACGCTATCTAGCATATTATTTTGATATTTAATCTTGACACTTCTAACACAGTAGCGTCACATACACGTACCACGACTTCCGACTTACAATGTAACGAAATGTTTACGTACATCTGATTAAACTTAAACTTTAAGCCACATTAATAGAGCACTGGTTATCAATAGCGTCGTCTGCTATGACATTTTCCTAATTTTGTTTCAGCTCACGGGCGTTGTGAGGAAGTAGTCATTCCGATGAACTTGCTGCGTAAGAAGACGGGCTACTGCGTGCTGGCCACGCGGGGCAACGAACGCGTCGTCGTCGATGATTGGGAGATTTACACGCAGCCAATCCGAGTCGGCTGTAAATGTACTGTCGACGCAACGTCGTTCTTCGCTAACTTCGTCTAGACGCCATACAATTATTTATTATTTTAAAACTGTAAGCGTTGATAATAACGTAGCAGTATTTCGCCGACGTCATATTTGTTTCCTAGCACGGTCAAACAGGTTCTCTTTTTAAGGACATGTTTATAAATACTGGTTTGACGATGATTTGTAGCCACAGCCTCAGGCCATTGGCCTCTCCTTGCAATCTCACTAGCCACTTCGAGTCTACCATCTGTCTAATGACTGACGTTATCAATCATTTTCTTCTACCTCTGATTTTTCCTGATAGTTCTCCTTCAATGCTGCGAAGTACCAGACTCTCTGGTCTTCTTTTCCAATGGCCGTACTTAGCCAGTTAAGTACCAGACTCTCTGGTCTTCTTTTCCAATGGCCGTACTTATCCAGTTAAGTAGCAGACTCTCTGGTCTTCTTTTCCAATGGCCGTACTTACCCGCTTTCATCTCTCAACGATACATTGCAGATCTTCCCATTCACCAACCCCTGCTTTTCCGTTTAAACGAAACCTTTAACAGGCACCATAAGCACCATTTGTATTTGTTCTCGGTACTGGCGTGCTGAATGCTAAGGAAAAACATTGGTTAAAAACATAAGTCGTTTTCTTGATATTGCAGTGACGCATTCAACAATTAATAAAAAAAGGCAGGCCACCGCATCTATTTATTTTAAATAGAAGTTTGGTTGTCGACCCATGACATTCCACGTTAATTACGAGGAGCCTGTTGTTGCTCTCCTCTTTACCCCTGAAGTCCGGGCTGACGCTGGCGCCGATACCCGTCGTCGTTTTATTTTCTTCTTCGTCACTGATCCCGTTTCACTGCCGTCTCCACCAACCGTCTCCACTCCCCCATCCCTCGCTCTCATTCTCCACTCCCCCACTCCCGCCAAATATCCTCCCATCTCAGTCTCGGTCTTCCTCTTCTCTTTCTACCCTCCACTCTAAGGCCATCCGCTCTCTTCGTCAACCGTTCCCTTCCATTCTTTCCACATGTCCAGCCCACAGTGAAACTATCTTTCACACCAACTTCCTCCCTCAGCTCCTCCATTCTTCGCCTGTCTATTCTTTTCACTCCTGCAATTCTTCTCCCTCAGTTATTCTTGCAAACTTGCAGCTTGTCGTTGTTTATTTTTTTGGGGGGGATTGGAGCTAGGCACCTTTCCATTTAGCTTCCGAGATATATGTCAATCTCCCACCATCCTTTCCCCTTTTCTCCACGCATGCGCCCCAGCTTGTATTCTCCTGCATATGAGCCGTATATTTGTTATTTATTTTTAAATCGCGCTCCGCTATTTATTATTTTACGCCTGAGAAAAATAAACACACTGCTTCATAGGCGCAATGACCGCGGTGTGTAGAGTCTGAAACACAAATTATTTCGCTAACGCGTTTAACACGTTTGCCCGTTTAGCGTAAAAAGAAGCATCCTCTGTGTACTTCACAACAAAGCTGTAGTTGAACGTAAAATACAAAACTTCTGACGGTCTTATGGTTTTTGCCCCATCTGGCGGAGTAGTCAATAGCCTACTTCGTCAAGAAAACGTGTGCCTCCCGAAAAGCTGTGAAAGTCATTATCTTTTTACAAACGTATATATATATATATATATATATATATATATATATATATATATATATATATATATATATATATATATATATATATATATCTATATAAAAACAAATATATATATATATATATATATATATATATATATATATATATATATATATATATATATATACGTTTGTAAAAGATAATGACTTTCACAGCTTTTCGGGACACACTCAAAATCATGCTATGCTCCTCTTTGGCAGAGTTAATGTTGGACATAGGGAGAGAAGATGATTCTTTTATAAAAGTGGCACTAAGCAAGAAGATGACGGGAAAGGCCCAGGCGCACCACAAAGTTGAACCTAACACTCGCTTGGGTAAATGAATAGAGTAAGCAGCCTTAAGCAAATACAAATTAATTTTCACGAAAATAAAATTCATTTTCACGAAAATAAAAAGACACTGACAAGTATACAACAAATATTTAATGTGTAAATAACAAAGGATGAAATAACACTCTTGACTTTTTGGCAACTGTTCGGTTTCTACTTAATACTTAAGTAGACATATGAATGCTTACACATTTAGCACCGCTGATATATTACACACCTTACTGAATGCCCATGCATGTACATATTACAAATGTAAGTATAAAATATTTATAAATATTTACGTTACAAAAAACGCTCGCTTTAACTCTCCATCTAAGCGATGGTTGATTATGCGGGTGAAAGCTTAATACTTAAAAGGTCATATGTGTACACCGTTCATCGATCACACTGACGTACTGAATTGTACAACTTTTTCTAAGTGCACCCTTGCTTGTCATTTGATAACTTGACTAAGCAAACTACACTAAGTTTTATATTTACATAAGCACATTAATAGTTACTGCATAGCAACGCCCACAAGTGGGCGCCAAAACGGTAGACAAACCAACAAATGAGATACGGCCAAATATATGGGAATACGTAGTTATGACGTTTCAATAGTTGCCATGACGTATACTCTGCTGACAGCGTAACCGTCACGAGAGTCTAATCCCCGAGACTAGCATTCGTCTGCGAGGCCATGAGTTGTAGATACGTGTCCTAATAAATGGGTTCTAGTTTTGACACCTGGTACTGCCTAAAACCTGCTAATCCCAGGGTCCAATGCGTTGAGGGAGCAGTACAAACCTACGTTATCACCAGGTTAATGTCAACCAGGGTCCAATGCGTTGAGGGAGCAGTACAAACCCACGTTATCATCAGGTTAATGTCAACCAGGGTCCAATGTGTTGAGGGAGCAGTACAAACCCACGTTATAATCAGGTTAATGTCAACCAGGGTCCAATGCGTTGAGGGAGCTGTACAAACCCACGTTATCATCAGGTTAATGTCAACCAGGGTCCAATCACCAGCGGATCAAAGTATAAAAAAATCACATTCAGCTTATAACGTCAATTGAATGTACATATTTACAAGTGGCATGAGACAGTCAGTCCGAATCGCTGTCTAGTTGAATTCCGTACTTCTTCATGGCTTGCATGAAGATGTCTTCATCATTATCATCCTTGTCTGTGCTCGAGAGCGAGTCAGCATCTGTCTTGTATCGATCCTTCTGTTCCTTGACCGGCTCCGTCGGCGGAAGTGAACGTCTTTGATTGTTTACGGTGGACGGGCTATCGACGGTTTTAAGATCGTTTCCGGTTCGTCTCCGCTTCGGCTTCGATGTACGCTTCTTCCCCGGGTGCCTCGGAGTGTTTCCTGCTTCTCCGCTCGTTTGATCCGTGTCATTTCCGGTTCTCTTTGGTGTTTCTTTCGGCGCTTTGTGTTTATTCGTGGGTTTCGTGCCGACAGAACTAGGAGGTGAGGGTGACTTGGCGTCAGCAGCTATAGTCACATGCTTCGGCTTACCCGTTACACCGTTACTTAGCTTTATTATTGGCCTTTGTTCCTGTGGCGGAAGTGTTTTACGCTGTACCCTCCCTAGTCGCAGGGCATCGGAACTCGGATCTCTGGAGCGCGGTGTGTTCGTGCGGTGCATCGTCTCCTCTTGGCGTGTCCGTGACGGAGTTTTTACACCGCGAGCTCCTCTCCCAAGTCGCTGTTCGTGCGAGGTCGGGCCTGTAGAGCGTGGCGTGCCCGCTAATGATCGAGGTCTTTCCTTATTAATCCACGCCTCTGATGTTTCGTTCGCTGGCACTGGGACGTTATCTTCCCGAGCTTTCTCCGCCAGCGACACACAGCTTACATCTATCGTACTATGAGTGTACTCTCGCTCTCGGTCACGTTGTCGCGCTAGGTTTTGTTGCATCGCTCGCTCGTGTGCTCGTTCTCGCTCACGCTCTAGTTCACGTTCGCGTTCCCTCTCTCGTTCACGTTCCCGATCACGTTCTCGTTCCCGTTCACGTTCGCGTTCTCGCTCGCGTTCGCGTTCACGTAGACGCTCGTCTTCCTTTTCGCTTTCACGTTCTTTTTCTCGTTCACGGTCTTGTACACGTTCTCGCTCCCGTTCACGTTCCCGTTGCCGTTCTTCTTCGCCTGTTCGTTCTGGTTCTTGTTCTCGTTCCCGCAACTGTTCTCGTTCTCTTTCTAATTCTCGTTCATGTTTACGTTCTTGCTCTGGTGTGCGTTGTCGCTCTTGTTCTCGCTCTCGTTGTGTCTCGTCGGTGCCGTCTGCATCACGATTTTCTACTGTTTCTGTCGCGAGTTTTCGCGATTCACTCTCGCTGCCTTGCGTGTCATCGGCTTTGTCGGCAGTCTTTAGTTCATGTTCTCGTTGTCTGTCCAGTTTTCTTTCTTGCTCTCGCTCTCGCGTGATCTGTCGCTGTCTTCCTTCCCCTTCCTCTCTGTCCGCTTCTCCTCCTCGTTCCTGCACCCCGTGTCCCTCCGTCCCGACCTCAGCACGCTGGCTTTGAACACCAACTGGCGACCTCCTTCCCGTTTCATCGGAGCGACTTCGACCACCGGGTCCACTGTTGTCAGCTTCCGTTCGCATCGATTCTTCCACGTTTTCTCTAGCGGCCCCTACCGGAGGTTTCTTGTAATACACTTGACTCGGCTTATCGTTTTTATCTGTTTCATCTGCGGCTCTCTTTGGCGGTAGTCGTGGCTGTACTTTTCTGGTGGCTAACGTGTCCGTTTTGTTGTTGCCCTTCGTCTTCTGACCAGTTCCTATGGGAGGTACGCGTGAGCGTCCATTGTGTACATCAGGTAATTCAGACCTGTTTGCACGATTCCGTGTTGAACCCTCACTGACGTCAGTGCCGTCTGGCGGCGTCACAAGGGACGGGAACACGGATACAGGCGGTTTATTAGCCATAGGTATCACTAATAACTTCGCTTTGTTGGCAACCTCCTGCGAGCCATATGCCCTTCGGCCCGTCATAAGTCCTTGCACACGTATTTTCGGTCTTAATTTCGGTTTCGGTGGCTCCGGCAGCGGTTTCCTTGGCTTGGCAACGGGCCTCGCTGGTTGTCGCGTTAACGGTGCTCTGATTGGCGGTGGTGGCTTGTCATCTTCCGAACCTTCCCACGACATGTCTGAAATGTATACCGTATACACTGTTACTGCATAGCACAGTCGTGGTCATACACGACATGCAGCGTGACCATTGTGTTTACATTCCATTGTCTATGAACTATGAAGTACCTTGTGAATATGTCTGTATGTCTGTATGTCTGTATGTTTGTATGTATATATGTATGTATGTATGTATGTATGTATGTATGTATGTATGTATGTATGTATGTATGTATGTATGTATGTATGTCTGTATGTTTATATGTTTTTATGTCTATATGTCTGTATGTTCCTTCATATTTTCGTGTGCATCGCTTGTACGGGGCTGACATTTTGTAGGCGTTGGTTCATACATTAAAGAATATTCGAAATTCCCTCCGGGGGGTATTACGAAGGAATCTATGTGGACATCAGAACAATAAGAGTTCGTAATTACGAACAATTGTTAGCAAAGCTATGTGTGTTTCAACCATTGTTACGTAATCTACGTCAAACGTCCACAGAACGCTTCGTGAAACCGGCATTTGTACATGATTTTTGGGGCGAGAAATTGTCATTGCTATTGGCGTTGCCCTACCAGCACTTGACTGGGTGGTGCAAGGAGTTATAAGTAGTGCAAGGAGTTATAAGCAGTGCAAGGAGTTATAAGTAGTGCAAGGAGTTATAAGTAGTGCAAGGAGTTATAAGTAGTGCAAGGAGTTATAAGTAGTGCAAGGAGTTATAAGCTCTGGCCGTGGCTGCCTTTTCTCCCGTGCAACGCCGGGCAACTCGGACCTATATTCATACACTCATATCTAGATAAAGCTCTATTCGGGAGTGTTTCAGTTGAATAAAATGCTAAGCATAAAGACTAATAATACTGACTGATAGAGCTACTAAGAATTACAATTCAATATCGAAAACTCTCATTAATAAAACCTGAACTAAGCAAAATAAAACGCACAGAGAAAGTATAAGCACAAATATGAAGTAGCAAAAAAATTAATAAAAGACAAAACGTCAGGTAATACAATAAAAAAAATCGTCAAAATTAAAATTAAAATTCATAAAGTTTGATTAAAAAAATGCAGTCAAATATAAATGAATAAATAAGTAGAATATGCAACTAGTATCACCCCCTGAACCTCCGTGTTATTTAGCTCAGCGCCATATAACTTTCAATTTTAGCGCTGCGTTATTTAAGTAACCTCATGATTTGTTTTATTAACATCATTCTATTTTAACTGTTATATAAACTTTTTGGTAGTCCTATTTTAAATGCCCCATCACTTCGTTATACTCTGATAATATATTGAGTAAGCTAATCGGTTTTTAAATAAAAATTACTTGTGAAGTTATCTGCTCAGGATTCGCTGCCGCATCTGTTCTAATGGCGGTGTTCACGAAGCTGCGAGTTGCCACTACATAAGTGGTGCCATCTGTCGAATTGAGCAGTACTAATATGGCAGTGATCTCACCACATTAAAGGTACGAAAACATTTTATCGTATCATATATGCGATCTAAACTAAATATAATTTTAACACAGAGACCGCCCAAATATGCTTTAATGAACTACAATTTTAAAATATAAATTTGCCGTTATCCGTTTTGAATGTTGCCCTTCCCTTTCGACACGCAATGTCAACATAATTTTTTTTTTGGGGGGGCGACATATTCAAATTAAACAAATAAAGGTCAAATTATATTTAAGAATTGAGTTACATTAAACACACCCGGGCGGTCAGAACGTTAAAATGACTTCACGATAAAAAACGACCAGGAACATTCTCCCGTAAGTATTCTTACCGGAGTCGCTGTCTTCCTCCAACGAGGACTGGTCTTCGTCGTCCAGCATTCTCCCGGCTTCCTTCATGACTTCCTCAATAGCCATATATTTCACCTTCCGCCGTCCTGCAAGAAAGGGAAAGAGTGGTCATCGCCAAAACTAAAACGTGCGTGATTACATGAGTTCGGTAGATGACATCGTCTTATTGTTTTGAACTGTATGTACAATTAGCAGGAATAGTGATTACATGATTTCGGTAGATGACATCGTCTTATTGTTTTCAACTGTATGTACAATTAACAGGAATAGTGATTACATGAGTTCGGTAGATGACACCGTCTCATTGTTTTCAACTGTATGTACAATTAGCAGGAATAGTGATTACACGAGTTCGGTAGATGACATCGCCTTATTGTTTTCAACTGTACGTACAATTAGCAGGAATAGTGATTACACGAGTTCGGTAGATGACATCGCCTTACTGTTTTCAACTGTACGTACAATTAGCAGGAATAGTGATTACACGAGTTCGGTAGATGACATCGCCTTATTGTTTGAACTGTACGTACAATTAGCAGGAATAGTGATTACACGAGTTCGGTAGATGACATCGTCTCATTGTTTTGAACTGTATGTACAATTAGCAGGAATAGTGATTACACGAGTTCGATAGATGACATCGCCTTATTGTTTTGAACTGTACGTACAATTAGCAGGAATAGTGTATATTCTATTGAAGGAACCGTAACATATATAAACGTATGGATACAGAGGGGTATGCGAAATCATTATTTAACCAATGTCTCAAACCAGAGGTTCTGGGTGCGCCATGTAGTTCCAGTGTATCCGCGACAAACAGCAAACATTATTATGTCATACCTAGCCAATTTAAATATGTTAGGCATTTAATGTGTGTCCCAAATTCGCGGGAGACACCGAGAACGCTTGTGCAACCAAGATGCTTTGAGCAGAACTAAAATGAACCGAAATCCAAGTCAGTGTCCGCGCCATGTTCATCCCACAACGTCCTGCACTGACCTTTGGTTTCCATGATGACCGTATCGATTCCTTCCATCTTGGGCGCCTTAGTCTTCTGAACCCGCGGAAGACGCTTATCAAACAGGACCTTGAACTTGGCCAGATTGCGGTGACGCAGCTCGCCAGGGGCCACGCTCGGCTCCACCTTCTTACTGCGGCTGCGCAACTTCCGCGCTTGTTCCGGCACATCGTTGAGCCCTTCCGGTAGGCCGAACTGACTACGCGTCTTCCACTCGTGAGTGAGCGCTCGTGACGTCACGTACTGGGTACGGAACCGACGTACCTACCGGATAGGAGACATTACGTCAGAGCTTCCTTCTCAATTAATTTAGTCCATCGCGAATCAGGTTAGAGGATGTTCAAATTTATATTGCGTGAATAGTCGGAATGATCTATGTCTAGCTACTATATATAAATTTCAAAGCAACCCTAAATAGTCGCGCGTGTAAGCGTCCGTATGGCAAAATTAGAATGTATACAGTGACGTCATAAATTTACAGCATTTCCCATTCAACTCCCCACAATTGGTGCCACGTAGTGAATGTAAGTCACGATTTCACCACTGCCGCAACTTAATTTCATGTGCAGATTCTTCAGATCATCATTTCATTTGGTGCACTCCTATGTGTTGTCAACAAATATCTCAATTTCAGTTGCATGCAATTGTATATAATGGTTGCGTTGAAAATGTGCATAGGAACAAAATAACGTACGGTTTTGATTGAAACTATTTTACGCACTACACGCACTGATGCACATACACCGCACGTACACACGCACGTACACCCGCACGTACACACGCACCTGTTCCTCGTCGAACTTCTCCCGCACGTTCTTCAGTTCCTTCGACTGCTGCAGCTTCGCCTGCTCCTTCCGCCGCTCGTTCGCGCGCTCCTCCTCCGCCTGGAGGCGCCACTGTTCCAGCTGCAGCCGCTGCAGTTTGAGCATGAACTGGTTGAGACGATTCTTGCGCGATTTCTCGTCGTCGTACACGCTGTGGATCGCCCGATAGATCTCCGTCTCCCGGAGCGTTAGAACTGGTTCCTTCTTCTGCCACGGCGGCACGTTCTGCCTGGGACTCGCGAACGGCGTCGCAGCGTTGCTCACTACGGCTGGTTTCTGTTTCCTGTTCGCCTTAATAGTAATAATAATAATAATAATAATAATTATCACAATAATTATAACCATAATCAAATAATATAATAATCGTCATCAAATAATCAAATCATCATCATCATAATCATACGCATAAATCATAAATTGCAATAATCACCATAATCATAATAATCATCATTATAATCGTAATACTGAATCGAGCAATGACAATAAATAAAGAAATATATAAATAATATATAAATAATATATAAATAAAGAAATATAGGCAATCAAGTACTAGTTAAAGTACAAGTGATAAGTGAATAATAATAGTTAAAAGTGAATATTAAAATGTTCGTTTAAAAGTGGCATAAGTCCATAACTCGTCTAGTTTAATTTAAATTAAAAATGCACGAAAATTACTTTTATTTATAAAGCGGCGTATATCCGGTATATATATTCTTTATGAAGTTCAGTGGCGCATAAAATATGAGAGTATTAAAGATTATATGTTATTATATTATATGTTAATAAAAAATAGCAATTAGATTAAAAAAATATATATTAGGTATTTAAAGCTGGCCGTGAATAAAGCATAAACGTATCTATAATAAAATACAATATCATGTATAAAGCATTTAGGGGAAATTTGTCAAAGATGGGGCGGCTCTTAAAATGAGGCAACGACATTCCTGTGTTAGTGAACGAAACTGTCTAAGCTTGGAAACGATGGAAAGATGATTCGAATCCCCGTTTCCTCGACTGACAGTCCAGCGCCCTGCGTCCCACTAACACATATACATATAAATATACCAGCTGTCGTAACCTTCTCCTAATGTTAATGCTAATGACAATGTTAACTGCCAGGCTAGAACAAATGTGACTATGCCATTATATCCGTTAATGTAGCCTTAAACGGGTGGTGTACGACTTAGGAAGATGAAGCCTTTACCTTCGTTGTCACGGCTGGTTTCGGTACGATCGTTTTCGACTTGGCGCGTGTGTATTCCCGGATGTACAGGTCCGTCGCGTCCTTGACCGTGTAGCGAGTGACCGGTAACTTCGCCGGCTTCTTCGGATCTGACGCGAGCGGGATCTCGGTCGATGTTGTCGTCTTCTTCCGCCGAACCCTCTCCCGGGTTTGTTCCCGTCTGGGAGGGGGGATAACCACGTAGTTGAGACGTCTCTTCAGCCGCTTACGAGCGTCTTCCTCCTCCTTGTCCAGAGCAGCTCGTGTCTTCCTTTTCTCCCGCCCCTGAGAGAGTGCCGTCTCATCTTTCTTCCTGGGACTTTGATCTCGGGAAACTCGCTCCTCGGTCTTCCCCGTTGGTTTAGTTTCCCGGGTTCGCACACGGGATACGCGAACTGGGCTCAACGCATCGGTGGCGTTTCTAGAAGGTTTAGTCTGCTCCGGTTTTACAGCGCCCGATGACGAGATCGGTTCTCGCCTGCCCGGCTCCCTTTCCGCCATTCCGGTCCGAATGGGACTCTTCGCATTCGACGCGTTACCCCTGGGTTTCTTCTGCGTCGACTTCCTTGTTTCCGATAACGGGATCGGTCTATGCTTGGGAGGAGATGTCACCTCCTTCTTAACCTGGCTCGTCCCCTTGGCAGCGTCTACCGTAGTCTTCCCCTGTGCGGGCTTCCCGGGTTCCCGTAACGAGGTCGGCACTTCCCCTTTCACGGCCGATGTCGTTCCGTTTTGTTCGTGGATTGAGAACCCGAATCTGCCCAGTCGTGCCTCCTTCGAGAGGGTGTCCTTCGAGAGGGTGTCCTTCGAGAGGGTGTCCTTGCCGTTGGCCACCCTGACGTCCTGCGTTCGGTCAGTCGTCTGCGCCTTTTGGGCTCTGTAAAACAATGTTTATGTTGACCAGTTTGTACACTGAACACTTCTTGGAGGCGTCCGTATCGCAGTCAATGTTAACCCTTCGACGCCGCTTGTAGCCTGACAGTCATCCATGGAGATAATACACAAACTTAATTACCGTGAATGTGTGTGTGCATGCGTGCGTGCGTGCTTGCGTGCGTGCGTGCGCGTCTGTGTTTTCTGTGTGTATGTGTGTGTATGTGTGTGTGCGTGTGTGTTTGTGTGAGCGTGCGTGCGCCCGCGTGCGTGCATGCGTATGCGAGCGTGCGTGCGTGCATACGTGCGCGACCGTGCATTGTGTACTTAGACTTATATGATACATAGCTAAATATTTCACGTTTCATACACAATACAGACAATAGGGCAATTCATGCAGATATTAACACACTTGGTTTATCTCTGCATGAGTATAGATCTAAAAAAACATTTGGGGTAATAAACACTTGAACCCTCAGTTTCTAAACTGTGCTCTTACAACTATGAATGAAATGATATATCTAAAATCCTGTCTGTTTACCTGTCTGTCTCTCCGGCTGTGATGAAATTTATGCGTGCGCCGGCATAATCTGTCGCGAACTTTGGCGGCTCCTTTGGTTCGACTCCGTCTCGCTTTGTCGGCTTCCTGGCTGCCACTGCAAACCGAAATTATAGTTACAGGCTTAACCGGTACAAAGCCTTAACCGGTGCAAAGCCTTAACCGGTACAAAGCCTTAACCGGTACAAAGCCTTAACCGGTATTAGTAACAGTGTCTCAGTGTCGGCATGTGAGGACTATGTGAGGACGATCACGTTGTAGTAACTCTGGCGTGGTGCCCGCCTGTAGTGCTTCGGTAAAGGTGCAACATTGTCACACCACAGGTGCGATCATCCATGTACTCTAAGAAGAGGCATCTGCTATTGCAAAACGATTTGAAAACAATCTACGCCAGCCCAATTCCTCTTCCAGACCATGCTCTAAACTACCGTTTATCTGCCCTTTTTAGTGTTCATTACTAGAGACAAAAGCAGTTAGATATATCTTGATTCAACCGCATACCGTGCCGCCCAGAGAACGTTACCAACGATGACTACTGCTATACACGAGACACCAGCAATGTGACAATCGTACGTTGGACACCTGCAGGCTAAAGTAAATGTTTACTGCCATGGCAACGCATAAAACACACGTGTGTTTTGAAAAGAATAATTTTACGACGCTTGTATCACATAATGCGATAATTAACCTATATACTGCATGGAAACGGCGACACATCTGCATACCGTAGGAGCCAAGCGTTGATAGTTTATCAAACGGCGTTAAATGCATTGACAGGTAACCGAAGTGTGCAAACACGCGGCCGGTGTGTGTGCACCATTGCACATTCTGGTGATAATTGACCTGCTGTCTGAGAGCTGAGAGTGATGATCAGACCAACTGAATACTACAGGTCGCACAGGTTCTGTAGATATAGACTTGGAAGATATAGTGTCAACTTGTGGACGTGTCTTGTTTGAGTGGCATCCAAATATACACAGCTCTATACAAACAAATTCGCTGATGTTACACAAGATATTCAATGTAACAGGTACTACTCCTACACAGAGGGGAATCTGGTCGACATTACTGATCGAAGCCTGTTCTTTACACTTTATTCCTTGGCAGATCATTGTTACAATATTTGGTTAAGGACAACATTAAGCAAGATACCTTCATCAACAGATGCCAGCGCAAGACAATGAACTAGAAATGGTGGTCAGATACGTTCAGCAAAATGACCAAAAAGGATTATGTGGAGATGGAAATTCAGAGTAGGAAATGGATATAGATTGGAACACCCTCAGAAAAACCGTTTCCAACATCACTAGACAAACCCTAACGTGGAACCAGCGTGTCCTGGTGCCGCGTCATAAACATGAAACCGATTATATTGTTGACGGACCACTGCATCTGACGCATCGCTTACAGTCACTCGGGTTATAGGAACATATGTTACATCGAATTGTCACCGTTGCTGTGACGACATAGGATCAAAAGGTGTTCAAAGCGACCAGCAAACCTTTATTTTGTTAATACAACCCAACCATGCGTTGACCTGTGAGCCCACCTTAGGGACGGGAATGCGTAATACCTGGCTTAATAGTCCGCCGAACACTGCGTTTTGGTGTCGAGTCATCGTCGTGCTTGGCCCCGTGGCCTCTCACCAATGTGTTGATCTTGGGCAGCGGACCGCCGCCATCTTGTACCTGTCGTCTGCCGGGCGCTGACAGCACTGAGCGGGGGTCCGGCTGAACGGCTGCAACGGAACGCATCGGGGTCAACATCTGTAAGGTTTGGGTTTCAATGGTAGTCGACGTTGACATTTTGATTTTTTTTACCAATCAGCTGTCCAGCCGAAGGAGAGAAAAACGTTGCAGCATGACGAAAAAACAGGAATGAATTAATATACAGACTAATCGCAGATCGTATCGAGAAACAATCGATTATTCATCTATGTGTAACCCGCCTTTCTGAGGTATTTCTCCATATTATTTTTAAACACGTTCGCACTGCTAGCATTTACACAGTACGTATATCATTTGTTCCGTTCGTCCACTGTGAGACTAAATACTTTCTAATATCCGACTTACACTGATGTTTCACTGATGTTACTTCGTTGCCTCTGGTTCTTCTATCTTCCTCAAGTGAGATAAAATACTTATATTAATATACACTATATTTACCATTAAGCAAGGAAAGGCCGAATGAGTGTAATATATATCTAGACTCACATGTAGGCACTCGAAATCATTTTTTATTGAAGAGAAACAAATATAGAGGGGATGTGGCAGGGGTCTCAATCTCCTATCTCCCACCTGTTTTGGGGTCAACCTCTCACCGCCCACCATGTTGTGAGAGTCTACCTCCCACCTCACATCCCAGTGTCAAGGACCAACCTCCCACCTCGAATCCCAGTGTCAAGGACCAACCTCCCACCTCCCATCCCAGTGTAAAGGACCAACCTCCCACCTCCCATCCCAGTGTCAAGGACCAACCTCCCACCTACAACATCACGCCACACACCCTCAATATAACGAAGACATATCCATCACAAGAGACAGTAGATCTGGTGTCTCGCACACTAAAGGATGTTCAACGGCTATCAGATTATGCGCAAGAATGGAATCAAAATATCGTCCCGACAACATGACTTAATTAGTAGAAGGAAGTTAGTACGACCGAGTAGTAAGGTTACGTCCACCATGTTCAACCGCAGTTACCTAAACGCCGGACTCTAACTGCGCCAATTCATACTCGGTCACCGCGACGAGTTACTGACAACCAAACGTATCCCATGAGACGTTCGGCGCAATTGCAATGAACTGGCTAAATCGTGCCTTATATGCAACTAACTATGTTGCTAATTTATGCAGAGACATTCCATTACTGCCTCGTCCATGACACTCGTGCTACTTACAACATGTTGGCACATATTAAAAAACATCGCAGGCGCCATATAGTATCATATAGTATCATATCAAATCAGCGATACTGGGAAAATGCCAGTACGATATTGTATTTGATATTGACATTAGCGCGACGACGAGAAACGACAATCAATTCTTAGTGCTGCTGGAACTAAATGTTATTCAATTCAATGAATGGGAAAAGTTTAGTGCGATATGTCGACGTGTCGCTACAGGTCTAGAGAATGTCGGACAGTATGGGCCACCTACTGTACCGTGCATTGTTTACACAAATGTCCATTTTACCGCACACAAACAAACAAACAAAACACGCACACACACGCACGCACGCACGCACGCACGCACTCATGCACGCACATACACACACACGCACGCACGCACGCATCCACGTACGTGTGCTGCTGTTGTAATGTTGAACTCGTCTGGGTGACAAAAGGTATACATTTCGGTACAGTCTACAGTGGCGGGAATCGAGCGGCATGCTAGCTGCTCAAACCAAACCAATCAACCAACCTCCATTAAGCATTTGGACATCTCCGCTGTACCGACGGTACATCTTCGTCTTCCTTGTGCATTCACGGTGACGCGAGAAGGCAACGCCGCCATGTCACGGCGGCATCAACATCTGGACATCGACGTATCCATTCGTTTAAGTTCCCCGTAGGTGCTACCTGATTCGTCGTTGCTAGGTCGCCGGATTACAATGTATATTAATACTGCCAGCTCGGACTCCGATACTGGCAGCCTTTTCGCAGTCTACCGCCGCTGACTGCGTAATAACGTTCACTGCTCTCGGACGTCAGTGTTGCTGAGTCGCGCATGCATTGTAAGGGAATTTGGCTTCACTGTGTTTGCGGTTCACGTAACACTACAGATCCCCGAGGTATGAGACGATCGCACAGCGGTTGGTTGTAATTATAAAGGGATATGTTGCTACGATATATTGTTCGGATACATATGGATGTTGCCTCTTTCGAATCATCGTCCAGCCGATTAAGTGCGAACGTCGCAGTTAAATCCGAGGCCGTTGTAACATTTCGACAGAACTGGAACTACCTTTTCTCTGGGCCACTCGAAGAACAGATGCATTGTGGGCGTGTTCTCTTGTACTAGGCATGTTGTTTGATTTCTCTTGTACTAGGCATGTTGTTTGATATTGCGGAATTCGTCGGTGGTGTTACACTTTCTGGACTAATCATGAAAACTGAAAGTTTTAGTGATTACATTGTGCATGTCGTATGTTGATTTCGTTATTATGAAAATTTTATTTGTGTTTGTATCGTTGTGTCTCATTATAAGAAACGTTTACGTGCGAAGCAGTTTTCATGGCTTCGTCAGAAAGTTAAAATCACCGAATTCTGCAAAGATATTCAATGAAAACGACCTCAGGCGAGTTGTGAACGAGTCGGTGCATGGTCGTCGCGGCGGTCTCGTTGTTTTCCGGGGCTCCGCTACGCGTCGCTGACGCTCGGGATCCACGGCGCAGGTAAAGCTTAAGGCGGATGTAGAACGGAAGTAGCCGTAAGATATCGGTCTCGGTCCGTTGGAGTACTGTGTTCTACATAGCCATACGACAATCGTGCTAATCTAGCTGAAATCAATATCCAAGTGTTTCCGTACGCATGAGCACGTTTGATCTACGTTTTCTTTTGTCACGATGGTGGACCATAGTTCAGTTTAACTATATTGGCATAGCCTTTTCCATGTAATAAAACCAATTCGGTCGTTCCACAAGTTGCTTCAAAAATAAAGCTTGAACTAATATTTATTTGCAGTAACTTATTTTGCTTTTAGAAAACTCGCGAAAATTGCATACAGTCTGAAACTGTAGCAACGGTTGCATATTTAACGTACCTAACTAGTAGCCTTATCCCAATTTTGTTAGAACGTGCGAAGTTCCAAGCTTCCAAACACCTATCTGCCATTAAGAGACGCAGTTCTATAGCTAATACAACAGTAACTGTGTCACGCGAACATGCATGTGTTGAACGAACTAATGTGTTGAACGAACTGATTGAAAACACTGATAGTGTTCACGAATACAAGCACAACGAGCCATTGAACCAATGAGCTTCTGGCGTCGTCAGTAAACCCGTAAACGAGTGAAGCTGTAAAGAAATAAGTCCGTCCAACAACATGTTGATATAGACATCGATGTTTATTATTACAATGCCGGACGAACAAACATATGGACAGGCGGACACGCGGAAGAGAGATACGCCGTGTTAACTTTGACAATGTCTACGCATTGCGGATTACAATCGGTGCCGCCGTATCATACAGTTAAGATATACCGCGTTCGTCAGTTAGCACCGCCAGGGAAAAATACATTGTGGAATCAATCCCAGAATGCATTTCGCGATAGCTCCCATCAACCCGAAACAATCTTTGGTGACGCACAGATTCTCACGTCATAGTTGCGTCAAGCAAAGACGACGTTTGAGACTTCGTTGCACTTTTCCATTTGTAGCGTATCGTGATTGCAGCAATCACTGGATGCAGTCAAGTGGAGCGCAGTATCATGGTAGTCGGAGCGCTGGACAATCAGTCAAGTGGAGCGCAGTATCATGGTAGTCGGAGCGCTGGACAATCAATCGAGAGAAGCACGGATTTGAATTCAATCAATTTCGATCTCTCCACTTTGCGTTTGGCTTTCGGATGAGACAGTAAAAGCGGTTGGTCGATTCTGCCTGGTGTCTATACCAGGGAAAGTAAAATATCCCATACAAGGGGTAAATGTGCAACATCTCTTGGATTCAAAAGAGTGGTGGTCTCTATCTCCACTGGTTCTTGTCCAATCCGTCCAATGGCAGGTGCGTGGCGTGAGGCGCCGAGCTTTAATGCCGTAGTTGACTCCCTACGTGAGTTTATATCAGAACTATGAATGGATGCAGTCAATAAGCGTGGATCGGCTCGGTGATCGATTCCATTATGTTAAATAACGTCCATGCTATTACAAACTACATATCGAGTCACGTTTTACTTTTTATAATAATGATAGTATTGTGTTTCGTTGACTGTAGTACCTACTAGTGCCCTGCACGGGCCGGGCTTCTACATAATTCCGCGGGTCGGGCCGGGCCTGGGCCTACATATTGCGGGCCCGAGCCGGGCTTGGGCTGAAAACAATTTAAACACATCGGGCTAAGACCGGGCCTGGGCCTAGTGTGAGCGGGCCGGGCCGGGCTTGGGCTGGGCCTGGACATAATAAAAACATTCATACAAAACCCAGATTATTAATTTTATTATTAATAAAAACTTATTATAAATTGTAATTCCGGTTAATGAATGCTTAAAATTATTTCTTTAGTATTATATAGTTGCAAATTGAGACCTTTATTATTATGAATGACACTAGTGCTTTATACACCGGAATGCAGTTTAACCTCTTCAACAATAGGACTTGGTATCATTTTAATAATGTTCGTTCTTTTGATAGAGACATTTCATATAAAATATATACATAGTTGCATGCCCATATCTTTGTATTGTAATTCTTTAAACATGTACTGGCTTTCCAAGACACTGTGACTGGAGTAGACTCTGTAAACTGCATATTTTTGGCATGAATGTACCCTTTTGCATAGATCTAATGGCCCCATATCAGGCCACTTAAGTTCACCTGTCGGTGTAATACAATAACCCAGTCGTTCTGCGGTATTCCGCCTCACGTCTCCATGGCGACAGTGTAAACAATGCTGTTTGCTGCTCGTTTGGATCAAGTTAGCAGCCGCAATATTTTGAAAGGACCTGGCAGTTCTGTCATTGTTTATAACATCAGAATTCAATTATAGATACGACGAACCGGAAATGAGTTTCGTTGTGCGCAGGCGCTTTAGCCGAACAAATGTTTATATTAATGACTGAAATTGAAATAGGTCACTATTTGTAATACTACGCCTGGCTAGCTGCACCACGGTAACCGAACCTGTCTGGTGAATTAATGTTGGTATCGTTTGACTCTATGAAACAATTGAAGCAGTTGTCCTTTATGCAGATTGTGAAGCCGTTTGACGACGGCTGACGTCCCACAATATGATACTGTCGCACCGCACCTGCTTGTTATTGTGCTGGGCTATGCAATGAGAACTGCCCTGAAACTAGACACATTACATGACAAATATATAACTCTACATAAAAACACAAAATATCTCAGAGACCACCAGACGGAGCCCAATGTGCAGGTCACTGTTCCAGAAGTAAGGAAGTGGTGAGGGAGCTAGTTACTTGGCAACCAAAGAATGGACATAGACGACCAGAGAGACCATGGAGACCAGGGAGACCATGGAGACCATGGAGACCATGAAGACCGGGGAGAACACGGAGACCAGGGAGACCATGGAGACCTGGGAGACCAGGGAGACCGGGGAGACCGGGGAGACCATGGAGATCGGGGCGACAAGGGAGAAAATGGAGAACAGGGAGACCATGGAGACCAGGGAGACCGGGGAGACCATGGAGACCGGGCGACAAGGGAGACAATGGAGACCAGGGAGACCAGGGAGACCGGGGCGACAAGGGAGAAAATGGAGAACAGGGAGACCATGGACACCAGGGAGACCGGGGAGACCATAGAGACCGGGCGACAAGGGAGACAATGGAGACCAGGGAGACCGGGGAGACCATGGAGACAGTGGCGACAAGGGAGAAAATGGAGAACAGGGAGACCAGGGAGACCATGGAGACCGGGGCGACAAGGGAGAAAATGGAGACCAGGGAAACCATGGAGACCGGGGCGACAAGGGAGAAAATGGAGACCAGGGAGACCAGGGAGACAATGCCTCCAGAACTACTCGCCTCCAAATTCTGGATAACAGATACCAATAGAGAAGTATCGTGAAAGATTACTGTGGGACGCGTTCTCTGGAAGACAATAACATATTATGAGACTGTTTGAAAGTACATGGCCGTAGTGAAAAGTAAAGCTACTATAGACATATAAACAATCATAAAACTCGGGTGATAGGCACCATGAAATTGGTGGCGATGGTAGGGACGAGTTGTGAAAGTTACAATTATTTTTAGTGCATCTCGCTTAACAGAAAATAACCAGACGATTGGAAATATGCTAATGTGACTGATGTGCAAAAGTACGGGAACTATATACCCGTTAGTCTCCTGGTAAAGGTGACTGATGTGTCGAAGTACGGGAACTATATACCCGTTAGTCTCCTGGTAAAGGTGACTGATGTGTTCAAGTACGGGAACTATATACCCGTTAGTCTCATGGTAGAGGTGACTGGTGTGTTCAAGTATGGGAACTATATACCCGTTAGTCTCCTGGTAAAGGTTACTGATGTGTTCAAGTACGGGAACTATATACCCGTTAGTCTCATGGTAGAGGTGACTGATGTGCCAAAGTACGGGAACTATATACCCGTTAGTCTCATGGTAAAGGTGATTGATGTGTTCAAGTACGGGAACTATATACCCGTTAGTCTCCTGGTAAAGGTTACTGATGTGTTCAAGTACGGGAACTATATACCCGTTAGTCTCCTGGTAGAGGTGACTGGTGTGTTCAAGTCCGGGAACTATATACCCGTTAGTCTCCTGGTAAAGGTTACTGATGTGTTAAAGTACGGGAACTATATACCCGTTAGTCTCATGGTAAAGGTGATTGATGTGTTCAAGTACGGGAACTATATACCCGTTAGTCTCCTGGTAAAGTTTACTGATGTGTTCAAGTACGGGAACTATATACCCGTTAGTCTCCTGGTAAAGGTGACTGGTGTGTTCCAGTACGGGAACTATATACCCGTTAGTCTCCTGGTAAAGGTGACTGGTGTGTTCAAGTACGGGAACTATATACCATTTAGTCTCCTGGTAAAGGTTACTGATGTGTTCAAGTACGGGAACTATATGCCCGTTAGTCTCCTGGTAGAGGTGACTGATGTGTCAAAGTACGGGAACTATATAACCGTTAGTATCCAGGTAAATGTGACTGGTGTGTTCAAGTACACCAGCAACAGTTACAAAACTTATGGAGACTAACCCGATATTTAGTCAAACACACGTTGATTTTATAAGCGGGTACTCAACTGTGCTGCAGGTATTCTTTGTTGTAGATTATGTGGGCGCACACATTATACGTAGAAGGCTGGCTTCATATGGTACGATTGTCTTACATTTATTTTATAAAGTTCCAATGTAAAGTTATTATATACGTTGATTTTGTTACCTCCACATTAAAAACACATATCACCTGTCCATAATTTACAAAATAACGCGATATAATAGTCCTGAGTATTGCTTATCATTGTATATATATATATATATATATATATATATATATATATATATATATATATATATATATATATATATATATATATATATATATATATATATATATATATATATATATGATGATGATGATGATGATGATGGCGTATAAAAGACCAGTGGATGTTGTGGTATAATGACATTACAAAAGAAATATTCCCTGGTGGGAATTCTAACTGTACTAAACGTTTGGGAATTTTAGACAATATTGTACAAATGTTGCGCGTAGCACTAACCGTGGAGGATGAGTGAGATAGTCACGAGAACATCTGTGTGAATATATAATTATTAATATTGACATATAATGGTTGGCGCCTCGCTTCAGAGAAGCCGAAGTTGTCCCAATTCAGCTGTCAATGTTGAGTCAGCCACGCATGACGGACTTCAATGGTTGCGGTCAGACGTGTTATTACTGTGGTGGCTGTGAATCGTTCAGTGTTAAACAGAACATGATTAGAACTAACCTCTGTGGGACGCCAGCTGCATTTACCTGGAGTCAGTTGTTCGACCCGCGTCTGCGGGCGGTACATGTTTTTGTCAATATAAACACCTTGCTGAGATCACGGAATTGGATACGATTCTAGTGAAGGTCCTAAACATATCACACTACAGTGTATGTCAAGCTAATTCAACTAATACTGTTTTGATGAAAATATCGATTAGCGATAATTGCCAATAAATGGCAATGCGTAAATTGTTCAATCATGTGTGAATCTGTTGCAGCAAAAGCGTTGATAGTTCGTAACCTGTGCATGCACATTTTGTGTTACCTACATTCATGTTATCTAGTAATACTAGTGATTGGAATAACATAGTATGTTTCATTGACGCCTCCGAAGAATCCCCCGTTCTGACTGTCTTAGCGAGCCTCTATGATAAACAAACGTTTGCGTTAAAACGTCTTTCAGGAAGACAGGAAACTGGCAACTGTACACACAAAATACTGGGCCACGTTTCAAATCAACAGCCGGACAGAGACGGTCTACAAAAAACACATACAATGCACACCGAAACAGTCCACCGATTAGTGCACAAATTGACACGAAGGAGAGACTACTTCGACGGGCAGGTCAGTGGGACATGTCCAGACGCGTGATAGCATATATCTGGCACCTTGCGAGCAGTGAAAACGTGCGGTGGGGATTAAGAAATGGGCTGTCGAAACGTGAAGACGGACAGTGGCGAACAGACGTGTAAGATAGGGTATATGCAGCTGTGTATCTGTGTATTGGTGTATCTGTGTAGCTGTGTAGCTGTGTAGCTGCGACATCTCCACCAGACCAGTCCGCGGTCCTGCTGGCGAAATACCGGCATTTCAAGGATCAACAGCTTCGTGTCTCCCACGCAATGTCCTTCCTTCACAATGGAATGACATTGACTTGTAGCAAGTCCACATAGATACCACGAACTTACTGAATGTCCATTGAGCAGGCGATCGCCTTGACACAGCGCCGTCATATCATTACACGCCCCCTCGTTTGTTGAGTCTCTAATTTCTCGTGGTGATATCAATCTAAAACGGCTTTGCGATCTTTGCGTAGAAGCACGTGCCCCTGTTGATCTCTCTTTCAATTGAACCCAGTTCGTGCTACTAGTGATCCATAGCTAACTAGAAGTGCGCATATGCAACACAAATAGCCACGCTCCCCAGCATGACTACCCGATCAATGTTCAAAGTACCTTGTTTTCTTACACACTGTTAGCGGAGGGTGGGGAAAATTATACCTACTAAAATGCCATACACATAGAGAATAATGACGGCCGAATAGTACCCAGCTGGTCGGCCTACATGTTTCAACATATCTGATCAGACAGTTATGCAGCCCCGTTGAAACACCCCACAGCCCATTACATTAAGTTATGCTGCGTTCAAACCAGCCAATTGCAATTACGAACGCCCACGGCAATGTCAATTGATTCCTACAGGCGCGTGTCGACCGAGTCAGCCGGTCACTGAGAGTTCACGGCGACCCAGTATGCCCGTACATAAGACATTCAACCTACATATGCCAGCACAATGGTGTCACACATTGTAACTACCGACTTCTGGACTTGTTGACCGCGATCCGATTATACGCGCTAACCATTTACAAAATATCAGCACAATATTTGCAGGAGACTGTGATGCCATTGGTGGCCACATTAACCTTTATAATGCTGTATGCAGTACTCTAGGTTGGTGTGTTGATGAAATCAAATTATCCACATTAGTTTGTTCTCCTTTCCCTCGACTCAGTGAAGAGTGTCGTCAAACTCTCGCATGTTATTGTGTCATGAACAATTTATTATGTTTTCGCTCTCTGTCAGGGAGCGTCGAAACAGTCATTCGTTCATATATTGGTTGATATCTGCATACCAGCTATCCATAGATATGTATGCTTCACGTTGTTCTATAAAATGTCTTCAAACTTAGGAACTAGAATTCACAATCCTTAAATTCCTCAGAAGTTGGAACCGCAAGAAATTAGGAGAACATGGCCATTTCGGATAACATTGGGTGGGATATTTCTTATATTGGTTGGTCTAACTACACAACCGTAAAGACAATTGAAGTCAACGGCAAAGACACGCCTTCACTGGAATTCTGGTAATTGTTAGTGCTATTTGTGTGCTTCTGTCGTGGTAACAAGCAATGTCGACACGCGTGGCTGAAGACGTGGGCAGAACCACGCGTAGCTTCATAATATGCGTTCATCGCGCCATTTGTGTAAACATTTGTGTAAACACATGTATTCACAAAAGGCGAAACGCATTTAACAGTATACAAAATATTTGCATTTGCATTCTACCACGACTACAGTATGATAACCACATGACCTGGCGAAAAAACACAAACCGACTGAAAGCCATCCAGAGGCGAACAGCTAGATGGACGAATTCCCAACTACCAAACAAAAGTAACTATATGACTAAAAGATTTAGACTGTCGGCACATTTCACGTTTAACGTTTTATAAAGTAAAACTTGGTAACATGTCATTTGATTTCTCGGACATTGTCATAGGAACGGTCCAGAGAGCCACAAGAGCTGGATCGCGTGTAGGACTAGACGGGCGGACACTGCATAACCATAAACTGAGTTGACCTAGACATACAAAGAAGCTGCTCTCTCCAAATGTTGCACATTCATGACAATTACAGAGTGGAATAAACTATCAAAGTGACCCTATGTTTGTTTATCTTGCAAACTTTGCAACATCCGTTTATCTTGCAAACTTTGCAACAACCGTTTATCTTGCAAACTTTACAACAACCGTTTATTTTGCAAACTTTACAACATGTGTTTATCGTGCAAACTTTACAACGTCTATGCGACCAGAGCAGGCTAGAGACGCTGCCTTACCTGCGCATCTCCTACCGCCATCTGGGCGTTGTTCCTGTATTGAATCTGTAAATTACCTACCGAGATGAAGACGTGTGCCGAAGACTCTTACCTTCTTGTGTGTCAGTAGCGGGCAATGACCGCGTTCCCTGCTCCTGATCCCCGATGCGATAGTCAAAGCCTTTGCCTGGTTGTTCCGGCGTCACATGAGCGTGTTCATGTCCAGGTCCAGCGGGGGGTAAAATCCCCTTTGGTGTGGTGCCGTTTGCAATTCGTTTCGGTGTACTACAACGCAACAGAAACGCGGTAATTATAAACGGTGTTGCTTTGTTCCTTGATACGGGCGAATCAAGCCAAGCTGGCAGCGGGCGCGTGTATTTCCAATAAACGACTCCATGAGATCGTTACTTTGTCGTGGCGGGGTAGCTTGCGGGCCTCCGTAACCCAGCAAGCTATGCCGCTGGGAGTCTTATACTCCTGGTAGGATCACCCACACCTGATGGGTGGAGGTCATACTAAATCGATCTCTTGGTCCTTCCGGTTTTGGGGCTGAGCGATAACAACCCTATACCATGAAAAAGAACTGTTGCAGCCACTCGCAAAAGTCTACCAGCGAACACAGCTTTGAAACGGGGAAGATAAAGCTGTATACACAAAAACAACATGTAGACGAACCAGGGAGGACGATCTGAAGACTGATGGGCTGCCACAAAGCACAGCGGTAAACAGTGCCCGAGACAGAGGGAACTGGCGAGGCCTGTATGCAACGCCTGGACACGAAGAGGATAAGTGAAGTAATTCATTTCATAGCGAACCAACATTGGTAACACTTGAAGAGAGTTGTTCTCGTACGGAGAAATTAGCAAATAGTTCCAACTGATGAGCATCGCTTCAGTTCTCGCAAAGGAGTGACGTGTTTGTCCCCAATCTACACATCACAGCGCATTTAATCCCATTCATGTTACTGTTATTGTTGAAGAAAGACATAGGGAAAGGATTGGCGAGCTTACCACGTGGATTACCTCGGGTGATCGCTAAAGTTTATTGTATTATATAATTGGCAAGATGGGAAGTAATACGCGAAACGGTTCAATGGTTTTTTATATCGCATGTAATATGTTGTAAACTGATAAAATAATTGTCGTATCATGAAGTAGGCATGACATTATACTGTAGCACTTTTAGGTCGTATCAATGGCGTATCATAAACTACCGCGATTTTCGCGTCGATGTTGCACATATGCGAGATTAGGGTATCCTTACATTTCGTAATGGAAATCAGACGCCGTTTGCATTGACCTGTGGACGAATATCAGGTGATGTCACGAATGATACACACTTGTAGGCCGGGATCCGTCTACAGACGTTTGATTCTTAAACAATGGGAACTTATTGTTTTATTAGTTCAAGCATTTTTGAACAATGTAATTATTATTATTGTGTGTGTGAGTGCGTGCGTGCGTATGTGTGTACATATAACAATAACAATATAAAAAAACATGCAAAATAGAAAAATGACTATCATTGCTTGCACTTTATTAAACATTTTGCCTGTTGTAGTTCGTAGGAAGCAACACTAATCTCGCGCTTTAACTGATCCGCTAAAATGTCATTATTACAAATGCGAAAGATGCATGTGCGATTTACGTAAAAGACGTGTGCGATTTACGCAAAAGACGTAACGCAACAATGTAACCGAAACGTAATACCGTAATGCATGCGACGGAATACCGAAAAATGGAAAAAATTTAATTGTGCTATATCGTAGCAACTGTGTGTAACTACAGCTGTTGATACGCAATATGCCTGTATAACTATAAGTGCACAAATGGGTCAGATACTGTAAACTATTTCTTATTTAGCATATCAGTCGTGTGGCAATACAAGTTGGACAGACATATTGCAAAATATCCAGATCAGAGAGGACACATTCACCCCAGAATCATCAGAGATGTCAGCAGACACAGAAGACTGCCTGGGTTTGGACACACTTGCCGAACGCCAAGAGATAAGATTGCTATTCAGCCATACAAGCACTATTTCAAAGGACATGGGAAGAGAGGAAGCCACTGAAGAGGTGGAGTGACCAGAATAGAAGTGATGCTGAGGTCCCGCTGTTGATAGCCGAGTGGTATGTCGTAAATAGAACAGGGAGGGGGTGCAACCCCCCCTCCCCCGAGGACAGTCGGGGTCAACATGACCTATGTGTTGAAGCCAAGTAAGTCAAGTAGGTAAGTAAGAGTAGTATTAGAAGCTTGTGTTAAAAGTTCAGTTGGTGAAAGAGCACCTTGTGCTCACCAGCTGAAACAAGCACTGGTTATGTGCTCACCAGCTGAAACAAGCACTGGTTATGCGCGCACCAGCTGAAACAAGCACTGGTTATGTGCTCACCAGCTGAAACAAGCACTGGTTATGTGCTCACCAGCTGAAACAAGCACTGGTTATGTGCGCACCAGCTGAAACAAGCACTGGTTATGTGCGCACCAGCTGAAACAAGCACTGGTTATGTGCGCACCAGCTGAAACAAGCACTGGTTATGTGCACACATACGCATCGACCTGGCGCAGGAAACGCTACATCCACTAGAAATACTCTTACATAATCAGAACCACAATCACAAATCCAAGAGGCAACCATTGCGACCTTTCCCATGCTGGCAGAAAAACTGAACCATGAAAATGTATTTGTTTGTTACTCTCCTCCTCTTCCCAGTAGTCCGGGGGGAGGCTGGCACCGATACCGGTCGTCGATTTATGTTACCGTCTCCACCAATTGTCTCCACTGCCCTCTATCCCTCGGCCTCGTGTAACCCTTAAATCTCATTAACGTGAATGATGTCAACAGCGGCAGATTATCCCGGATGTTAGAAGTACATAGTCGAACCGTTTTTTTAATCATAGACTCATATTATAAGGTATACACTTATATTATAAGGTATACATTTATATTATAAGGTATACACTTATATTATAAGGTATACACTGTATATGCTCTAACGTCTTGGCTCTTTCGCCCCGTGCTTACATTGAGCTGAACGGCAACGAAATTCACCACAGATAAAGGTCAAATTGTAATAATACATTGTGGGACTTTTTACGATAAAAAGCGATCAGACGTTTACCTTTAAATATTGTGTTCCTGCATTTACCATAGCGCCGACATGTCAAGTACCAAGCCAACATTTACCATAGCACTGACACGTCAAGTACCAAGCCAACATTTATCATAGCGCCGACATGTCAAGTACCAAGCCAACATTTACCATAGCACTGACACGTCAAGTACCAAGCCAACATTTATCATAGCGCCGACATGCCAAGTACCAAGCCAACATTTACCATAGCACCGACACGTCAAGTACCAAGCCAACATTTATCATAGCGCCGACACGTCAAGTACCAAGCCAACATTTACCATAGCACCGACACGTCAAGTACCAAGCCAACATTTATCATAGCGCCGACACGTCAAGTACCAAGCCAACATTTACCATAGCACCGACACGTCAAGTACCAAGCCAACATTTACCATAGCACCAACACGTCAAGTACCAAGCCAACATTTACCATAGCACCGACACGTCAAGTACCAAGCCAACATTTATCATAGCGCCGACACGTCAAGTACCAAGCCAACATTTACCATAGCACCGACACGTCAAGTACCAAGCCAACATTTACCATAGCACCGACACGTCAAGTACCAAGCCAACATTTACCATAGCACCGACACGTCAAGTACCAAGCCAACATTTATCATAGCGCCGACACGTCAAGTACCAAGCCAACATTTACCATAGCACCGACACGTCAAGTACCAAGCCAACATTTACCATAGCACCGACACGTCAAGTACCAAGCCAACATTTACCATAGCACCGACATGTCAAGTACCAAGCCAACATTTACCATAGCACCGACATGTCAAGTACCAAGCCAACATTTACCATAGCACCGACATGTCAAGTACCAAGCCAACATTCTTGTCGCATGAATACATTACGTCACATTGGTATAAATCATTGCATTCAGGATATAATAAACCTTTAGGCACTTTATCGACTACAGAAAAGGAAACATGAATTCAATTGTGGTAGTGGGGCGCGGCAGCTCTGAGAGTCGAGCACCGGATTATCAGTTGAGGTGACTTAGAGTTTGTGCCGTTTCGAAACTTGGACTTTTTCACCCTATTTCACCCTATGGAAATACAACAATGTAAACGTAAGCTGCATTAGCAGCTGCACCAAAAAACTTGCTCTGATGATGGGGTAGGCGCCACGTGCGTCTTGTCTAGGGAGATACCGGCGCTACGTAAGACGACCTTGTTATCTAGCGTTTACAAACTACCCACCGCGTCAAACTGAACTGTGCATCTGCCGCCGTCGTCGTCGTGGTCGATGAGGAGGCTGTGTAGGCCCTGCGCATGCCTTGCGCCTCCCTCAACCCAACTGCATAACTCGGAGTTTCCCTCTGCCAGAACTGACCTCGCAGCTGGTTCATTCCCGGGAGCGTGCTGTCCGAGGTACGGGCCCTGTCCCGGGTTGCTAGTGTTGCTGTGGTTACAGGCATTAGTGCCGTTCTAAGTTGTCCCCTTTCTTTTTAGTAACTTATCACATCGTGTGTCAAATGTTCAAATGACTGTCTATCCAGGCTGGCCGTGCGTGTCATGGCATTAGAGTGTCGCATGTAAGATGTTAGAGTATCACGCAGAATTATTACATATCAACCACATATCGACGTTAATCAAGAACTCCGAGTGTTAGATAACATAAAAACCAATAAAATCCCACTCTTTCAATGTCAGCAAGTATCGCTATTGTTGCATTGTAAGATGACAGCCAAAACGCCATTGGAGTTAACACCAGTTGCCCACTTCGACAGGCCGTGGTAAATGAATCGGTTTAGTAACGTTTCACAGCAATGTTGCATAAACCAACACCTCCCTACCCGAAGAATATGGCGCAATGCTGTCTTCATAGGCCGCGCCTGAATACATGTGACAGGTCCGCCTTCCTAACAATCCATTTGCATCATGCCACAAGGTTTCCAGAATATAAATCCACGGAGATAGGGAGCTCAAGACGTCTCTGCATCAGCCCGCACATTTACCCGACACACTTGTATTCCGTTCACACCCGGCAACCAATTTGTTTCGCTCGCATTTGCCAAACAACGCATCCACTATAAATCTTCCGCTATTCTCTGGCATATTTATGCTCTTTCGCAACGCATCGCTGAATTGTGTTCTACATATCGTCCTGTGAACTCATACACAGTCCAGTGAGACCACCAGAGTTTGCCTATGGTTGTCGTCGCGTCACAGTAAATCACCAATCACCAGGTAACCCCGAAGACGCCCGTTCGTGTCCGCTGCTGTCGACGCATCCGGTGCCGGGGACAGTAATCCACCGCGGTATCGCAGCTGAAGCAGCGCAATCTCTTCTGTGATTGTCTCACTCGTTCGTTACCACAACGTCCACGGCGTAAACAGCAAGCGACGTCATCGTGTCCACTCGCATTGCGTTTGCACAGTAATAAATTACCGTCTTCATTTAATTCAATCGCGTCGTTTCTCACCGACTGTGGCGCCGGTCATGTTATGATAACCGACACCTTTTAGTCAACCGCCGCGTCTTATGTACACGACAGCCAACCGAACACAGGCGATTTACTTAGCCCTCCCGACATCATTTACGCGCCATTGTCTCGTTATAATTGGAATTCCCGCTTGACTACTTATTATAGGGTAACCGTGGACACAGTGGTGGAACGTGCGGCATGAATGCGTACTAGTTGAGTGGAAGTCCCGATTGATCAATCGGATAAAATAATATTTTTCTTTCGTCGGTTGGTCTACTTACTCAACCTTGACGGAGATTGAATTTAATGGCAACGACACGCTTTCTCGTAAATATGGGTGACTGTTAATACACTTTGCGCTTCTGCTGTGGTGATAATTCACATTTCTAAAAATCCTTGGAACACGGCGATTTCTTCCAGTGTCTGGCCATCAGATAACATAGGGCGGGATATTTCTTCTGTCGGTTGGTCTACTTATTCAACCGTGACGGCGATTGAAGTCGGTGGCAACGGCACGCTTTCACGGGAATTCGGGTAATTGTTACTACTATTGTTGCGCCTTAGTTGTGGTAACAAGCGTTACGCATGGCTGACTTGAAGTCGTGGGCAGAACCACTCGTAGCTTCTTCGCGTCGTTTGCGTAAACACATGTATACACAAAAGGTGAAACGCAGTGACACTATAAAATAATAAGGTATGCCATCGTATAGGAATATGGATATAATGACACGTAAGGTTATTTTTAGGCATGCGTTTGGCAGTCATGGATGTTTTCGCAGTAATCTATCTGGGGTCAGCAAACACTCTTTTGTTAAGGACTGGTGGGAACCACAGAATCGAACGTGTTAACGAGGTCGATAAGAGACGGACGTACTTAGATCCAGGCAAGTGAATAGAATGAATTATCCGCTGGTAGTGTTAATGCTAAAATAAGACTATGGCGCCACAAACAAAGACCGGTGGAAGACATTATCTATTGAGACAGGCGTCAGCCACAAATGCTAGCATTGTAAACATATATTAAAGTAAAATTGACATGTATCTGATAGGGGTGGGCTATGCATAGACGAATCATTGTTGTACCCTAATTCACACCCACGTGCGCTTGACGCCACACACAGTCACGCACTAACAAGTGCACACAAAATGCAAAGGCAAATACGCTAGCACGCAAACACACACGAGGACACGCACGCTCACCCGCAGTGCTGCAGGCACGCATGACAATCCACGTACAACCACACGAAGTCATTACAACCGCGCCATCTGGCCAATGAGGCTGCAACATCCTATTTTTTTGCCACGTTGACACACCCTCCTCGATGTACTGTGAACGTGGGAAATATGCATTGCATTTTCGTGCCTCTATACTGTGCACGGAAGCATTACATTATTTGCACGATGAAAACGTTGCGCCGGGCAACTAAGTTCCTGAAAATTAGTACTGACACTTCCCACCAGTAAATATTTATTGCAATTTTTAAAAGTAGGGGAATAGCAAACAAACCGAGTTCCCAGCTTTGATTCTATTAACTTACCCATATGTATATACTACTGAACTTTGATCGAAGCTATTAGCTATGTCTACAATTTAATCTTTAACAATATTTAGCAAGACTGTCAGCCGAAGTAAACAGGAAGCTTCATATGTTATATGGATAAAGAAGCGATTGGCTTTTTGAGAGTCCTTCACTTTTGCATCTATGTGTAGCCGGCCCACATAACATATATTTCAATAAATTAAAGCATATTAACACTGCTGGCATTAACATAACCAGGAGAGCAATTTGTTCCATTCATGTATAGACTTCCGTGAGAATGAGTACTTGTATCTAGTCTACACTTTTCTGTGTTAGTGCTACTTTGTGTCTCAAGTTCTAGTTCTACAACTTTCTCTACGTTTGAAGAAAACATTGTTATCAATACCTTCATAACCATTTAATAAAACAATATACGTGGTACCCTCTTAATCTCCTGGTTTCTGCGACAGTGACATCTCTGTCAATTTTTCATAATTAAGTTTTGCTATACACAGGGACTGGCATTTACTTCTAGTACCTGGCTGTAGATAGCGGTGGATATGTGAACGAATGGTTTTCGCGCATTAATTGCAGCGAGGCTGAATGTTTCCCAGATAAGTCGAGGGGTGAAGTACAAAGCGCTTTGTACGGTGATACGGACTGGATATCGCGGTATATAAGAATGCACCTTTTACAATACGTGCACACACAGACTAAGATTATTAGGCGAATCGACAAGGCTATAATTATAACGCTATTGACAAACACGATCCGAGTGTATTCTCACCTGCGAGTCCTGCCCTTGGTCGGGCGTCTAGCGGTCTTCAAATGTGGTAACTTCTGTTTCACAGTGGATGATTTCCCATTCAATACCTTCAGGCTGACCCCGGTGGTAACAGTTTTGGTAACAGTATACGACATGTCTGCTAGACGTCTCCAATGACGCTACACGCTGCACGCGTCCACGCAGATGCAGAGTTACTGTTTCAATCCTAATTAGGTTCCGCCGTTGTCATATTATCGCACACATTCTCGGGTATTTTGTAGTCCCAAGGAGTTTTACGGTTCTTCGGTTATTAGCTGTTGCATAGACGCGACAGTGATTGCAACTAAAGACACGAACTAGTCCAAATTATCCCACGCTAGCGAGCATTTCATAGACACAATGCATTCATTCTCCACATGGAGCAGTATGTCCTTGGTAACTTCTTTCAAGTCTAGATCGGTTATATACTGCCGAGATTAACACGAACGTTAGATCGTCGCAAACAATTGCACACACGGCGGTGCGGTTATCGGCACGGAAAGTCTTTAATAGCATAGTTGCTAAACGCGTATTGGCTTGCGTGCGCGCGTATGTGCATACATGCATGCACACGATTGCTTTTTAGAAAGTATTCGAATTGGAATGCTTTTAGAAAGTATTCGAATACGTTTAATGCATATACGAATGCTTTAGAAGGTGAATGACTCGTAAGACGCCCATACAAAGTATATTCCTATACGGGAAAGTATTCGAATAAATGAATATTCCGACAACAGTTTTCGGATACAAGTATTCAGTATTCGTTTATCCAAATCTGGAATGAGCAACATCGCAGTGGTGCATGTAACCAAATTACTGACGTTGTCGTAGAAATGATCTACAGATGGTATGGAGCGACTGATAAATTGGATACTTATGTTCTAGCTGCAATGCTGGATTTTAGCAAGACGTTGGTCTAATTAATCATCACTTGTTGCTAGAAATGCTACACCTGTATGATATGGCCTCACATATTATAAGATGGATGGCAATATTTTATTAGACAGAACTCAACAGGTACAAATAGGAAGTGAATACTCACATTCCGGCCGCCCAAATGGGGGAGTACCGCACGGAACCCTGTCTGGGGGAGTACCGCACGGAACCCTGTCTGGGGGAGTACCGCACGGAACCCTGTCTGGGGGAGTACCGCAGGGAACCCTGTCTGGGGGAGTACCACAGGGAACCCTGTCTGGGGGAGTACCACAGGGAACCCTGTCTGGGGGAGTACCGCAGGGAACCCTGTCTGGGTGAGTACCACAGGGAACCCTGTCTGGGGGAGTACCGCAGGGAACCCTGTCTGGGTGAGTACCACAGGGAACCCTGTCTGGGGGAGTACCGCAGGGAACCCTGTCTGGGGGAGTACCGCAGGGAACCCTGTCTGGGGGAGTACCGCAGGGGACCTTGCCTGGGGGAGTATCGCAGGGAACCCTGTCTGGGTGAGTACCACAGGGAACCCTGTCTGGGGGAGTACCGCAGGGAACCCTGCCTGGGGGAGTACCGCAGGGAACCCTGTCTGGGGGAGTACCGCAGGGAACCCTGTCTGGGGGAGTACCGCAGGGAACCCTGTCTGGGGGAGTACCGCAGGGAACCCTGCCTGGGGGTGTACAGCAGGGAACCCTGCCTGGGGAGTAACGCAGGGAACCCTGCCTGGGGAGTACCACAGGGAACCCTGTATGGGGGAGTACCGCAGGGAACCCTGTCTGGGGGAGTACCACAGGGAACCCTGTCTGGGGGAGTACCGCAGGGAACCTTGCCTGGACCCAAATCTTTCCTAGTTTACATAAACGATTTAAAAACACCTGTTCCATTATATAAGTACGTGGACGACAGTTCGTTATGGATTACAGAAACAGTTCACATCGCCGCTAGGTGGACAGTACAAAATTATATGAAAATCAATTCAAGAAAATCGAAAGAAATGATCACCAGTTATGAACAAGATGGGAATTTTCGAAATAGTATACGGAATATAAAGATAGTGGGATAGTTGTAGATAATGTAGACCATGCTAAGCTTCTTGGCGTTACAATTTCTCATGATCTAACATGGAATAAGCATGTGGAGAATATTGTAAAAAGCTGGGAAAAGATTATATATGTTGTACCAGTTAAAACGAGCAGGTTTTAGCCAGAGTGATCTGGTCACTGTATATGTAAAGTGTTGTGAGACCTGTACAGGAATATGTATGCCCTGCGTGGCATTCCAATTTGCAGGATTACTTATCTCACAATATCGAACTGATACAGAAAAGAGCCATAAAATGCATGTTTCCTGCCAAAAGCTATGCAGATATACTCAATGATTTAGGTCTACATAAGTAGTTGAAAGAAAGGCGGGACTGTCTGTGTGAGCGATATTATAGCAAGATGAAGGTAAGCTCACACAAACTGAATCATCTCTTACTTGACAAAAGTCATATAGATTGTGATATAAGGCACAGTAACTAGTATCCAATGCCAGTACCTCGGACGAATAAGTATGGTCACTCTCTGATGTCATGGGGTTTACACAACTGGCAGTAAATACTATAATACTATTATATCTGCTGCGCTACTTATCATGGTATAGTTTTCATGCTTATTGTATTTTATGATTATTGACTGTTACATGCATTCCTTTACTGACTGTATAATAATGTGAATCCAACTCAGTTGAGTTGCCAATAAAATTGCCTTTATCTTTATCTTATCTTTAAGTACCTGGTTGAACCGACTCTAGGCCAGACCACTACTGTGTCTCAATAAAAAACAACCATTAGTATTCATAACGTTATGAAATGCTAAAGGCAACATGGCAAATTGGCAATCAAATTAAGTGCATTATGCACACAATGATATAACAATCATAGTCTTGTGGAGTTCCTGGCTTGTCTGGTATTTTGGGATCATTTTATTTGTTGATAGATTGGTTTACAAAGACAACATTGCATTGACGCTGTCCACGGAGAGAGTGAGGCTATTAGCCGGTGACAGACAGTTGCGTAGTAAAGGTACGTTCTTACACAGAGCGGTATCCAGTCCTCGGGACTGCTCAAAACACTTTACATTTCACCCCCCTCGCAGACCTATTCATTCTAACGCCATCTCGATTTTATCTGGGAACCATACAGCCACGCTGCAATTACTGCGCGAAGACTATTCGTTCACATAGCCACCTCTGTATATCACCAAGTACTCATTTATACAGCTGAGTGAACTGGAGCAATGGGGAGTGAACGAAATGGCCTCAGCTTCGAAGCAGCAGCGAGAGGATTAGCAACCGGGTTCTCTCGTTTGAGAGTTTGACTTCCAACCAATACGCCACCGCGCCCACTACAACTAGTGTAGTTCTCTCGATTGAGAGTCTGATCTTCTAACAAATAGGACACCTCGCCCACTACAACTAGTGTAGTTCTCTCGATTGAGAGTTTGATCTTCTAACAAATAGGACACCGCGCCCACTACAACTAGTGTAGTCCTCTCGATTGAGAGTTTGATCTTCTAACAAATAGGACACCTCGCCCACTACAACTAGTGTAGTCGTCTCGACCGAGAGTTTGATCTTCTAACCAATAGGACACCGCGCCCACTACAACTAGTGTAGTCGTCTCGACCGAGAGTTTGATCTTCTAACCAATAGGACACTGCGCCCACTACAACTAGTGTAGTCCTCTCGATTGAGAGTTTGATCTTCTAACCAATAGGACACTGCGACCACTACAACTAGTGTAGTCCTCTCGATTGAGAGTTTGATCTTCTAACCAATAGGACACCGCGCCCACTACAACTAGTGTAGTCCTCTCGACCGAAAGTCTGATATTCTAACAAATACGCCACCGCGCCCACTACAACTAGTGTAGTCCTCTCGACCGAGAGTCTGATATTCTAACAAATACGCCACCGCGCCCACTACAACTAGTGTAGTCCTCTCGACCGAGAGTCTGATATTCTAACAAATACGCCACCGCGCCCACTACAACTAGTGTAGTCCTCTCGACCGAGAGTCTGATATTCTAACAAATACGCCGCCGCGGCCCACTACAACTAGTGTATTCCTCTCGACCGAGAGTCTGATATTCTAACAAATACGCCGCCGCGCCCACTACAACTAGTGTAGTCCTCTCGACCGAGAGTCTGATATTCTAACAAATACGCCGCCGCGCCCACTACAACTAGTGTAGTCCTCTCGACCGAGAGTCTGATATTCTAACAAATACGCCGCCGCGCCCACTACAACTAGTGTAGTCCTCTCGACCGAGAGTCTGATATTCTAACAAATACGCCGCCGCGCCCACTACAACTAGTGTAGTCCTCTCGACCGAGAGTCTGATATTCTAACAAATACGCCACCGCGCCCACTACAACTAGTGTAGTCCTCTCGACCGAGAGTCTGATATTCTAACAAATACGCCACCGCGCCCACTACAACTAGTGTAGTCCTCTCGACCGAGAGTCTGATATTCTAACAAATACGCCGCCGCGGCCCACTACAACTAGTGAAGTTGTTTCGCATTTCAGAAACGCAATGAGAACGTATTACAATGTACGAAGATATGATTATTAGATGAGTTCATTTTTCGAATGTCACGAAGATGTCAACGAAAATAATGATTAAGCATCATGATTTGATCAGTGATCAAACGAAAAATAATGAATGTGATTGCAGAAGGGTAATTCATACGATTACATGCAGTTACGTTCTTCCAATCGGACAACGTGATACAAGTTTTGCCCCCAATTACCGTCAATGTGATTCCACACATCCGAGCCGATTATATGCATGAATATTCACACTGACTGTCCTAGCGCCGTCTTGAGCCCACCCACCTGCTAGCTTGACCCCACCCACCCGCTAGATTGACCCCACCCACCCGCTAGATTGACCCCACCCACCCGCTAGCTTGACCCCACCCACCCGCTAGATTGACCCCACCCACCCGCTAGATTGACACCACCCACCCGCTAGATTGACCCCACCCACCCGCTAGATTGACCCCACCCACCCGCTAGCTTGACCCCACCCACCCGCTAGATTGACCCCACCCACCCGCTAGATTGACCCCACCCACCCGCTAGATTGACCCCACCCACCCGCTAGATTGACCCCACCCACCCGCTAGATTGACCCCACCCACCCGCTAGATTGACCCCACCCACCCGCTAGATTGACCCCACCCACCCGCTAGCTTGCATTATTATAAATTTATATATTGTATCCACCTCCTCCTTCCTTTCTTGACACTCTATATCGCTCCAGCACTATTTTCCCGCCAGGTGTCCTGCTTCCTCCCCAAACTCTATCATTACCCTCGTCACATCCCTCTCTACCTGCCATTATTTCCTTCTTTCTTCTTTCTTTCTTCCTTATTTCAACTTTATATGCCTTTAAACCATTCCCTGCTCCACATACATTCTATTCCTCCCCGTCACCATGCACATTTGAAGCTGGCTCTTCCCTATGTGAAAAAGAAATACTCCAGAAAACCACGACAGGAAACATTGTGACAGCAAAGATAATCGTTACGCGTCGCTGACGACATTTGTTCGTCATGCTTGACTGACTACTGGAAATTGAATGTTCTAACGTGGCTGTGATGTATGGGTGGGTGGGATATTTCTGCTGTGGACCAGCTCGGCGTGGATATTGGAAATCCAACATTTCTGCTTCGTTGTTGGAAGGTTCAATTGGTTAAGACTGTAATATACGTCTACCTCCGTTTACATAACGAAACGGACGTATACATCTGACGACATAATATCATAGTTCTTTATATTCATCATATTATATTCATCATAGTACATATTTGGTAATTTTACCAGGCAGCTTAGCTATATTGTTAATGGCATAAGCGCTTTACTCACAGCTGACGTTCATTTGTAACGCGAAACGCTACTGAAGCCAACTGCCCCGACCTCTTGCGGATAATGTAGAACTGCGTGCAATACCCATTGGAACAAAATGAACCATGTAAGTGATGGCAGCCTACCTGAGCTATTGTAATATACTGCCATGTTTAAAAATCACGTAAACATTTCCTAAAGGCGGCATTATGCTATTGCATATTTACAATACTGAGATATGTTCGGTTTGTTACTATGGTCTGAAAGACCATCGTGTGGCAACCATCGCGTGGAAGTGCAAGTCAAGATAGACCAACTACATAGACCAAGGAGGATATAGCGATCGAACCTGGACAGACATATACATACAGAGGGGACGGGAGGTACGGAGGGATGGAGGTAATTATGTAAGGAGAGAGGGAGAGAGGGAGAGAAAATAAAGACGTGTTGCATCGGTAGGAAAAAACAAATAACAAATGACAACTACAAGCGTTCGTTTGTTTATTGCATTTTATAAAAGTCATACATAACTCCCGATTAATAACATTAACATACATTCATAGAGTGTTATTTCTACATAATCGACTGCTCGATATGGTTAGATTGTACGAGAGGACTACCAACTTGCTTGGTATTTTGATGTTTAGTATTCCATTACTTTTAGTGCTAACCTTATTATGACTATCCGATGTGCTAACCTTATTATGACTATCCGATGTGCTAACCTTATTATGACTATCCGATGAACTATACAAATGATGACACCACATCGTGGGTAGATAGAGTAGCTTATGTTGTAACCACATAATAGAATACACGAATACATAATCTGTAAATCTACAGAATTGAGATAAATACCAATTAAACACATAAAAGGTAACTGATAACGGCCGACTTACGTCACCGAAGAAAATATATTATCTGTATTCGTGCGCGATTTAGGACAACAAAAACAATTCCATGTTACTCCGAGCAAGAATATAGCACCATCGAAACAGCTTTTACCATAACTCTTAAATGTATCTAAAGTCTTCTTGCACACATTTACTTGCATCCGAGACTGTGACGAGAAACGTCGCATCTCACAGAACAACGTAAGCCATGCTTTATTAACTAGCTAATAATAAAAATGTAGTTCCACAGGACACTTCAAATGCGGACGGGGTTAATATCGTCCATACCTGTTTTCCTTAATATCTGCAATCAGAAAAATCGAGGACATCATTGGCAATAACTCAACCAATAGAAGCTGATGTAATTTTACATTACCGAATATTACAGTTGAACGACTAAACGTGATAACCACCACCTCGTCTCATTATTACGTTGCTATTACGTCACGCTTTCAAATGGTGCCAAACGAGGGAGATGCTAGGTTTAAGTACGTTGAACGTTTAGTCAGAGGCAGAAAAAACTTTTCATCGTGTTACAGAACAAAACAGATCTGCCCAGTGCGAAGTATCAGCACACGAGAATGCGTATGAGTTCAGTAATTCCTGTCTATCCTACAATCTATCCAACAAATAGACAATTACTCTAGTATTATAGTTACCTTAACTTTAAGAGGCAAATTAAATTCAGTACAATCAATAAATTATACACGAACCATAGGTAAAGCAACGGTTAGTTGAGTCTTGACTCAATACACCACAGCCCCTGAACGCTCCACAGGACACTGTCATTATGACATGGAAGTGACGTCACACTGACCTTGCTCGGTGACGACCTTGAGTTGCGCGACGGCCTTGGCAACGCCGAGGTGGTTCTCGGCGATGCACGTGATGTTTCCCTCGTGCGTCTTCTTCATCTCAAGCACCTGCAGCCAGCCCGTCACCTGCCACTTCTCCGGCCCGCCTCGCATGTTCACCGAAAGATGGAGGTCATCGTCTACACACGGAGAATGACAGTGAGGTGTTACAACCTTGATTCACGCAATCAAACATTGGGATACGGTAAACGGCAAAGGTACCAATTGCGATCGTTTTATCGTAAACTCACAGTACAATGTAAACTAAATATATTCTAACTTCAAATGTGTTTTAATGAATCACAATAAAAAATACTTCGACCGTTGTGTTTACTACTATACTGCTGCATCGTTTATGAATAATGACATTGCCATTCAACATGCAATGTAATTTTTATGTTCGATGCAAAATATTAAATTAAGCAGATAACAGTCAAATTATATGAATAAACTGTGGTTTATTAAAACACATTTTGGCGGTGAAGATGCTAGAATAGATACAGTTTATTCTGTATAACTTGATGTTATAATAACAAAGCTATCACAATTTATACCTTTAAATCTTATAATACAATTGGGTGATTCCCAGTGGAAACTTCCCAGTCAGCGCTACGTGTGAATTAGCAACAAATGAGCCTCGTAAGTTTAAACACATCAGAAACAGCTTTGGGTGTTCTGAAACAACATCCTGGTCACTCAGCAATGACGTACGTCACTAGGGTGCAGCCTCCCATTTCCTTTCCCATTGGCGACCATGTTAACGTTTTGCACGATTATAAGAAAACGGGACCATCAAAAATTCTGAAACTTCTTACCTGCCGTTGCCATCGTCTCATTGACATGCTGATCGAGTTTAGTCAAAGTCTCGTAAAATGCCTGAACGTGCCATACCCATAAAGTTTTACCAATGTCTGCATGAATTACTACGCACACGTGCCTTGTTGCGAAAAAAATTGCCAAAAATCCTTCCGCCCATTGAAATCATCTAAAAATCCACAGTTACATTCAGTTATGCCAGATGATAAGATTTTTTTGAAAATAACACATATCTAAAATTACTGTGCCCTACATTCGTCTGTAACACACCACGAAGTCTAACTGAGGCATGGTCCCACTAAGAGTCCGGGGTGAGACTTCACGTGGCTACTCACTGGGCAGAAAGACCGTCTTGCCGTCGACCCTGGTCCACATCCACTCGATGGTGGGGATGGGGAAGCCGCGTGCCTCACACGACATGGCGATGTTGGTTCCGGTCAGGTTCCTTATATTCTCAGGCGGAGTGACGATGACCGGCGCTGGAGGAGACAAATGGACGACGTCAGGACAAAGACAATACACGTGGTGTTCCGAAATTATCTTTCCTATTTTGAACGTAAACAATAACTAATAAATATACAATGATGCAGTTTTCACCATGTTGTAGCACAACGGCTGTGGCTTATATTTACACAGTTTTCACCATGTTGTAGCAAAACGCAAATGGTTGATATTTACACAGTTTTCACAATGTTGTAGCACAACGCAAATTGTTGATATTTACACAGTTTTCACCATGTTGTAGCAAAACGCAAATGGTTGATATTTACACAGTTTTCACCATGTTGTAGCTCAACGCCTATAGCTTATATTTACACAGTTTTCACCATGGTGTAGTCCAACGCAAATGGTTGATATTTACACAGTTATCTTTTGACGTGTCTTTCCAGTGAGCACAGTAAGCACAAAAAAAACTAAACATGGCGACTGTGCAAGAGATGCGGCTATCAGAGCCCAACTCGGTAAATGGGGTGCAGCCTACTTACTACAGCAGTACCGGAAGGAAACAACATTAAAATCAAATATCTGGGAAAGGTTGAAGAAGTTATTGGAGACATCACACATTTTAAGGGTACATAGTCCGATCGTTGTTGTTGTTAAATCATGTGTTATGGTATAAACTACAGAGGTTTGTCTATATTTAAACATCTTTACTCCCCAAATGTGTTTGAATAAACAACCATTTTTTATTTAAATTTACCGTTATCTGTTTACGAATATTGACCTTGCCGTTCATCATGTAATGTAAACATGATATTCGGGTCGAAAAATTCAAATTAATAAAATAACGGTCAAATTAATTAACACATTGTGGTTTGTTAAAACACATGTGAGCGGTCAAGATGCTAGAACAGACATTGTTTATATTATATAACATGATTTTACGATAAAAACCACCAGAATATGTGACTTCAAACCAAACATCGTGGAGTCTACTGACATGTCAAGAAAAACATTTGTTAACAAACACGCCAGGTACATTGTGGGGAACATTTAATTTACCATATATTTTCTCGCATGAATCAATGTAGGTATAAAACAAAAAATGTGCATGTTTTGCAAAATACTGATTATATATTGTTTCGGCGTTGCATATACCTTCTACTTAGATGTTTCTTTTTATATGCGTTGTTCAATATAGTAAACTGTTAACGCCACAAGTTTGTTTGACAATATTATGACGCACCGTGCATGCGACATTAGCAGTTAGAACTACCAGTAGGTACGATGGTTAATGTTTATGTCAAAACGACAATACTTGTTAAGAGGCCATAATAATGGTTAACGTTCAGTAAACTTTATTTAACATAAAGCGAAAACATGAATTACAGGCTTACGGCTACTTTAATATACAGTTATTTGCACATGCCATTTATCCATGCTAAGTAGATACCTCAATGAGTCGTCGGTCAAGCAATGATTTGTCTAACGGGAATTGCATCATGACTGGAGTTGTTTTGTGGGATGTATTTACTGGGGTTTACCTGATCATGTTTAGAAGCTGTTATAAGTGGGATAACCTGCTAATGATTAGTTAATGTTTACTGATCAAACATGTTTTCCTGACATGCTTCATTTTACGACTGCTCGACTAAAGTTGCTGCCGACTCGTGTGCGCAGACTCGGTACCTTTAGCCAGTGCAAACATTGTGATGCACCACTGCGTGTTTATTGACATTTCTTTTTGAGATAATAACAGCGTACTGGATAACAGTTTTGGAAATAATCTTAAATGATTGCCTAAAAGAATTATTGTATTCATTTACTCACTAATTTGTTTAAGTGTTTTATCTGTAAAGCGGATTATATTTACATTCTTATGTCAATACAGTCGCCTTTTCTTCTTTCTAGTCGCAACAACACAATCCATTACCCGAGACATGGAATTATTGCTATGGCCGATGTCGCTTGTTGTCACCGTTTAACAGTTAAATGAAAGAAAGTGTGTTAATCTCCAGGTGATGTGTTGATATATATGTATAACTCTGACATATGTGTCTGGAATAATGCGCAACACCTGGTTCTGCTGTTAGGTGCAACAAGGTCGTCGTGTTGGATTAAAAGACAACACCGCTGTAGGACACGCGCGGGTCATGCTTCGTCGCATTAGTAACCATGAACGTATTCACACTTGTTTTGTCCGCGCGAATCCAGTGCAACACTTGTTGTCGTGGTCTCTGTGTAGAAGACGTGGGTGGATCCTGGATACATCCAAAGTGGTGGACAATCAACGCCAAACACAGAGTGTTTATCTCGGGTGCTCCACGGCAGGGGTCAAGGATCTAAGCGATGTATATATCAGGCTCGGGGGCCTAGGGTAGTTAGAGACACCATCAATCACAGCTGTATGTGTAGTTTTGAACATATACCATATCTAAACGACACCCTCGCCAGTTGCGTTCTTCCAACATCTGGTTGTCGTTAAAATGAGTCGTTATTTCTTCAAGACACCGGCACTCTTTAGAGAATGATAGGAAGGTATTACTATAATGCACTTTGTATCTCATTGCCAAACAGAAGGGCCAAATGTACAGTTCCTTGCGGTAGCCCATGATTTATCTCTACATTCGAACTGTTTTCTATATATCTCGCATGGAAATGCATTTTGGTGAATACAAGTGTTATGAGATGATTCACGCCCGTCTAATGAAGCGTTTGGGAGCAGTGCACACGAGCAGGGTCCTAAAAGACAGATTAAATGTGTAATTCAAAATGTTAAACTTTAAAATCTGCTAATACGAGAGCCTTTATCATGAAGTTGAACACAACCTAAATAAAATATTTACAGCCGTGAATAGAGAAACAAGTGCAACTGTAGCCGGCCGTTGCGCTGCACTCAAAGCCGTACAACAATTGACATCGCTGTTTTCAAATAAACAAAATGTGACCCAGGTCACAGCCTAACGAAATAAACAACTGAAGCAATGTTTCGTGTAGTTGTTTGAGCCGACGCGTCAGTTGATACCCTGTAGTTCCAACAGCTGGATGGTGTAAGCCCACAACATTCTGCTCTACATAGCCGACTGTTAGAGACTGAAGAGAGGTGTGGTTAGCACATCCGCTTTACATGCAAAATGTCTGGGCTCAAGACCCGGACCAGGCATGGGCACGGGTACGTCTGGCGTAAAAGCCTGGCTCTCAACATTGGGGATTGTGTGACTCGAATGATCAAGTTAATGACATCCACCCTGGCAGTGGTAGTGACCACCCTCAGTGTCAACATATACAGGTTGGCTCGGCGCTAGTGTTATGAAAAGGGCTGACTAGTTGAATGATGCATTATAAAAACAATCATATTCTGGTAATCACAGCATATGATATATACAGACTGGTCAGTTAATGGAACATTGCTCAGCGCTGGAAACACACTACCGTTGACTCTCTCTATAAAGAACACGCTTAGGACTTGGTCAATGTGTTCCATATATCCGATGTTCCTTATATAACAGTGCGGGCCAGAACGGGGGTTTCAAAGTTGTTCAACGGATGTTCCTTACATCGGTAGTCCGTACAGCGAGAGGCCAGTGTAGGAACACTAGGTTAGATGATACTTGTAGGAACACTAGTTTAGATGACACTTGTAGGAACACTGGGTTAGATGATACTTGTAGGAACACTAGGTTAGATGATACTTGTAGGAACACTAGGTTAGGTGATACTTGTAGGAACACTAGGTTAGATGATACTTGTAGGAACACTAGGTTAGATGATACTTGTAGGAACACTAGGTTAAATGATACTTGTAGGAACACTAGGTTAGGTGATACTTGTAGGAACACTAGGTTAGATGATACTTGTAGGAACACTAGGTTAAATGATACTTGTAGGAACACTAGGTTAGTTGACACTTGTAGGAACACTAGATTAGATGATACTTGTAGGAACACTAGGTTAGATGATACTTGTAGGAACACTAGGTTAGATGATACTTGCCCGACTTGCACGGTCCTTTATTGGAGATTGTGATCTTCTGCCGTTTGACGACCGCGGCCGCCATCAGCCGACACAGGTTATCGTAGTCGACGCCATCAGACCCACACAGCTCGCCCTCCACCGTACAGTAGCACATCGCCTCGGCCGGATCGCCTGCCTGGAGAACAACGGGTTTATGTCATACGAATGAAGTGCCGTTGACATTGACCTTGTACCCCCCTTTGGCAATATTTTTCAGCATGGAAAATTATTTTTTAACATAACACGTTTGATGACATTTATGCCGTGCGCATATTAACATGTTGCTGACTGGAAGCACGTGCGCGTGTCAGTGACGGAATGATCCATGTGTCAGTGACGGAATGATCCATGTGTCAGTGACAGAATGATCCATGTGTCAGTGACGGAATGATTCATGTGTACAAAGATAGAAACCGGTCTGTTTGGGCAACAAATACCGTGTTGATGTTCTCGAAAATAAAATTGCAAAATTTGACGAAAATACGAGAGAAGGTCGGTGGCACGATACTAATTAAAATGTAATTGTTTTATTAAAACCTAATCGTAATTTTTCCATAGGGTGGAACTGCCTCACTGACTTTTAGCGTTAGTTTTAACTGGAAATACAATAGTGTGCTTTATCTATTTAACGGAGCCAGCGATTTATGACGAGCTCAAGGTACACAGTCTGAACATGGTGCGTCGTAAAATCATGTCATTTAGTATAAACTATGTTTATTCTAATATATTGATCACCCAAAATTAATAATGCAGGGCATAACACCAATGGTCATGAATATCGTCCTTGCCTGTCAGCTTGCCATGTAAACAGGTGTAATAATGGTATCCACACCCGCACAAGACACGTTAGTTTAATATTAGGTTTTTTAATAAGTATTTAAATGTAGTATTACTTGGAAATTGCACTACAAAATAGATTAAGTTATTATATTGTATGCGTATGCGTGCGTGAATAATGAGAATAAATCATAATCGCGGCCTGTGCTTTGATGACTTGGCGTGTGAGCTTTCTACTGACTTGCGGGGTGAACCGCCAGTTTCTGTGAAACGCCAGTCCATCTGGCTTTGATGAAGGAGCCGTAGAAAACTTGAGAAACCAAACAGCTAGTCTCTATGGTGATAAACTTAAGTAGGTCAACGGGTGTGGAGTGACTGCAAACCCCTACAGTCAGTGTCTGGTTGGTGAACTCGGACCGTGTGGAAACAGACGGGGAAAATCAGATTTGATCAAGTGAACAATTCGAGAAACTTACATATATTTATTTGTGATATATAATTATATTTCTACATCACACGAACGCATGGTCACGGGAGGCGGTAAGAACAGGTTACTTATTTATCACATGGCCTTGTGTGTCGGATATTTTATTTCGACTGGCATAGGCACGAAGCAGACGAACCTTCAGCTTTTGGTTCCTAGTCCTACAATACATTCCTATCTTCCTTCGCTTCCCGTTTGCACGTGTGTGTGTGTGTGTGTGTGTGTGCGTGCGTGCGTGCGTGCGTGCGTATGTATGTGTGTGTGTGTGGGGGGGTGGTAATGATTGCGTGCGTGTGTGCGTCTGTGCGCGCGCGTGTGTGTACGCGTACGTATATGTGTCAATCTCCCGACTTCCCCAACCCCGAGCGACAGATATATCATAAGTCATTGACCTACCTCGAGGTCATCCCTGACCCGACATTCCAACTTGTCCCCACACTCGCCGAAGACCTCTCCACTCTGATACACCCGCGGGTGGTCACACAGCTCGAACTCGGCCTTGGCGCACACGTCGCAACAACCGCAGCGATCCTTCATGACGCCCGCAACACACCCGCTCGCTCTGACGCACGCTTTGCGGTCGCACGTCGTACAGTCGGCCGGCACATCGGACTTCCTCCGACGCCAAGTCTGGGCCAAAACCACCGTTAATCCGCACAGCAGAATCACCGCTAACTCCACCTTCGATGCCATGGTCTTCTGCCTGGGTATCCTCGCCGTTCACCCGGGTGAAACACTCTAGGAAGGGGAGGGTTCGTGAGACTCGGGGTGTTTTCGAATCACTGCTTTGTGCTCGATCTCGGAGATTAGCCGGAGCAGACGTGGCAACCCAGATAACTAAGTGGAACCGGAGACTGATGGCAGGGGGGTAGGGTTGGAGAAAACGCCCCTTATCCAGAATAAATTGGAACAAAAATACGTTCTGTTTTAGAAAAGAACGCGATTCTGTACGTGGCGCGTATAGATGTGTGAAAGTTGATATCAAATGGAAAATGTGAGAAGAATGCTCTTCCCGGCCAGGAAAAGTCGACTCGCCCGCCGACCCAGCGTCTTGGGATTAGGAGGTGGTGGGAGTTCTCTGTGCGAGAGCGGGTTCGCCATGGGATAGAATTACGCACTGGGCGCCTACGACGAAAGACGGGAGGGAACTACTCAAAATGTGTCTACTAAACAAACGGAGCATGCAGGCGCTTGCATGATAACGTATTGCGCACAATGAGACGGCCCCGGTGTGGGCGAGCTAGTTATTTATTATGTAGTTTTACTGTAGACACTAAGCATTCAGTGGATATGTCGTGATATCAAAATATAATTTATCGATATCAAGAATAATACAGATAGTTGAAACGCAGATTTGTTGATTTTGCCTCGTTTCTGATAAGACAGTATACCCGCAATGGTATTCGGTAATGATGAAAGTAAAAAGGACTGTCCATTAGCTTATGGTAGTACACTCGGTTGCATATTACACGCACGCACGCACGCACTCACGCACGCAATCACGCACGCACGCACGCACGCACGCACGCACGCACGCACGCGCGCGCGCATAATATCATATTGATGGTATTCAAAAAGCTAACGTAATTTCCACTCGTGTTTTGAAGTGATAAGTAATAAACACACTATCGAGTGATAAGTAACACACTACCCCCCCCTTCCCAATACGCCACTGGGCATAACTGAAAATATTTCCGCCACAATCTAGCTACCAATCATGTTCGCAACAGTCATGTAGACATAATTCGCAGAAGACGCAAAAACGCAGCATCCATACGGTGCAACGCAAGAAAGTGTAAGCGAACCCCCCCCCCACACGTGGGGGCACGAAGCACACGTGGGGGCACGAAGAGCGCAATATGTTGATGTCATAACTAGAAGCCGGTCTACGATAAAAAAAACACCCGGGTCACAGACAGTCACAAGTAAAATATGACTCGACTCGGGGAAATTCCAAGCCATTGACTCATTTAAATCAAACGTCTCTGAAACTTGTTTCAACATCTTCAGCTGAAGTTGGTTACTGGGTGCACATGCGCGTTGCGGGGTACCGGGAGGGAGTGGGGGTAATAAAGAACGGAGGGACGGGGAAAGAGTGCGAGGCGATAAAACGTTCAAACCTCCAAGAAGACGGGAATGAGCGAGAGAGAGAGGGGGCGGAGGAACGGAGGGAGGACGAGCGTTAAAACATCCAAACCTTCAAGAATACAGCTAGCGCTTCAAAAAATGTTCTTCAATTAAATTTCACTCACCGATTTGTTTGCACTCCAGGTACGTGTTCGTTGTTGGCAACAAAGCTGATTCTCCCAGTGTTCAAAGGTGGCAACTTCGTCCACTGCGTATCGCGGCCATCAGCAGCCGCCATCTTGATCATGTTTCTGACATCAGAATATCCCGTTGTAACAATCGAGTCTTGTGTAACGTGTATCAGTGTGAAACCAGACGTGCTATGTGTATGGGTAGTTATGCTGTCATCTATAACTGATCAATCACCCATGACTGCACACGTATCACTCGGAACGCGTCACCCAACTTCGCATGAATGAAATATTCCATGGAACATCAGTGTTCTGTCTGTTGTCTTAAACAGAACAACGACATTGTCATTGGGTATAGTCAGTCGTCCAGTTTCAGGAGTCGCGTATATTATTCACGTGTGCAACGATGAAACATCAATATAATATTTGTTTCACCGACAAATAATGGGTGACACTGCTTGTGTCACCTTGGTCGCAACCATCTGCTATCCGCGCCGTCTTCTGAAACAATCAACAGAGCAGTGAAGAGTTTCTGTGTATCCAGTGCAGTTTTTATATACAGTTTATTCTACTCACTCAACCGTAGAAGACCCAAGAAAATAAACCAATTGTATTTTTCGATCTATATGCTAACTAACTCAACGATGACAAAACCTTCGTCTGAGAGAAATCGCCTGCCAAATAATAATAAAATCGCATTACTGGTTATATTAAAAACGCCGTCCGTGGGTACACGTTAATATGTCATATTACAAACGGTTTGTCGGTGACTAATACGCTAGTTTGTCGTCGGCTATTGTTCACGGAAGCGACGCCTATCCACACGTACTTCACGTTATATAACTACTAGAAAAAATGCCCGTCCACAGGACGGGATAAATTGGTAGTTCATGCGTGACATTCATGATAGCAATGTTTACCAAATGCCTCAGGCCAATATGCCATCAATACGCGCGAGATTGTTTAACGTCAAACGTATCAACAGAAACAACCGCGTCACGCACGTGATGCAATACTCATTGCATGTTTAAAATGTTGAAGGTCGCGTGAATTTAGACCCATGGATACTTGTGTTGGTTGTAGAACAGTAGAATATATTTTTATTGAGTACTGGGGTTAGACGTGGGTGCGTACTTTCTACTATAATTGATATAACCCGCCCAAATGGAGCTACATACGCTCAAACGGTTTAGGTACGGAAGTATTCGCCGCGCTCACGCGTGGTTTCTGTGATTGATAGAAGTTACGTTTTACGTAGCGAACATTAGATTTACCATAAAAAAAAACAATAAGAACCCTTGATTTACGAGGTATTTCGAAAAATAAAGTTACGTTTCATTCGTGGGGACGTAGATTAATTCTTGAAAGTTTTGGTACCAGAGGTACAAGCCGTGTCTAGGAGGAAAACGTGAACATAACCACATACAAACAAACAAACATACATACGCTAACTCAATGATATAGTTAGATACCCATATGGCATTTCCAACATGGCCCAGTATTGGCCCAATGTATGCTGTTATATTGGTCCAATGTTGGCATGCCATCATTGGGTCAAGATTGGGTTATCCAAAGGACCAGTGTATGCTCGACCATGCATGGAATTTTTGTCATCTTGAAAAGTCACTCAGACAGTACTTTCTTACTACAATTAGCAATGTGTTTCAAAATTACAGCATCAAAAGTAACACAACGTAAAATGTGTGACAAGGGTAGAATATATACTTTGTGGAGATATATCGTAGGATATATTAGCCTGGGGGAAGACACCCAAGGGGAGATACACTGCCAGTGGCACTGCCACACCGGCAATAAGTAACACGTGACTGTTCACGTATCATTCTGTGTGCGTCTATAACGCTGGTGACATCGCTGTCATTTCACAGATTGGTGATTGCATCAACTGATTATGATAATATACTTATTCATACAAACTACATGGTGTACAATTACATTAAAACAGTACGTGCAATTACAATGTACAGAGAACAGAGAGCAATGTCATCAGCTTGTCATTGGCTAAAAAGTACATACTTTGTGTATACCACACAGTACATATTTCATAGATCCTGCCCTCCTCAGTAGAGTTACATACTTTGTGTATACCACACAGTACATATTTCATAGATCCTGCCCTCCTCAGTAGAGTTACATACTTTGTGTATACCACACAGTACATATTTCATAGATCCTGCCCTCCTCAGTAGTGTTACATACTTTGTGTATACCACACAGTACATATTTCATAGATCCTTCCCTCCTCAGTAGTGTTACATACTTTGTGTATACCACACAGTACATCTTTCATAGATCCTGCCCTCCTCAGTAGAGTTACATACTTTGTGTATACCACACAGTACATCTTTCATAGATCCTGCCCTCCTCAGTAGAGTTACATACTTTGTGTATACCACACAGTACATCTTTCATAGATCCTGCCCTCCTCAGTAGAGTTACATACTTTGTGTATACCACACAGTACATCTTTCATAGATCCTGCCCTCCTCAGTAGAGTTACATACTTTGTGTATACCACACAGTACATCTTTCATAGATCCTGCCCTCCTCAGTAGAGTTACATACTTTGTGTATACCACACAGTACATCTTTCATAGATCCTTCCCTCCTCAGTAGAGTTACATACTTTGTGTATACCACACAGTACATCTTTCATAGATCCTGCCCTCCTCAGTAGAGTTACATACTTTGTGTATACCACACAGTACATCTTTCATAGATCCTGCCCTCCTCAGTAGAGTTACATACTTTGTGTATACCACACAGTACATCTTTCATAGATCCTGCCCTCCTCAGTAGAGTTACATACTTTGTGTATACCACACAGTGCATCTTTCATAGATCCTGCCCTCCTCAGTAGAGTTACATACTTTGTGTATACCACACAGTGCATCTTTCATAGATCCTGCCCTCCTCAGTAGAGTTACATACATTGTGTATACCACACAGTGCAGCTTTCATAGATCCTGCCCTCCTCAGTAGTGTTACATACATTGTGTATACCACACAGTACATCTTTCATAGATCCTGCCCTCCTCAGTAGAGTTACATACATTGTGTATACCACACAGTACATCTTTCATAGATCCTGCCCTCCTCAGTAGAGTTACATACATTGTGTATACCACACAGTACAGCTTTCATAGATCCTGCCCTCCTCAGTAGAGTTACATACATTGTGTATACCACACAGTACATCTTTCATAGATCCTGCCCTCCTCAGTAGAGTTACATACATTGTGTATACCACACAGTGCATCTTTCATAGATCCTGCCCTCCTCAGTAGAGTTACATACTTTGTGTATACCACACAGTGCATCTTTCATAGATCCTGCCCTCCTCAGTAGAGTTACATACTTTGTGTATACCACACAGTGCATCTTTCATAGATCCTGCCCTCCTCAGTAGAGTTACATACTTTGTGTATACCACACAGTGCATCTTTCATAGATCCTGCCCTCCTCAGTAGAGTTACATACTTTGTGTATACCACACAGTACATCTTTCATAGATCCTGCCCTCCTCAGTAGAGTTACATACTTTGTGTATACCACACAGTGCATCTTTCATAGATCCTGCCCTCCTCAGTAGAGTTACATACTTTGTGTATACCACACAGTGCATCTTTCATAGATCCTGCCCTCCTCAGTAGAGTTACATACTTTGTGTATACCACACAGTACATCTTTCACAGATCCTGCCCTCCTCAGTAGTGGTCTTGGAGGAGCTCGTTAAATAGCTTTGCTTCATATTACAGAATATCGTGAATTTTTAATTGTGCCTATATGTAATTGAAACTTTTATACTTGTATAACTTATATGAACCACTACCGTGAAGAGCTATAGTTGACAGAACATCTTCAAACCGATTTTATTGCATATCACGCAACTTTGCATAAAATGCCACATTCGAATTATAATCTGAGTTTGAATTGGTAGACATTCTGTTAAGAGTGGCACCATGTTATAGTGAATGCAAACTGGTATATTACAAAGTTGTCTCATGCCTATACGCCATGTAGCATAACACTCGATTACATGGTTTTCTAGCCAGTTCCGGAGACGTACATCATAGCAGTAAATATTTGACGAATGTCATGCTTACAATTGTAAACAGACTCATTGACGCGTTTCGCTTTCAAACGAGAGCAGCGCCACACAAAGAGGCACCAGGTGTCGAAATTAATTAAGCTCGGTTTCAATTGTATAAACCAACGGCGCAATGGTTGCAGCGACAAGGCTGCAGTCGCTGTAAACATGATAGACTTTCGCTAACAAAATATGCACTTTAAATCCTGCTGAGGTCGGGTAATCCGAGGTCACGTCGGAAGGGGGATCGCTGTGGTCTGGGCACGTTGTCAAGACGGAGAGGGAAAGACACCGCGAGATGTTTATTCGGCAAAGTGGAAAACTTGAAATGGCTTAAAGAAAGACCAAGCCTATTACAGGAAAGCAACGCTTTCGCTGGTGATAGGCATGTTTGATGATGTGGAACTGCCAGCCTTTGGTAGTGGTGAATACGAGCCGTTGAATTACTATGACGTCACAAAAGGAACACGGATTACGCTCCACGCTAGTTAATATATCTTGGCACGCAAGAATGTTTGATCATTCAATCAATTAAGATGTTGAATTTACAGACAAAATACTACATTGGAAACCAATAACTTTGTCTTCATAATGGATAACAATATCTCTGCATTGTTAGAGCTACTGTCACTTTCACACAAACACGCAAATAAAGTCCAGGACGCCCCGTGACTACATCAAGACGATACATGGGGGGTTAGCTCAAGGCGGGTGGTATAGGGATTGGTCCAACACCTGGCGCGGGACTTTTTGGCCAGATTGTCTACGGTCCTTCTGGGCATGACGCAGACAGTTGATTCAGACATACAGAGAATAGAACAGTAACCACGGTGATGCCGGCGGCGATGGAATTACAGTTTTGGTAGCGTTGTGTTAAATGTACAGAGTCTGATAGTTGTTATTGTAAAATCATGCTATGTAGTGGAAATTACAGTCTATATATATATATTTATTCAAACATATTGATCGCCCAAATGTGTTTTAATAAACTACGGGCATTTAAATACATGCCTAATTTGACTGTTATCTTCAGTACACTCACCAACAACTGTCGACAATGTCCATTACCCGTGGCCACAGTTAATCGGGTCATATATTCGTTGGATGACTTCATGGGCATGTAATAGTAATTGTCAAATTACATAAGCAAATTGTGGTGCACTAAACCGTATTTGAAAGTTCAACATGTCGGAATACATATATAGCATCACATATCGCATGATTTTAACGTAAAATGATTCGACTTTGTGCACTTGTGCAGACAGAAGTGGATATATGAAAGACGTCTTCGCGCAGTTATTGCAGCGTGGCTGAATGCTTTCCAGAGAAGTCGAGATGACGTTGGAATGAACACGTCTGCCACGGAGTGAAGTGTAAAGTGCTTTGAGCAGCCCAAAGGACTGGATACAGCACTATATAAGTCCCAAGGACTGGATACAGCACTATATAAGTCCCAAGGACTGGATATCGCGCTATGTAAGAACGTAGTTTTTAACATTTACATTACAAGTGTTAGCCCTGCAACAGGAAGCTTCCCATAAAATGCTCAAAATATTTATGTACTGCCTGCAAACTAGAAAGTAGCGTAGCACTGCAGCTACAACCCTCTACAAAAGATCGACCTACATTTCTCCAAAACGTAACATGAAGTCTGAAGTATAAGCCTTTTAATTGCGCGTTGCCAAGGTCAATGTTTCCAAGAACTTTCTAGAAAGTGCTTGATGTTTCAAATAGTAACACGCATTACCGTCGAAGATCTTTGTTTGCTATGTAAGCAACTGCTTCAAAGACCGCTGCGCTTGCTATTTTCAATCGGTGCCACTCAGATATATATATATATATATATATATATATATATATATATATATATATATATATATATATATATATATATATATATATATATATATATATATATATATATATATATATATATATATATATATATATATATATATATATATATATATATATATATATATATATATATATGTCGTCCTGGTTTATATTATGGTATATGGTGTTGGTATTAACAAAGAATATTTCGTTATTTGCTCTGGATGGCTGCTGTGTATTAGTCTAGTGGATACACAGTCTAGTGGATAACAATAACAACGGTTGACGAGGGGGTAAGTGATACCTGAAAACTCAACAAATAAACACCAACTTTAAAGACATTGTCCACACAATAACACTTGGCAACATCCCTCACTTAAACGACGCCTATTGTCAGAAACTGTTCCAGCGAAACGGACGTATTGGGATTATTTTATTCTTAGAAATATCTTATTCAAAAATTATGGCGCAGTGGTGACAGTCCTGCCGCCAAGAAGATTAACGAGTATCAAACAGTCACCAAGTATACAGTCACCCGTGGGACAATCACCTATGGCAGAGGGACAACAAGCGCTTGTGTCGTTCATCGACGTTAGTTCTGTATAACCAAACACCAGTTGCTTGTCATATTGCCAAAACTACTCTTTTGAGTTGGACGTGTTAGTCATATGTTCCAAAATATATTGACTATGTTTTCACCTGTAGAACAAACAAGAAACCTGTGTGTAGTGTTTGACTGCCACGCATGTTGTGTCGCTTCATTAACTAGAAATCGACTCGCTTTCATTTATCGGTTATTGCATACAAAACTATTCAATGTCACGTTTAAGTAGGAAGCATCTTATCCATGAAGAAATACAATATAAATGAACTGTGCAAAGTGCCTTGTCATATTGTCCGTGAAGGTAATTTTTATTTACTGAAGGTAACCATTAAAACCATTAAATTTTCATTAGAGGAAGTTCTATTTGGTTTTTCAGCATGAATGGCGTAGCACGAATGGCGTAGCACGAATGGCGTAGCATGAATGGCGTAGCATGAATGGCGTAGCTGCTCGTTCTGATTTCACCAACAAAATTGTAATGGCAAAAACTTTGGAACGAATCTGATATCACGAGACATTCTAATGATATCACGATACCTAATGCTAAGTATAAATCCACCCAAACAGTAAGAGTTAAACTTGCGACTAATCCTAGCTAATGCATAAAACGTAGTTGCGTGACGTACAACTGTGCATATAGTAACCAGGGTGTAGGATCATAAACCATCATTGAGGTAGAGATCACTTCTTGTGGGACGCAGGTGACACTTCGGTGAACTACGTTCAGGCTCGCGGTCGAACAGTCCGACAGTTTCAGCACCTTGAGATGAATGCACAGTACCGAGATCTCGTGTATATTACAGCGAAGTACGCTGGCTAAGTCAAGGCGTCGCGCTGCACAGTGTGTACGAGCTGAGGCATGCAATTAGTAAGTTCATGGTCATAGATGGTGCAGACGTACCTGGATTCATTGACACTCAGTGGATGTGCAACTTTGTCTTTTTAGTCGACTTTACGGAGCATCTCTATCTGCTGAGCGACACCACGGACGGGACCAACTCGAAATTATTCCAGTTTGTTTCCCCTTTCGAGATGAATTTGGAACTGCGAAGACCAATTACGCGCACTTCCTCGTGAAAAACAACAGAACATGTCTGCACACGTACATAGCATTCATTGAGCTGCTGAGGCTGAACTTTGCTGACCGATTTACTGACACCAATGCTCGCTCGCAGCGGCGGGTTAATCCCACTGGCGTGCCTAGAGAGGGGCATGGCCCAGTGCCCTTCCCTTTAAATACGCCACAGGTTGATACTGTTTCCCAGCTTGTTCCAGGTTGGAGCTGCGTTGCAATCAAAGAGACCACGAAAGAAGTGCTTCTTACAGAACTGTTCAAACACGCCAATCTCATTGCGACTCTGTTTGTAGGAGAATCTGTCCACGAACATCAAGCAGCAAACAGACGGACACTTAGATGGTTCATAGCATGCATTCTTGAGTAAGAAAGATAATCCAATTATTGCTCAAAATCTAATGCTGACATTTAATAATGATGATGATGATGATGATAGTGATTATGATGATAATGATGATAATAATAATAATAATATTAACTTATATTCGTGAACAATCATATCACTGGAGCACTGAACCAGCTAAAATATACGCTATAGCTTCTACACATAGTTACATTGCATGGCGTGTACCTAAGTATCTAGTCACATTAAATTTTTATTATCGGTATTGATAATATGATAATTTTATACAGCTTATTGCATTAATATATATATATATATATATATATATATATAAATATATATATATATATATATATATATATATATATATATATATATATATATATATATATATATATATATATATATATTGTATTATATTTAGGCGAATGCCCTGGTAATATAATTATTATTTTACCAGGGCATTCGCCTAAATATAAGATGTATAACAGTGCAATAAATTGTAAGCTAAGCCTCAACGGGTAGACACCGTAAGACTAGACTCAAAAATGTGGTTCGCTGACATATTCGAAATCACTAATGTGGGACTCCGGTCAGCTCCACTCCAGAGGTTGCGGACCTTGGATTAAATAAATGGTCACCAATGATCTGGTACCGCCCCACCAGATATCTAATTGACTCTATTGATCAGTCCGGCAGCTCTTTGAAAAGACAACAAGCACATTCACACTACTCACATTGATATGGTCAGTTGATAATCCATTCAAGTAAGTTATCGTCGTATGAGAGAATCAGTACCTCCTTATATTCAACATACTATAGTTTTATCAACGCTACATGTCTGTCAAAGTGTTCGTGGAGTTTTGCGTTTTCGTGACGTTGTATTGTATTTTTATAAATATACGGTAGTAGAACTCAAACATAAATAATATACACAGTGGTCACTGGTCCCTCTCTTATAACCCCATAACCCCCTCTCAACATAGGTCACCCCCTCACCAGAAGCCACCTTGCCATTCAACAAACGAGGCTTTCCAGTGATAATTTCCCATTCACGAGAGGCCACCCATCTTATAAGGCAATGATGCCCTTGTAATTAGGGTGGCTTGTAAGACGGGGTTTTAAGCGGTCCTAACGTATGGATGTGGCACTAGAGTGTCGGACAGTCTTTCGGAAGAGGCACGAAAAGCCGCGGGTTCCTTCTACCTGGTGTCTATGCCAAGGGAAGTAAAATATCCCAAACACAGGGGGTAAATGTGTAACCTGCAGTGGGTCACAGAACTATATATGTAAAACTCGCTGTCATAAACACTCATGCGTGAGTGTTTGGACTGTATCCTTAAGAGAACACATATTGTCCGTTCCCACTTACCTCCCCGAGCGTGTGTCCACCTGTTAACCGTCACACCGGTGAACTTTGCTCACAGTACCGACGGACGTTGTAATGTTCCAGTTGCAACAACAAGACACCACACCCGTCTAGCGGCAGGCTCAGTCGTTTAAGTAAGAGCACACGGCGTTGTTCCGCTTCACTGGGCACAGACACGATACGGTTGAGTGACTACTCGAGCACTGGCTGGTTCTGGGCTTAATCACGATAGTCGTTTCACTCACAGCAGAGATGTTAAGTTGCAGCGGAGTCTAAGGGCGACCGCGTTGCCATGGACGTCGGGAAAGGACAAATCCGCGGCTATTGACGACGTAAGAGGATATATCGATTAAGCGGTGTTGGTAGTGTCGTAGGAGTACGTTCAATGTCAAACGTACGTGCGTGCGTGCGTGCGTGCGTGCGTGCGTGCGTGCGTGCGTGCGTGCGTGCGTGCACGTTTGCTTGCAAGTATACATGCATGCATGCAATTTCCACGTGGATCTCACCAGGGAGCACGAGGGTGTTTTCTCTACGGGGCGCTTGATCACTGTTCCAGTCCACTGTACTAAATAAACTGCAATACAAAGGTATAGTTCCTTATACGTAGTTACATTGTTACTATTTTACAGTTTGGAACACGCGCATCATAGTCAGACTAAGATTAAATAACATAAATAGGGGAACAACGTGCAAAACGGGCCCCTTAAGCGAGACTTATGTGTACTTATCGCACTACGTGTGTAATTATCGCATTACGTGTGTACTTATGAGTACTTATCGCACTACGCGTGTACTTTTGCATGGCGCCTTATTGTCTAAATTACTATATCTAAAGGGTTCTCAAAACGCCACCCAATTTTTTTCTCTTTAGAATGTGCGTGCAACACGGGCCCCTTCACATCCACCTTTACTACTAAGCCATCATCGCACATTTAACAACCAAATTGTCCACACTCGTGCCACGCACAGTCCTGGTGTGCCACGCACAGTCCTGGTGTGCCAACGCCGTACATCGTCCACAATTGATCCATTCTTTCCCTTCTTTACTGTCCGAAAACAGTTCGCCGCAGTACAAACTTGGTGTATTATTTTAGCTTGTTATATAATTCCGTTTATGTTATTATTATTATATTATTTCATTATTATCATATTTTTATTATTACCACTATGTCATACACAATCTACATTGCAATTACTGGTGCTTAGGTTACACCAACAACATGCCGACAAAAGCGGGCCCTGTTGACAAAGGCTAAGGGGCCCGTTTTGACCGGTGCATGCATCCACTTTCAATCTAATATGCACTTATCAGAGCATGCACAACTGGCTTGTATGAGCAAGCGTTTCCATTGTTTCAACGCACTTAAATATAAATGTGACAGTTGGAAAACAGTACTAATATAAAAATAATAAAACTGTGAAAACAATATTTTTTCAGTTCAGCTGTTTGAATTTGCGCTTTACGCTTCCGATCAACGTTCAGTAGAGATCACTTGTGAGCTATTTAACAATGATCCCACCAATTTCACTATATATATATATATATATATATATATATATATATATATATATATATATATACATATATATATATATATATATATATATATATATATATATATATATATATATATATATATATATATATATATATATATATATATATATATATATATATATATATATATATATATATATATATATATATATATATATATATATATATATATATATATATATATATACATATATATATATATATATATATATATATATATATATATATATATATATATATATATATATATATATATATATATATATATACATATATATATATATATATATATATACATATATATATACATATACATATATATACATATATATATATATATATATATATATATATATATATATATATATATATATATATATATATATATATATATATATATATATATATATATATATATATATATATATATATATATATGTATATATATATATATATATACATATATGTATATATATATATATATATATATATATATATATATATATATATATATATATATATATATATATATATATATATATATAGTAACAATACAGTAACGCCAAAGGGTTGGGGCCCGTTTTTGGTTGTGAAAATATGTTAAAAGTACTGATTTATTATATTATGTTTGTAAACATCGATATAATTAGGATATATATATATAGGGTTGGGGCCCGTTTTTTCGGTAAATGTTGATATTGCTCTTTCACGTCACTCGACGAGCAATGTTACGATATATAGGATATTTTACACAACCATGCTAAATATGATTTGTAGACATACGTTCTTCCCATTACTTCATAGTTGAAGATTAATTAGGCCTATATGTTCGGGTTTATTTCAGAATGTCCATATCTAGAGTTAGTGACTCAAAGACATATTTTTTTAATTTTCACGGCGTGTTTTTTTACTTCCCATAGCATAAACACAAGGTAAAAGGCACATTTGGGTTAACGAAATTGGCCAAGTTTCGAAACGGCAACAGTTGGTTTAGAACCCCGCCCCGGTTCCCTCGACCGTCTGACGCTCTACCAAACAGATATTATAAGGCATATTATGTAAAATGAAAGATACATCTTTGTGATGGCAAATGTTAAGCCTGTCAGTATGTTTAAAAACAGAATGACTTCACAACTTTATGTCAGAGTCACAGATGTTTTACAAATTGTTGGACTCTCAAAAAACAATTATTGATACTAAATGTGGCGCCGCCCCGTGGACTACGTATGAACCACTGTCATATTACGACGGACTAATAGGAACTTTTTCCGACAGGAAACGTCAACCGTTACGTTAGCACGCATTTAACGTTCTTTCTTGTAACTACTTAAACGTCGTTCATTGACTTGATTATACAAGTTATCATTCTACTGGGAAGGTCCACTAAGCCGAGGAGCCTGGTCGGTTATAATTCGGCGCTTGGTCACTTCCGCCTGCCGAAAAATGTCCGAGCGATATTACGGTTCGTCTAGAGTCTAGACATTTGTAAAGATATGACGTTTTGATGTACTCGTCACGTCTAACGTTACACGGCCGTCTGCGCGTGAAGCCGACAACCGATGTGGCCGAACGACAATCTCGACGTTACAATGCCATGGCGTGCGACTGCCATCCAAGTGGCGGACGTCCTACTGCGGGTGCCACCTCTCGTGCTGATTGACTCCCTGCTAGACGGCACTCTGATCTATTGGCCGATGCAGTGGGCTTGGCCATGGATGCCCTTGCCCATGCACGTACCCTACCAATTGCTGAGCGAAGAGCTAGCTACGCTGCTTGCCATAGCAATTGGAACCTTCGGTAAGTGAGCATTTAGAGTTTTGATAATGATGTCATGGTAATGACAGTTTAATTGCACTATTTTTGTTCAAAATTTATTATTTCCCAAATTTATATGCCCCTTTTTTCAAGAGCACCAAACACCACAGTCCTATTTTAGCCCCAGAAGGGGCAGTTTGGAATAAGCAAACTAAACACTGTTTTGTTTCTTCTATAGACTATATGGAAATTCTTATCCTGATGTCACTTTCACTTTCTGTTGACTCTACGTAATCACAACATGTCAACAATAGTTGGAGTCAACAGTCTTTTATCAAGTGTACTTAGATTGTATTACATAGACTGGGTTTTTCATTTCAAAAAGGCATGCATTTATGATATAGGCATAGCTTCGTCCTAAATATATAGTTTTACGTAAACAGTTATTCAGCTTAGAAATGGATATGATTAAAATATTGAAACATGTCATTTTGCAGTAAAAGTGTATAGTGTTGTTCTTCGGATCGATACATTATTACATTTATTTGCTCTGGTTTGGCAAAAAACATAGAAGGAATCATTTGGCAATAAAGACCTGTGTGTTGTGCTATGTTCTCGTGTCGTTGTGGTGACTGTCACTTTGCATCTTATTGTTGTCTTACTTTTGCAGCTTTCCTTGGTGCAGTAATGGTGTTTTCACTGTACACGGAACATCTGCTGAAATTCTACTACTATGCAGTGTGCTACATGATTCTTGACATCTCATGCTACTGCAACTACGTTTACATCGACCGCTATGGCAGAAATACATTCAGCGACACAACGTGGTCGGACATCATAGCTACCTGTCTCAACTTCACCACACAGGTAGCACTTGCGTGCACGTACAATGCAATCCGTGTTAAAGTTCCGAGAAGACCCAGTGGTATATATGGCTTTTTTGCAAGCTACCAAGTCGTAACGCTTATGGTGATGTTGCAGCCGCTAATATTCCGGCTTGTGATGTTGCCTCCTCACTGGTTGATGGTCGTTGTGTTTCTGTCAGCAGTCTGGACGCTGTCTGAACTGTGGACATATGTCTGGTATGAGGCCATCATGAATGGCTATTCACTTTTATGGAGGGCACAGTTTACAGTGCAGTATCAACTGCAGGCATTTGGCATACACACATTCATTGAATTGCACTGGGCACGATTACACGTACCCGTTGTCCTGCACGTTTTCTGGACAAAGCGCTTCTGTTACCAGCTGGTCCAACTAGCCGTCCACAAGGTGGCTGCAAACATGAACACCGGCGAGATGGCGCCACTTTACTTTACGTTTGACAATGCTGTCAGTTCTCTGAAAGATGCGATCATTGGCGGGTGCGACACAATGGTTGCGTTAATGGGCATGACAAGTGTCGTGTCTTCAGTGACCGACCAACTCGGAGTGTGGGTTGCAGCGTTCATCAAATCGGACGATCACGAAGCCGGCAATATGGGGACTATGTCGGCCATCTTGTTCTTCATCCTGGCTTTGCAGACAGGACTGACGAAAATGGCATCGGACCAACGTCTGTATCGACTCTACAAGAATGCCTGTCTCCTGGTAACCGCGATGCTCAGTTTCATACATGGAATGATCTACCCACTGTTGTTGAACCTGAGCGCGTCGCGGAACACGTCGAAAAGTCAGCATGCTCGCGTACTGTCAGCTTGTTTCTCTCTGTTGGTCATCCCTGGCGTCTTCCTGTACTACCTGTGGAATGTGCATGAGATGAGTACCTGGCTTCTTGCTGTCAGTGCTTTCTGTATTGAGATCATCATCAAGGTGATCATCTCTCTCCTTCTCTACCTTCTTTTTATGATCGACACATACATCGACACCATATGGGAGAGACTGGATGATTACGTCTACTACGTGAAGTCAACGGGAAACACGATCGAGTTCCTCTTTGGGATATTCCTATTCGGCAACGGCATGTGGATTATGTTGTTTGAGGCTGGAGGTACGATTAGAGCTGTGATGATGTGCATCCACGCTTACTTCAACATCTGGATGCAAGCGAAGGAAGGATGGAAGGTTTTCATCCGTCGACGCACGGCATCGCACAAGATCAATGCGTTGCCGCTGGCAACAGCTGAGCAGCTCCATTGCCATAACGACGTGTGTTCCATATGTTACCAGGCTCTACACACAGCTCGTGTAACCCGATGTAAACATTTCTTCCATGGCATGTGTCTACGGAAGTGGCTGTATGTGCAAGAACGTTGCCCTGTGTGCCATACGGTCGTCATGCCAGCTCTTGACGATGCGACCAAACCTGGTGATGGCGGGCAACAACAGAGAAATGTTGCCAATGACAACAATATCGCGAATGACAATAATATCGGTGATGGCCCACATCTACAACAAGACTTGAATGTTGGTAATGATAACCATGTCGCTAATGACAACAATATGGGTGATGGCCCACATCAACATGTTGCTAATGACAACAGCGGCACTAATGGAAACAATATGGGTGATGGCCCACATCAACATGTTGCTAATGACAACAGCGATACTGATGGAAGCAATATGGGTGATGGCCCACAACAACATACGAATGTTGCCAATGACAACAATACTGGTGATAGTCGGCAAAGACGTACAATCGTTGTCATTGGCAACAGTGAAGCTAGCGAGAACAATGCCGGTGATGCCACTAATAACAAGGATGAACCTCATGTAGTTCACGCGCACCAAGATTAATTCATGACATGTTAATTATTGTATAGGATGGAATGATAATTTATTTATTACACATGCAACCAGAGAAAGTATATACTTACTCAGTCCCCAACATGACAGCAGAATTGAACATGGACGGCTGAGGAGGTCGTAGCCAGTTGTACGCAATAGAGAAACATATGGAAGCAGCGATTATATTCTATTATCAAGCATGCTGTTTTGTTTTGGTTGAAATGCATATTTTTGACTTTAAATTCTGTTTAAATCAGTATAATTTTTTTCGTTGTTTAAACAGCATTGATAGCATTTAGATTCTGGTCTGATATTTGTCATCTATCAGGTTACGAGTTACGCCTATGTCAAATGACATCCGCTATGGTTTGCCGAAAATCTCCTTTTTTTCGATGCCAGTACCAAATTTGAATTTTATACTTTTTGTGATGAACACAAGAAAATATGTACTTTATCAGGGCCGATTGATCTGTAAATTTGACAACAAATCCATACAGATATGGGATACGGCCATATTCCTTGCAAGATCTCAACAATTTGTGTTAAATACAGGTAATCTGTATGAACCGGCATGTCTGTATTCCAGTCTGAATATTAGGAAATTTTTTGTTTTGTTAAATTTATATATTCCAATTACATGAAATTTGCCATTCAGCCTCCTAATACTTTCAGCTGCCTAATACAGTATGTATGTGTATGAATAATATATATAGACATATATACAGGTATATAATATAATTTGTTGGTCTGGTCAGTAATTCAAAAAGGTTTCAAGTCAATATTTAAAAATATAATTGTAATTCACACATATATATATATATATATATATATATATATATATATATATATATATATATATATATATATATATATATATATATATATATATATATATACAAAATAAAAATGCACCAACCCATAATATATTGGTATGTCATTGAGAAATAAGTTTGTTGTCATTTCTAATACGCATGTGCGTATTATGTGCGCGTGAATCCTTCACTGGCAAAAGTTGTATGTAAAATATTAATCAGCAGTTTGACAGTACTTGTGATGTTGCTGTCCGACACTGCTATTTTATCCTTTGCAGCAAAGCTAATTATTTGTTAATAAATGTACTGCTACACACTTAAGAAATTATTAACCAATAGATTACAGACATGACGAGATGATAAGAGATGGGGATGGCTAGGGCATGTGTGGAAGACAGCCCTACTCTCGACAGCAGGTGGTAGGAGACTGGGTCGCCCTAAGGAAATACAAAGGACTGCGCAAAAGGAGATGAAGGCATGTGACCTGACGTGGGACACCATCACCAGGCAGGCTGCAGGCAGCAGTGGTGCTCTTTTGTGGAAGCATTATGTATCAATTATGGCATGAAGAAGATGGAATGAGTGATGAGAGTGGATGAGATTAATTATGTCGCCATAGCAACGATGTTCAATTTTGTTGCAACAGTGATATCAATGATGTGTCCATAGTAACAAGGTCACATTTTGTTGCAACAGTGATATTATGTGGTGGTGGTGGTAATGAGGTGATAGAAATTATACGGTCATCAAAATACAGTGATATTAATGATGTGGTCACACCAGCAAGGTGCCATTGATCTGATGGAGTATATGAAGCATTTATCCGCAAAAAGTCTATTGTTTAACAATGTGCAAAATAACACACAATTTATCTTGAAATGCACAATAAGATGTGACAGCTCATCATTTCAGTAAAATTACACTTTTAGGAAAAGATACTCAAGTAACTGTGGAAACATTTTTATTCATTACTTAATCATAAATTGGTAATACTGCATTAACTAATTTTGTAAAACAGAGATACTTCATAATTAAACTTCAATGTTTTAAATACTGAAAAGTCTATACATTGTATTTTATGTACAAACATGTGCTACTACTGGCAGACTTGTTGTGGTGTGTTCACTAGTACTGGTATTCACATAATAATGTATATTTCCTTAAAATTAACATCGTAAATTGTTCTAGTTGTGTAGTATTAGTGACAGGGTGTGTGGCAGGAAGTGGGAGGTTGGTACCAAAAATTGGTGGGAAATTGGAGGTTGAGACCCCCGCCACCCCCCTCATTAGTTGCTATACTACACCATAGATTGAATGTAAACGATGATGTTAATTGGAGTTGAACAGTAAAAACAATGGAAGTTAATGTTTGTGTGTTAGAAGTTGATGTAATAGACACAAATATCTGACCAATCACATGGTGCAAATAAAAATTGGACTTTGACTTACTCAACAGCGTAATGTTAGACAGCCACTAGCACTGGTACCAACGTCAAGATCGTTGGCCAACATAAGTCAAATGACTCGAAAGAAAACACAATGTTCTAACAATACGAACATATAAATTTTTTACATTTTCACGATTCCACATTAAGATGGGAAGACAGTGTTAAGAGGGACAAAGAAAGGCAAAGGAAGAGGGAAAATGGAGGGGAAAAGCTGGCAACAGCGATCAACGGGAAAGAAGGGCAATAGAGTAAATACTAATGGGTTTCTGATCCCTTTATAAAGGGAACTTCGAGAGAAAGAACATAAACATTTGCTACTTGTCGTTATCTTTGAGTCCTTGTAGTACAAACGCGAGATGTTTGTTGACGATCTCGTTCAACTCTCGTGAGATGCTCATGAGGATACGGAAGTTGCCCTTGTCGGCTAGGATGCCTGTAGGCATCGCAAGCACGTCTGCAAGGGTCTTATGTACCTGGCTGATCTTGTGGAAGAGGTCAGCATTGAGGGGCAAGGGTGTCATTTGACATGCCTCAGTGAAGTTCGACAGCCAATTGTAGTAATCCTGACTCGCAAAGTCTGGCTCATGCACAAAGTTGACGGCGCCATCTACATGCAGCAGTGGCGACACCTGGTTATCAGAATTATCTTGGTCAGGTTCGTTCGGTATCTGGTCATGTGACATATCCTGTGATGTAGTCGTGGCAACACAGTCAGTGTCCATTGGCTGGACAGTGTCCACCTGCTCGTCGATATGTTGCCTGACCAGTGAAGGTGACACAGTGGAGACCATGTGCTCGGACTGGAGACAATCAATTTCAGTCAGTTCAGAAGGACCATCTTCTGATTGGACCATCGGCACTAGAAGCAGTTGTTGTGAAGGACCGGCCTCTTCCTGGGTCTGCGCCAACTGTGGCTGTTCCATTTGCTGTCCACCCTCCCCCCACACAGGTTGAACTACCATCGTCTTTCCCTCTCCGTCCAACACATGTAGTTCTCCCTTTCCCTCACTCCCCGGTCCATGTTCCCTATCTTCCCCTGTGTCTTGATGCCCCGTCGTCGGCTGATACTGGATCTCAAGGATCGGCTGATTATCATCGTCACGCATGATCTGGTACGCGACGTGAACCATCTGACCGTCACCACTGGCGCCATCTAGCTGGCTCTGTATCTGCTGCACGAGTCTCTGCGTCTCTGCGATCAACTGTCGCTGCTGTTCCTCTCCGTCTTCTGCGAGTTCGCTCAAGCGTGTCTGCGCAATGATGATGTGGTTCTCGTCTGTGCCATCCACCCCCGAAACATCTCCGTCCACTGACCTCTGCACCACTAGATTCTCGTCTTGCTGCTCCAATGTCGCCGATTCATCCACTGCGTATTGAGCATTTTCCTGCAACACTAATCTCTGGATCTGCCCACAGGTGGCGCTGTCAATATTCAACTGAAGTCCGTTTAGTTGTCCGTCCTTTGTGATGATGATATCGTTTTTATTCAACAAGTGCTTTTTGTTCAGGTGTGCTTTCAACTGTCCTGATCGCTTGAAGTTCTCCTTGCACAGCTGGCACGCGTACGGCTTGAGCCCGTTGTGTTCTCGCAGGTGGCGCCGCCTACTGGACGGATCACTGAATGCAGCTCCGCAGACATTGCATTTGTACGGCTTATCTCCTGCAAACATCACAAACAGCGACGTTGATCTATGATACTTGTTTCTTAACTAGCAAAACCAACATCTCTGTTAGGTACGTGTTTTATAAAAAGTTACAAAGTTTTCTCACTTCCTTAATTACATTATATAATTTTATCTTATCACTGTCATGTGATCAATAGTGATCCAAAAGTCCATAAGTTAGCATCTGTTATAAGTATCACACCATAATTATCACACACAATTGTTTTTTTCATATATGCATTAAGCAACATTTTGGCAACTACACAAACAAAGCTAATTCGAGTCACACTCAGTCACACTCAATTTATGTAAAATTACAACAAAAAGATTACATAAAACGAACGTTTTTAAATATTGCTTCTTAATCTCTGTTGCTGGTCGCTGATGTTGATTCCAAATATTCAGTGTTTGGCTTGGTAAGTAATATAGTAAAAGTGAAACTGACCTGAGTGGACGGTCTTGTGTCGAATCAGGTCAGAATGATGAGCGAACTGCTTGTCGCAGATTGAACATTTGAATGGTTTCTCGCCTGAAAAACATGTCAAAGTAATGAACAATGATTCACTAGACGTAGATCTATGATGGCTGTATTTATAGATTTAACAAACTTGATATTTATTTTAATTTATTAAATATTTAAAATTTATTAAACTTTAAATTCATAGATTTAACAGACTGCCAAGCAAATTATACGGTTATGCAACATTGATATTAAAGCATGCACAAATATGATGTTCATTAATAGTTTGAAATATTTACATTCGACATGTATGCAAGGGTTTTAAATGAACTCCTAATTTAACCCTTAATGGGATAATGAATCCTGTTAAAAAGACACCCCAGTACAAATTTTTAAATAAATAGTTACTTGTTTTCCATGAGGAAACATTTAAAATGCTAAAATCTTATATAAAATTCAACAAAACATATAGTACCAGTTGTATGATTTCAATTTGTTTACGTAACCATTGCAACTTGCCTGTGTGTATGCGCATGTGAGACTTGAGGTAAACCATCTGCGAGAATTTACGGCTGCAAACATTGCAAGAGAACGGTGTTTCGTCACTGTGGGTGATCATATGACGACGTAGACAGCTGACCTGCCGGAACCAGCGATCGCACACATCACACTTGTATGGCCGTGTGTCGGTGTGACGCGCAATGTGTTCCTTCAGCGCAACGTTGCTCGAGAACTTCTGCTCACAGATGTCACACGGAAATAGTTTCACACCTGAAAGGTTAAATTTATTTAAAGAAACGGATGGATATTCCCATTCCAAGGTTTTGTAAGATTTTTGCAAATCAGTAAATTTTACAAAATTCTGCTGAAAGATGTGGCACAGAAATAATTTCACATGTGAAAATTTAAATTTATTTTGAGAAAAGGTGGATATCTCCGCACAAAAGTTTTGCTTATTTCAAGTCAATTTTACCAGTTTTTATTTCCAAACATAAACATAAAAAATTATTATTGAGTCAAGTTGAAAGATATAAATTAGTAGTATGTATACAAATATGACTGCAGGGGCAAGTAAATTATGTATCTTGTCATTTCAAATGTAATCCTGCCCAGATGACCCTTCAGTAATCTCCCAAATAATTTGGGGCTAAACATCTTTTTTATAACTACGGACCACTGCAAGTGCAAAGTTCAGGAATTTCTTAATGATGGTAAATTAAATTAAATTCTTTTTTAATTACTCAACCTAATTACGGCATGTGGGTAGCGGTCATGATGAGACACAGACGGTGCCTTAAGGGACTATACCTAAATTAATCTGGCAGTATGCAACACTACACTAGGTTGACACATATATCAGGAGGGCGGGTTATAAGTAGATGAACATTGTTGGACTCTCGATAAGCCAATGGCTTCCTTGTCCACTTGCCATCTGGGCCTTTGGCTTGGATGGCAAATCTTGTTAAATCTTGTTAAATCTACTTCAAGAGAATTCCAACCTACCCATGTGAGCCAGTTTATGGCGCTTCAAACTCTCGTTGCTGCAGAACGATTTCCCACACTCAGGAAAGGAACATTTGAAGGGTTTTTCGCCGGTGTGAACTCTCTGGTGTACCTTCATGTTACCTGCCAATGCAATATATTAAAGAAATTAAGGTAATTTAGAGCGCTACCTCTAATCATCAATACATGATACCACTCATAACCAATATCATGTACCCTCAGACAACCCGCTGCCCCTACAAGAAAGTATGAATTACATTGTATTTGAATTATACCATATTTCAATATATATATATATATATATATATATATATATATATATATATATATATATATATAAATGAGTTTTTATTTTATAATATACATTATATATATTTAAAATATCTGGATTATAAGCATGATGATGTGCTTTTTAATGTATGTTTTATGTCATTGTAAAGCGCACTGATCTGTCAAGTGTAGGAATATGCGGTATAAAAGAACCGAAATTATAATATTATTATTATTGACATGTGGATATCCGTGAAAATGCCCCCGCCATGTTGTAATCATCATATACCACACACGTACTAACACGACTGTGGCAGAATGTGATTTATTTGTTCCTTTTTCATCAGAACTGGAATAAAATAAATTATGCGTTTTAGGGAAAATACATTGAGGCATGACACTAAATTAAACCATTGCTATCCCCCCCCACCTGCCACAGTGAAACCAATTTCATTTAGTATCAAACATGAACGTTTTGAGATGATCCATGCATTTTTAAAGACACATAATATAAAAACTGGTGTAATTTTTTAAATACTACAAAGACGGCTAAAACCTCAACTTATGATTTGGCTCTCACCTTTCTGGTTGAAAGTTTTCGAACACTCCTGGCATTTGAAGAGGTGGTTGCCAGAGCGAACTGACCCCTTGGGTGGTCGACCACGTCTCACTGGTCCACCTACGAAACATCAGTGACTGTTAAAAACCCATCCTCAACTGAGATAACCCATCGTGAATCCGGTTCGTTGAGGCAGTGTATATGTAGTGTGGTGATTAGTTTAAGTAATGTCTGCAGTTGATTTAATAAAAAAGTGTATACTTTTGTTCAAATCATTGAAAGAATTTACTTTGGTCGTTAGATCTGGTAACTTGCAAAGGCAGTTTGGAGCAGACCTTTAGCCTTCAAACCATTAAACTTGTCGGCATGTGTCTTTTGCGAGAGAAACACGTGTCTGTTTTCACTTCAATATCAAATAATTTAATAGTTTGTCTGATGATTTCACTAAAACTACGTACAAAGTGGCACAAGCGAGCTAGCGCGTTGTAGTGGATACTAGGTAGATTTGATTTTTTTGCAAAATTAATTTGAAATGAGACAGGTAAGATAGGTAACCTCTATTTAATAGAGGTTACCTAAAATAACCTGTGGCTCCTCTAGTGGATAATATAACACATTTGTTGATGAACAATTTTGTATCCACGACAAGTTGTGTATAATTGTTCATTTTATTCTAATTATGTTGGCCACTTGTGGATATAGATATACAACCTGTGGATATAGATTGTACAACCACATGCAATTCTAATCCACATACAGTGTGTTGTGTCATGATGCAAATTTGTATTGTGATTATTGCCATAGATTCAAAAATCATCAAAGGAAACTTAAACCGTGAATAAAAATACACTATTCTGGGTAGAGTCTATTGTACGAAACAGGTAGGAATGCAGATTTACAGTAAAGTTTTGGAGACCCTAATAAAATTTGAAATAGTGAATAAAACGTGACATTAAAGTGAGAGTAAATGGGTAAAATCTGGTACCGGTGACTACACTGTCCAGTGGTCAGGCACGCACCTGTGTGTTGCATCATCTTGTGTTGTCTGAGTGCGGCCAGACGGGAGAATCTCTGACCGCAGTCACTACTGTCACATGTGTAGCCGCCCGACTCGTCCGGACCTACTTGCAAAACAGGAATAGTTCTCAACATATGACACAGTGGAAAACATTTACAGTGGAGATTGCCAACATGTCAACAGGGAACACAATCATCCATGTTTGCAATGAAGGGACAAACTGGTCTGAAATAGGGTATTTCAAATAAAAACTACTCATCCTATCTTGACCAAATTTACAGTGTAGTACGACAATATGAAAAGGTCACATAAGCAATTTGCATGACCGTAACCATAGTAACCACATAATCTTAAAATTGCAGATGGGGTGCTTTTGAAGGAAATATCATGGAAAACTTAATATATATATATGTGTATTTTTTTTATATATTACATCAGATTGGCTGAACAAATTGTAATATTGTTTTTATAATACGTTTTTTTATGATTAGTGTTAAGTTTAAAAGGAGGAGGGCAAGACCTATGGTGAAGGGTAAATAAGTTTGGTTTCACCATACACTTACATTCTGGGGTATGTTCCCCTTCTCCCTCTCTCCCACCCTTCTCCTCACTTCCCATCTGGCTTGCCTCCCCAGTGCCAGATGCTTCCTCTATGCGATCGTAGCAGTGATCCTTGGGTAGGATCCTAGGTCGACCTGGTCAGACACAGATGTGATTTTAGGCAAGGCTACTATGGGGAAACATCAGTAAGAATCAGACACATAGAATGTTGAGCTCCGGTTCACTGGCTTCGACAATGTACTTTAAAACATTACATGTCAGCTTTACCAAACAAGTATGTACTTGTACAGTTCACCAGCAACTCTGAAATTTGTAGTCAGCTGCACCAAAGTCTCACGAGATCCAATCAATAAATTCCAGTTTTCATGGTAAGCTTCTTTTGAGCATGCCCTGCAAACCAGTGGATATAGATAATCACATGTGTTCATTTGCAGGTCTTATGGATTTATGTTACCTCTCTTATGGGTGCACACCAGTCGGGGTTGCTGCATAAGGAAATACAAATTTTAATGTAATCAAAACTCTGAAATTTAATCATTGTATTCACTTGTTTGAACAATGCATTCGTAACTGTGCATAGATCAGGGCACGTTTGTAACTGTGAGTAGATCAGGGCATGTCTGTAACTGTGCATAGATCAGGGCACGTTTGTAACTGTGAGTAGATCAGGGCATGTCATGGTTTTCTGCCCCACCTAACTGTACCTCCAACAGCCTTCCAAAATATTAGCTTGGAGACTGGTTGGTCGACTGCCCTCTTGCACCAAGCAGTCGACAAAGGTGGTAGATGGCGATACGGTTGGGTGTTGGTGTGTGGTCCTGCCACCCAACATAGAGTTGTAGGTAGGCATTGAACCAGCCGAGGTCTCTTGACTGATGCATGAAAAGAAAGTGAGAAGGGAAAATGTTGCCACTTCCAGTCCATCAAGAACGATGATTAAATGTTGTGCCTGTCTCTATACTGGGAACAGATCCTAACTATGTAACCCAACATTTCACCGTGTCCTTTCCCATGTCCTACCCCTTCCGCGGCTGCCTGGTGGTCTCCCTGGCCGTCTTCCCCGGCGAACGGGAGCAGCTTCCACTTCCCCTGGGATGTAATCAGTGTCTGATGAATCTTCCTGATCCATCTCGTCCGGGTCATGGAAGTCTCTGATGGCAAAACACAAAATGTTGAAACAGGCAAAGAAATATTAATTACTTGCCGAGTTGCCCAGCGGTGCCCGAGAGAAAAGGCCACCACTGCAAGAGCGTACGAATCCTTGCACCACCCAGTCAAGTTTTTGTAGGGCAATGCCAGTGGCTATGATGGATACCACTTCATGCCCAAAAACATATGTGAATTTTTCATGTAGATAACTTAACCGGGAACAATACATGCATCCAGTTGTCCACGTCCAGGTGTCTGTGTCAAAGGTAAAAGTCTCATAGATTATATTTAAGTTTATTATTCTAACATGTGTTTTAATGAACTGTCTGACCTGTGATGGGTCATAATACAAAACTGTCTGCATGCGCTCAAAGTCGGCACCCTTATGACCTGTGATGGGTCATAATACAAAACTATCTGCATGCGCTCAAAGTTGGCACCCACTTGAGCTGTGATTGAAAATTCTTCGATAAACCATGTTTTGGGGAAACTACAAATGTGTAAAACTAAACATAACAACTGCTAATCCCCATGAAACCAACTTTGTGGAGTGTGAAACATCTGTGTGGTAAGATCACCCCTAATTGTTGAGATCACTCCTAATAATCTGGGAACGAGCTGAGCATCATTAATATAAAATTTAAATTACAAATCTATAATTAATGCACACACTGCTTACATGTACATGTCATAAATAAAGATCTAACTTCTAACACATCGATTTTATGTTGGCATAAATGCTAAAGGTATCTTTCTGTGTTTTTACATACAGTTTAAACATTTTCGCAAAGTATCTGGTAGTTCATTTTGTTTTGTGATATGGTTTAATTTCTAAACGTAGCAGCTGTCTTAAATTTACTTATGTCTACAAATTTCAATAATACACAGTTGTCTAACATGACTTGGCTCATTGCCAAACATGGTAACATGTTTTTTCACCCACATTCAAAAGCTGCCAACCTGAAGCCATGAGACTTGCAGTAGACCAACTGGGATATATCCTAAAACATGGGTAGGCCAATTGGGGTATAGCAGACTAGGTGAAAAGGGTGTAGACCAAGTTGGATAGAATTGCCCAAGTACCTGAATTTAAAGGGAATGATCCGCCGTCTTGCAGGAAGTATCCCCGATCTTCTCTCTATCTCGTAGTCATTTGCCTGGATCGCTATGCTGGTTTTACCTGCTAGCTCAGCCGGCTCGCTTGTCTCTGTGGTTGTAGTTGTCATTGCAACAGAATCAGCTCTGCAGTCTAAAATATAATAGCATTTATTGTACAATTATCTCGATTCCGTTTTCTTGAATGATTGTTTCATCAAAACTACCAAGATTAGATTAACATTTGGCAAATTTAGGTCAGTTGTCATCAAACTGTGTGTATATATGACAAAAGCAATGTGTCAGGTGTTAAATCTACCTTAATATCACCACTTTAACATGCTATCTACATGATTCAAATATAATTTTTCTTTTCATGTGACATATATTATAAGACATATATTATTATAAATGCTTTGATGATAATCATTTGAGGCCTCTGGTGTTCTGACACCTTCAATTTAGCTGTCATCCATAGAAGGATGCTCCTGACATTCATAACTAATAATTGAATGTTGATTATGTTTAATTTACTAATTTAGACGAAATAAAATATAATGTTCAACAAATATATAGTTGACATCAGGTCTTTAAAAATGTCTTATTTCTGGTTTGATAAAATGAAACTGACTCCCATTATAAAAGTTCACCTTTCTCTTTCTCCATGTCCTCTATCTTGTCATTATCATCTTCTTGATCTTCGGTCTGGCCAGCAGCATCAGTCGGTGCCACCAGTGACAGCTGCTGGACATCCCCATCCAACTCAACAACGTAGACCGTGACAGTGTTGTCTTCATCGATCAGCCTGGCAGTCTTTAGACCTTCAGAACACTCAAGGGCTTGTTCCAGGTCACCACTAGCCGTTGTCATGTTGCTGACTTGTGTCGGAGCACGGCAAAATCTTTAATGTAACCCGAAGTTGCATCAATAACATGTTTGCAATTCATTTTTTTTCATCTCATTTTACCAAAAAAAACCTATCTAGTATCAATTACGGCATGTTAGCTCTAGTATCAACTACTGCTAGGCAAAGTCAATCGCCATACAACTTTTTTCTATCTGGCTGTAGGCTAGCTGAAGAGTGGGACGGACGACTCTGCCTAAACTACTGCATGCTAGCTCGTTTGTGCAAATGTGTTACTGAGTTTTATGAAATCATCGGACAAACCATTAAATTGTTTTTGTGTGGTCAAGTGGTCAAGCTGTATATATGGCTTTTCACTCTTTTGCAAGTTACTTGTTCTGTTGATCAAAATGTCAACTCTTTTGATGATGTTAACAAAAGCAAGCATGCACTGTTTTATTACACAAAGTTTTTACCATTGACATAAATGTTGAAGGAATGTTAAATAATAAAATGAATTTAATTTAGAACTATATTCACTACAAATAATTTATGTTTAGCTGTTAGCGGACAATTAACATGCATAAACGTCAATAATAAATTTAATATGAATAAATACAAGTTAGAAATTAAAGCACTATGAACTTTGATACCACAACTAGTGCTTATACATCAAAAAGTGCAACATTTAACAAGATTTTAACAAGATTTGCCATCCAAGCCAAAGGCCCAGATGGCAAGTGGACAAGGAAGCCATTGGCTTATCGAGAGTCCAACAATGTTCACCTACTTATAACCTGCCCTTCTGATATATGTGTCAACCTTGTTTTTAAACATATTCACGCTGCTAGCAGTTACACAATCTGTAGACAGTTTGTTCCATTCATTTACTGTCCTCTGTGAGAACGAGTGCTTCCTGATGTCCAATCTACATTGATCCTTTACTAATTTTACCTCATGTCCTCTAGTTCTGCTATCCTTCTTGAGTGAGAAAAACATATTTCTATCAATATTTTCATACCCATTCAATATCTTAAAAACTTCAATCTGATCTCCTCTTAACCTCCTTGTCTCTAGAGTTGTTAAACCACATTCTTTCAGGCGTTCTTCATAACTAAGGTCTCTAAGTTCTGGAATCATTTTAGTTGCTCTCCTTTGTATGCGTTCAAGCGTATCTATATCCTTCTTACGATATGGTCTCCATGCTTGTATACAGTATTCTAAATGAGGTCTAACTATTGCTTTATAAAGAGGTATAATTAACTTTTTTCCCTTGTATGTTATGTTTCTTCTAATCAATCCAAGAATTTGATTACCCTTTGAAGCTGCAATACCACACTGCTCTGAAACTTTCATATCAGCGCTTATTGTAACTCCTAAGTCCTTTTCTTTTACAGTAGTACCAAGAACAGTAGCTCCCATTTTATAGTTTACATTCAAGTTCCCATGTCCTGTATGTAGGCATTTACATTTCCCAAAATTGAACAGCATCTGCCATTTCTCAGACCATTTCACTAATCTGTCTAGATCGTTTTGTAAATGTTGTTTATCACCATCAGTATTAACCTTTCTAAACAGTTTTGTGTCGTCCGCAAATTTCAGTACGTTACTTGTTATACTGTCGTCCAAGTCATTGATATAAATTAAGAATAATATAGGTCCTAATACTGATCCTTGAGGTACCCCACTCAAAACCGATTTCCAATTTGAAACTTCGCCATCTACTACAACTCGTTGTCTTCTGTCAGTCAGCCATTGTTCTATCCAGTCAGTTATGCTATCCCGATACCATGGGCTTTTAATTTAAGTAGCAATCTTTGATGTGGCACTTTGTCAAAAGCTTTCTGAAAATCTAAGTAGATAATATCTACTGGCGATCCTCGTCTATCCACTTAGTGATTTCTTCCAAAAACATAACACATTTGTTAAGCATGTCCTCGCTTTAAGGAATCCATGTTGAGATGAATTTAATAATTTATGCTTAACGAGGAAGTCCACCATATGGTCTTTAATTAACCTTTCTAATAATTTACAAATCACTGACGTTAAACTCACTGGTCTGTAATTCTCTGACTTATTTCTCAACCCTTTTTAAATAATGGTATGATGTTTGCTTCTTTCCATTCAAACGGAACAACTCCCTCTTTTTATGACAAGTTGAATACTCTTGCAAGTGGTATACTGATTTGATCTACTGTTTCCATTAGTAATTTTGGAGGAATCCCATCCACTCCCGGTGATTTGTTATCCTTCATTGCCTTTATTTTTGCTAGCTACCAATTCTGGAGTTACAACTAACGGTCCTAAATAGTCAGATTTAGCCCCCTGAAATTTAGCATCAGCAACTGGTAATGAACTAATATCTTCTTTTGTAAACACTGAACTGAAGTAACCATTTAGGTCTTCCGCCATTAAAAACCCCTGTGATATTATATTTCCAGCACTGTCTTCTAGAGGTCCAACCTTGTCTTGTACGTTTTGTTTACTCCTGACATATGCATAAAAACTCTTGCTGTCAGTTTTTATGTTACATGCCAGTTTTTGCTCATAGCTTCTTTTAGATTGTCTGATTTCAGTTGTAGCTGCATTAAGTGCCTCTTTGTATTTTGCATAGTCTTCTTCCTTTCTGGTACGCCTATAAACCCTCCACATAGTTTGTTTTAGCATTATTTTTCTAATTGCCTCTTTTGACACGTGTTTCTTTCTACACCGTTTTCCTTGTTTTCGGAAGGAACAAATTTATCAATGATACTCTCAATTTCATATTTTAGAATATTCCAACATTCAATTGCAGTCTTATTCATCAGCATGTTATTCCAATCTAGCTGTGCTAAGTATTTTCTCATATCTTTGTAGTTACCTTTGTGGAAGTTTCTCTTGTACGTTTTCTTATTTTTACTTTCTGATTTTACATTGATGTCAAAATGTATTTGATTATGGTCACTATTACCCAATGGTTCAAATATTTTTACATTGTCCACTAATTCTTTTTGTGATGACAAAACTATATCTAATACATTTTCTCCCCTGGTTGGTTCTAGTACGTGCTGAGTAAGAAAGCTATCCTGGATTAAACATAGAAATTGTTGATCCTCAATCCCTGTGCTCTCTAGAGAATTCCATTGTATGTGTCCATGGTTAAAATCTCCCATTATGATACATTCCCCTTTACTAACTTCCTTTATAGCGTTTTTTATTTTTGTGTTGTCCTCTTCGTTTATGTTTGGACTTCGGTAAACTAATCCAACAGTTAATTTTGAATTTCCTGAAACAATTTTGCACCAAACAGCTTCATCGCAATCTGCTTCCCTTTCTAGTTTCATTTCATAAGCCTGAATAGATTCTTTAACATATAAAATAACTCCCCCGCCCCTTCTTCCTATTCGATCTTTCCTAAACATTACGTATCCTGTCAGTCCTAATTCAGCATCTGTTATATCTATGTTGGCCCATGATTCAGTTATACCAATTATGTGAGGGTCAATATCTTCTACCATAATGTTTAATTCGTTTTTCTTATTTACTATGCTAGTCTCAACTACTATGTACACATTTAGCGCAATCGGTCAATATGCTTAATTCTTGTTCTGGCAATTGACAAGTCAGGGACAACGCGATGTACACAACTCGCGGCAAATTATAAACAAATGGGCACATGGCATTTATGGGCCTCTTAGAAAATTACTCAATCAAAAGACAGCGTTGCCGCGTTGAAACGGCGATTGAATACTCGTTACATGCTATATTACGCAAACCTAGAAACATACCACGTACAAAAGTTTGCTCTTAAACTGATAAAATGTACCTGCAATGTCTACAAGTAGAACTAGTGGCTAAAACTTACATCAAATGAGGTTAGCAGCTAATTGCAAATGTCGCAAGCGACAGCCATGTTTACAGCAATCCCATTATGCACCGAGAGGTTCTGGGGGAGATCGGCTTGTCTGATCGTTAAAGCGTGTCATCCTAGGCTTGGAGCGCATTGGAAATCGTGCATCATAATATTTGCACACACGCCTAGCCCCTAGTATGTTAAAAAGCATTTAGTGTTGTGTGATGGAAATTTGCTACGGAGAATGTGAACTTGTCATGATGCTTTCACAACAACTGATTTTAAAGTTGTGACTTAATTGTACGTGTTGCTTAATATTTCCTAGTTTATCACCCGAACTTTGTTTTAAAGGAAAATGGATGCCCTTATTAGTTACTATTCATTGATTTTTTTTAAAGTCAGCCTACTGGACATCACTAGTATTGCATTGACAGTGTGCATGCAGCAGAGCATGTTTCTTGCTTAGCCTTAGGCTTAGCCTTGGCTTAGCCTATCCCGGCCTAGCCCTAGGGCTAGGTTCTTGTTTCGACACGTTCTTCGTATCGTTTGCGAAATCGCGCACTGATAACACGGGAAGGGAAAGGAATACACATTGCACAGATTTCATTTATACGTCGTCGAATTATTATGACGGCATTTACTAGAAGTTAACATAAATTACGAAATATTAAAGAAATTGGTGGTAAGTTATCCTATAAATCGCTCATATTGATTGAATAATGCCTTGTCCCAACTGACACATGACCAATGAACGTTGATTATGGTTACGCCAAACATTCTTTCACGATTCATAATTTTCCACAGTTCTACCACGATATACCGGTATTTGAAGAATTCCCTTTTCAGATGCATGTAACTACGTACATGCAGTTATAATATTTAATCGTTTCGTTGCAGGGATTGGGGTTTTTCTGTGGCCCTGTAAGAGTAATAGTGTCGTTTTATTATAACCATTTTATTATCGCCCACCGTCAATTCAGAATTTTTATTGAGGCACCATTTTTAACAGTTAGGCTGAATCATGTAAAACATTTCTGCTCTAGTACCATGAAATGTCTGATGCATATGAGCACAATTAATTTCGCTTTTGCCTAGGCTAGGCCTAGGTCCGTAAAATCATCACTGGCTTCATGCGGACTGAAGCTGGGGTTAAGCCTCAACTTAGCTCAAGTCAAGGAGGTGTTTGTATATCAGTAGCCAAATTGACTACTGCAATAATAATAATAAAGAAATTACAGATGGTGCAAAACACTGCAGCCAGAATGTTGTGTAAAACAGCAAACTCTGGAGATCGCACTTTTAAAGTGGCTGCACCTAAACCGTGGAATTTCCTACCTGAAGACATGTTCAGTAGCAACGATGTCAGTGCTTTTAAGAGTAAATTGAAGACTCACTATTTTAGCATAGCATATTACTTACTTAGTCCTCTTCGTGCCTGGTGGCACATAAGGCATAGCATATTACTAAGTTATTAATTTTAGTAATTTAAATAACTTTTCATGATCATTTGTATTACAATTTCTTTCACTGTACACACCATAGAATACCATTGTATAGATATATATCTTGCTATAGAAATGAATAAACATTTACCTAACAGGATTAAATTGTTATGGCTTTATGTCTACGTCCTTACTTGCATTTTTGTATCTCAATAACTTCCAGTAGACTTCAATCACTCCCAGACCCAGTACATAAATATAATAATGCTATAAAATAGTGCTATTTGCAGCACTTTTTATTGATCAAAACACAACAAAAATCTGGTGGCTCTTATGCAACATAACATGTTAGCTTTGCACAAATCTGTTTTTAGTTGCGCTGCTAGTTGTGTCTTGTAACAGTAGTAACGCTGTCTAATAGCCAATGATTTAATGATTTTAATTGGTTAAAACAATTTGTATTCCTAAAATGAGCGTAATTTTTTTTACATCAACTGGCTTTGCTTTGACTAATTAAAATCATAAAATCATTGGCTATTAGAAAGCGTCAGAAGATGCATAGTTTTCACCACTTCTGACAACAATTAAATAAATACCAGGAATGTTTGATTTATGCTTCCCCAATATTATGTATCTAAACCAATGGTTAATTTACCATTACATCTATTTAACATAGTTAGTGCATTTTTTATGTAAAAACAGTAGTTAAACATATATTGAAAATGTATCTGCCAGACCCTCTCTTTCTATGGCAACAAACAAAAGGAATTATAGCCCATCTAAACAAATTACAACACTTAAAAACTTATGGATATTTTATCATAACGCTTTCACAATTATCATTGGCTTAGTTAACTCTAGAAGACTAGAACTCCTCTAAAAAGAAATTCTTACATTATGAATATTTTTCTTCTGAATTTTCAAAGTTATGATGTTCTAAATGCAACATTTGTGGACACATATTTATACACTACCCCCAAGATATTGCACAAAACAAAACTATTTTTTAGACAATTTTTTTTGGAGAATATGCAGATGAACACAGAAATCCAAATCAGATGAGCATATCATTTTTAGTTCCAGAGTGTTACACTTTCTTGTTGCCAAAATGTAATTTCTTGTGAATTACCATCAGTTATTGCATAATGGCATTGATTACATGGTAGATGCAAGCTTTATCCATGAATAATTTGAAGGTAAAGGTGTGTCATTGTTATAAGTGACTTATTGATAGCAAACATAAAAGTTATTGGTATATGGAGGAAACGCATTTTGAGTATTTTTTTTTCTAAAAAAAGTCATTCCAGCTGATATATCTCCTCTTCTCTGGATTGAACAACTAAATTTAAAACAGAATGGTCGCAAGCCACAAAAAATATGATAACATTGTGTGAATGATTTAACAATATCAGATTATTTGTTTACAATGTTACATGTGAAACGCTTGTTGGATAAATACTTTGATTAATTCATATTAATTCATAGATCAGTCTTTCTCTTACAGCAGATATGGATAACCCGTATTCACCTGAGAACATAAAGAAGCATGGAAAGGACCGTCCCTCAAAGAGCCACTTCCAGAGAGAGCTGGAGGCGAAGATGAAGGAACGCAAACAGAAAGGTTTAGCTACTGATGTCACATCTGAGAGTAGCGCCCTTGGGAGTGACGGGGACGAAATACCAAGTGACGATGGTGAGTGCAGATGCAGAACAAGTTACATATACTAATTAACTTAACTAATTATTCTTATTTTAAGTTATGCTATGAACATTTTAAGTTACATTATGTAATTAGTTATTCGTTCATATGCATAACCAATTATTCTGACACATCTGCAACCAATTATTCTGACACTTGTAACTAATTATTCTTACATATATATACAGAGCTAATTATATATGTAAGTAATTATATATATATATATATATATATATATGTAAGTAATTGTAATTATTCTTATATATATATATATATAAGAATACTTATATATATATATATATATATATATATAAGAATGGTTTTTGAAGAGAGCGGATATATATATATATGACACGTAACTACTTATTCTTACAGGTTACATGTATGTTTCTAATTGTAGTCACAAGTTACACCTATGTAACTAATTATTTTTTATGTATGTAACTAATTATTTTTTACATGTATATAACTAATTATTTTGACTGATGCTCTAGATTTGCTTGGGGACTTCAAGACAACAAGTACGGCACAACGGAAGTCACCATTCCAGCCTGGAAAGCTTCCTGCAGCCAACAGAGGGGAGGAAAAGAAACAAGCGTCATCGCCTAAGTAAGGATTAATTTTTATGTCAACATTACACCAGACAGAATTGCTGCAATATGCTTCCAATACTGCGTTCAGTTGTTTCTCTGCTCTTTATCCCTGAAGTCCCGGGTGAGGCTGGCATCGATACCAGATTTTCCCCCTTCTTCGCCACTGATCCTATTTCACTGCCGTTTCCACCCCCATCCCTCCCTCTCATTCTCCACTCCCCCATCCCTCCCTCTCATTCTCCACTCCCCCATCCCTCCCTCTCATTCTCCACTCCCCCATCCCTCCCTCTCATTCTCCACTCCCCCATCCCTCCCTCTCATTCTCCACTCCCCCATCCCTCCCTCTCATTCTCCACTCCCCCATCCCTCCCTGTCATTGTCCACTCCCCCATCCCTCCCTCTCATTCTCCCCTCCCACTCCTGTCAAATCTTTCTTCACGCAGTCCTCCCATCTCCGGCTATAATTTTAAAGGATCCATTAGCTAAAAAAAGACAAAAGGAGCTGCTAAGCTTTTTTTAGAGATCAGAGACCTTTTTAATATATGCTATCTTGACAAGGTTGCCAAAGCTCTACAGATAAAAAAATTTATACCTTTTAGATATTATAAAATAATTGTTTGATCATCCTAATAGAATGTGGGTGTTTGAAAACAGGCCAGGAGATTATCATTAGTTAAGGAACAGTGTAGGTTGGATATGATAAAAGTTCTCATTCTCACAGACGAAAATAAATGAATGCAACAAATGATCTAATGACTGTTAAAGCTAGCAGTGTGAATATGTTTAAACTTAAAATGACATTTCTAATAAGGGCAGGTTACATATAGATGAACAATTGTTGTACTGTCAATAAGCCAATGACGTCCTTGTCCACTCACCATCTGGAGCTTGTGGCTTTGGATGGCTTCCTTGTCCACTCGCCATCTGGAGCTTGTGTCTTTGGATGGCTTCCTTGTCCACTCGCCATCTGGAGCCTGTGGCTTTGGATGGCTTCCTTGTCCACTCGCCATCTGGAGCCTGTGTCTTTGGATGGCTTCCTTGTCCACTCACCATCTGGAGCCTGTGGCTTTGGATGGCTTCATTGTCCACTCGCCATCTGGAGCCTGTGGCTTTGGATGGCTTCATTGTCCACTCGCCATCTGGAGCCTGTGGCTTTGGATGGCTTCCTTGTCCACTCACCATCTGGAGCCTGTGGCTTTGGATGGCTTCATTGTCCACTCGCCATCTGGAGCCTGTGCCTTTGGATGGCTTCCTTGTCCACTCACCATCTGGAGCCTGTGGCTTTGGATGGCAGTATTGTTAAATCTTGCTAAATTGATTTTCTCTTCCCAAACCTGCCATACCATGACTGCTTTCCCCTGTAGACTCAGTGCCCATGAGATCCTGTTTGGGAAGAAGTCATCCATGGATGATGAGGAGGACACTGACGATAGTGATGACAGCGAAATGGACGCCCCAAACAATCTACTGATGACTATGAAGAAGCCATGGAAGCCGGCCGCGAGTCCACGTAACACGTGAGCAGACGTTTCTCACTGATGGTTCTCACTGATCAAGGAAATCACGGAATTTGAGTTATTTTAGGAATTTTGCCTTAGAAATTATTTTTTGCCAAAGCTCCAAGGACCTTGTGCAAAATGCTATTTTATATTTTTAAACCTTAATTTGAATTTGAGATAAAATGAGAGATTGGACTTTTGAGGCCATTGTAGAAACAGCACACTGTACTTATCTGTTGTCATATGGGAAATGTCAGGGAATTGTTAAGTTAGTTTCTTGTAGGAACCTTAACATTAGGTTTCCTCATTATTGATTTGTGTTAATCTGGTTTGTTCATTTGCCGGCTAACTTCAGGAATACTTGTTGTTACCTAGGAGCTATTTTAATGTGTCTATCACACCTGTTGTATGCATACACTTGTCATCAGTTTAAAAAAAAACATTTGTCAAACATTGAACATTTTGTTATTTTTTTAATGCAACTTTATGTAATTGTAATAAATTTAACATAGCATATAATTTTCGTATCATAATAATTCATTCCCATCAAATTAATAATACATTCCTCTCCTCCGTTTATGATGTGTGATCTGTGTGTGTGCATATATTCAATTATTATTTTTAAGAGGGTTAAAACTTATAAGCAAATTTCTTCACCATTTATTCAAACCTGTTCAATTCATTCCTGATTCGAACAGGAAAAGTCGTGCATTAGAATCACTGAATGAAGATGACGAGGGGGACAGTGATAAGAAACCATGGCAACCACCCAACTTCCGCAAATCACCCCTGTCGGGCGATGGACCTGGGCTAGAAAAGATATCACGCCCTAAATCTCCAGGTGAGTACTTGTTGTAATCTTTGAAGAAAACTGTACATTACACTGCATATAGTGTACCCTGCTATTTTGACTGATTCTACATTTACTGACCATATATATATAGCTCCACATTTGCACATCTGAAAAACAAGAGGATATAATTTATATGGAGGAAGTTATTAAATGTATAGTGTGTACTGTTTCTATGTGGTCAGTAATAAAAAATTTTGCATAAAATTCAAGTGTGTCTGCATAGGCGATACCAACATCTGGAGCATGCCCTCAAACCTCAACCAAACTAAGGACATTAAAGATATCCATCTGAAACCTTCCACAGTAATCAGACATCATGTGAAACAGTTGTATGCCAAAAAACACGTCATTTGAAATAAAAATAAAGAAGTTATAATATATTAAATTGCATGGATATACCTTTTTTGTATGATCACCATCTGTATGGGGAATTAATTGTATCTAGTTTAAAATATAGACCTTGTCTTAGCACTAGGTGTATGGGATTATAAGGTTGTGTCTTGGATATTTCAGGTGTCCACGGCCGCACCCCACACTCATACGACTCAGTCGATGGGAAGGACAAGAACGAACTATCTGCCCCCGGGAGTCGGTGGCTGAAAAAGGGGGGAGGAGATGCAGTGGACTCAGCGAGGTATTCGCTCGATCACAACTTTAGCTCACGCTTCACCCTCTCATTTTCTCATTTCACATGCACAGAGTTTGTTTCATGCTGACGGTTTTTCCAGGAATTGTCACCAGAGGGTGTGATAGTTCATTGCGTTAAGACATCCGTGCTGCAGAAAGGGAAAGATTTGTTGTCATCCCAATATTTTAGATACCATTTTTATTGTTGAACCTCAAGGGAAAAAGTGGAGACAGTTTCTGGAATAACAAAAAGCTACACTAGGATTATCTCCACGTTTCAACAGAACTCATCACTTACTTATGACTTTCGTTTGCAGTTGTTGTTTAATTTCCAGTCTTCACATGCTCTTTCTAAATATCTTTTACACAATTCTTAAGAAATGATTGACGACACTATATTTCCATTTACCATGTTTTCCCATTAAGATGCTGTATGTCAGACTGTTGGTTGCTGGTTTACTTATTCTATTCCAAACTCCAATTTGTGTTCTGTTGAAATGGAAAGAACTATAATTACTATGTTCAAAACCTTACCACTTCCCATATCTATGCAACAATTGCGATTTACAGAAATGTTCTTGAAAAAAACGTTCCTGTATCGTGTAATCATTATCAGTATAACATACATGTCAACATCTGTTCAAGGAAAATCGGAAAAATACTCATGAGAAAACAGAAACATGCTCACGAGAAGTGGCAAACGCCCTCCTCCTCCTCCACTCAGATGGTATTTTAATGTGTTGTGTTTGCGGGTCGTCTGTGAAAACGTGAAATCATGCACCCGAGACAAATGAAATAACGTGCCTGGAATGGTCTCGTGTACAACACCTAGATCGATTTTACTGTGAATGTGGCTTGTTTTTGAAAATTACAAAAAGCTGGACAATTTGACCAAAAAGTGGAACAAAGGGAAGAAGGGGTATTTCCTCCCCGAAAGCGGTAATGTTGACATGTATAGTAGAATCATCAGAATAGCATACATAGATGAAGAGGTGACCTCCTTCCACATAACTGGGCTTAGCCGTAGGTGCTGCCACCTGGCACTGGATCAGGCATGTCTCGTAGCAAGAGCCTGGTCTGTTGACGATGGCTGTCAAAAAATTTTTGTCACAAGAATGAATCTTGCATTTTTAAACTGGATTACTGTTTTGCTAAATCATATCCAAGTTTATTTTGTGTGGTGGTTCAATTATATTTGTAATTAGTGCAGTATACTAAAAAAATTTAACATATTTAACAGCGTGAAATAGTAATACTATATGGTGGTTAATTGTAATTTAGCTTTTGAGAAAAGCAGTGTGTGTTTTTTAAGGAAGATATATTTTTGACATGCCCCCTGAAGGAGACCAGCTTTTGGCATGCTCCCTAAGAACACTGGTGTTTTCACTGTGTGCTGTGGAATTTCTCCTTGTGCACTGTACTAATCCACATGTTTGAAGGCCTTTGCCCAGCCCCCGTGGGCGCAACAAGGCCCCTTGCATCAATGATAAACCTGCACCTAGTCCGAGGCGGAAAACGTTTATGTCGAAGCTGGCTGCGAGCTCACACAGGTAACATGTGGCCATGTTTGATGTCGTCTCATGGGTCAGTCGTAAATAACCTGATGTTAGGCCATGTTAAAGCTAATGTGTGACGATTCTCATTGGCTGATTTATTAGCATGCCAAAATAGACAGTGCAGCGGTCTTTTTTATATATTTTTTTATATCTTGGTTATTTTTTTATCAGCAAATCGTGTATTTTCGAGCGTGTAAGAAGATGAAAGATCTGTAACATATACTGCAGCAATAAAGATTAAAATATCAATTATAATAATGTGAATTTAGATGTAATTTGAGATCGATGAATTAAGATAATTGATGCATTTTATTTATATGAAAGACCGCTCATTGCTCCCTGAGTTAGCCAGTGGAAATTACCGTACATTCCCTTTAACAATAAGACCAAATAACATATTCTTAAGAATATATACCTATTGCATAGAAATATAATAGTCATATCCAATTAGTGGATTATAACAATTTGTCTGTCAATAATTTAGTTTTGCAAAAACGTAATAAACCCAGTTGGAAAAATGTTTTAGGTGGTATTTTGGGGACATGATGTGACAGTACAATTGTGACATCATAACTCTGAAAAGCTACCGCTCCTCTAGTGCATTGTTTTATTTTTACCAATGTAACATTATTTATAAAATGCATTGTTCCCACAATTTTCTGCGTTTTCCTACCACATATTTTGTACAGATTAACTAATAACTTACACTTTGTTCACGTACATCTACCCCAGCATACTCTGTGCTTGCAATGATAGATGGTCAGAAGACACAACTGAAGACACATGTCTGACTGGGCCTCCATCATTTAACTGTCATTCGAAGCCTCAAAAATATCTTTCAGTCACCATTGTCTCAGATTCCCAATTTTCTATGCAGATTATTACTTGGTGAGGGACAATGTTAAAGTTGGATAAATTAATTGATATGTTGTAATTGTGATGAGGGTCACTAAGTCTACCAAGGGTAAAGTGTGTTTTGTACATTGAGCAGTCATAAAGATCAGGTACCGAGATGTAACTTAATGAAATCATATCCACTGTCAGAAGTATATATTTTAGAACAATTATTGTCTGTATGTTTTTTAATAAAAATAAAGTCAACTGCCACCTATATAAGTGCCTGAGAGCAATGTTGGGTACTATGTAAGTACTTTTATTATTATTATTATTATTTTCAAATGCGGTTAAATGTTATGATGTTCATGCTTTTAAAAACAATTCATATAATTCTTAAGTACAGCAAATTCTAGTTTGAACGCAGCAGTAGAACATCATAAGACACAGAAGACAGTCGATTGTTGTTAGTCTTTTTAATATGTGTTTTAATCCATATTTGATTTGTGCTCATCAACAGGAAGAGTTCAAATCAAAGTGACCACTCAGGAGACATGATGGATGACATTGATGGGAATTGGAAGAGTCCATTGTATAGATCAGGGGGTGGTCAAGATGAAAGGAAGAGTCCACTGCAGAAGTTTATGAAAGGGCAGTCAGATGAGAGGAAGAGCCCTTCGTACAAGTCGGAAGAAAGGAAGAGTCCTTCTGTGTTGTCGAGAAGTAGCTCGGAAGAACAGACGAGTCCGAGGCAAAATAGAAGATTTATGAAAGCATCAAGCAGTGAACAGAAGAGTCCATTTGATGGTCAGCATTCATCCAATGCAAACAGGAAAAGTCCATTTTCAAGTGACCGTTTTGCAAGAAATGAGAAGGAACAGTCACAGGGAAGGAAAAGCCCCTATCAGGGGAAGAAACTGTTGAGCAAGGGTGATAAGGGTTCGCTTGAAGAGAGGCGTGGTAGTATGGAGGATCGGTCGAGTCCAGTTCGGCGGCGGTCAGTCTTGGACATGATGACCGAGGACCCTGGAGAGAAACCACGGCAACGCCAGACGTCAAGGCACCGCAGAAGTGATTCCGACAGTGATAACGAGAACAGAAAGACGAGTCCATTACGGCAGGATCACAGACAGCGGAAGAGTCCATTCCGTGAAGATGACAGACAGCGGAAGAGTTCATTCCACGAAGATGAAAGGCAGTGGAAGAGTTCATTCCGTGAAAATGACAGACAGCGGAAGAGTCCATTCCTTGAAGATGACAGACAGCGGAAGAGTCCATTCCGTGAAGATGACAGACAGCGGAAGAGTCCATTCCGTGAAGGTGACAGACAGCGGAAGAGTCCATTCCATGAAGATAAGGGAGAGAAGGCAGGAGTTTGGTCAGACAGGAGAAAACCTTCGCTGAGAAAGACAAGCCATGAAGACAGTGATGAAGAAGACATGTGGTCAAGAAGGAGGAAGAACGAGTCTCCCACTAACTCAAAGAAGAGTCCATTCCGTGAAGATGAGGGAGAGAAGGCGGGTATTTGGTCAGACAGGAGAAAACCTTCACTGAGAAAGACAAGCCATGAAGACAGTGATGAAGAAGACATGTGGTCAAGAAGGAGGAAGAACGAGTCGCCCGCTCACTCCAAGACACAGCAGAGGCGTTTTGTAGGCTGGGATGATGATGAAGATGAAGACAGGGTGAAACGGGTGAGTGTTCCCAGGCTCTTGTTGCCCTAGAGAAGTCCTAACAAGGTCGGAGATGGGGGTTACAGTAAAACATACAACATGTATCATTGACTAACTGATACAGGGTTTTGTATAATTAAAATGCCCCAATTCTGTTAATTTTTCGATATCAAAGTTCATGTGAATTAGCAGTGTTATACTTAGTGTTTTAATCTTAATTGCTGTTATATAGTTACCATCAGAATTTGTATAAAACGGGGACTTGACAGACCAATTAATCACCCAGTGAAAAACATTATATTTCACCTTTCTGTCTGTCTTAAAACTGGCATATTTTGTTATCGCTAAATCATGTATTTTCTACAATATGAAAGAAAACTATATTAACACGTTTTGTATGGATATTATTTTTAAGCAACCAAAATGTTATAAATGCATTGTATGTATATATGTATTGTTGTATCAGGTGACGGAGAGGGAGAAAGGAGAGAGTCGCCGGGCACGGAACAAGGGAGTGAATGACGATGTGACTTCCGTGTGCGACGACGTGGAAGAGGATCCAACCATGAAGAGACGACCCACAAAAGAATCGGAGGAACTCAAAAAGTAAGATATCAACAAATGTAATGTTTATCTGCAAAACTTTTTATATCTGATTTGTGCATTTTGAGATAAATTGTGTTTTTTGTTGCATTGTGAAGCGATAAATAAGAAAACTGTTAATACATCAGTCAATTGTCTGATGAGCTTTTTGTCACCAAACACTTTTATCTCCACTACTATCCACTTGGTGGCAGCACAAAGCCACTCTTAGCGCAATGTATGTAATTTTAGTGTATAAAGCATTTGCAGATAAACACTTCAAATAATATTATGATTTGTCATATTTTTGGTCTCTCTTCAAACCAATGTGGTTTTGTTTGTTATCATCTTAAATCAGGGTTCAGCAACCTTTTTGAATGGAGGGCCAAATTAGTTACTTGGAATAGGTCGGTGGGCCACACATGCACGCACATAAGGATATTATCATACGTCCTTGTAACTGGTACAATATATATATATGTGTATATATACATACATACATGCATGCATACATACATACACACATACATATATACACACATATATGTATATATATATATATATATATATATATATATATATATATATATATATATATATATATACATACAAACATACATACAAACATACATACAAACATACATACAAACATACATACATACATACACGCATACTTCTTTGTGTGTAGCAGTGATATCGAGTGCTGTTGTAAATAGGTCTGCTTTAAACAAACAGTTTGATAGTCACTATGCTATGCAAAAACACATATTATTCATGTTACGTGTTCTTGGCGTGTCATCGATGCCATACTGATCATGTGACACTGATGCCTGGCTGGTGCTGGTGTTGTTGCTGCACCACCAAGTGCCCCACATCTGGTTGCAGACTTGAGACTGCGAGCCTCAGCACGTCATCCAAATGCTTGACTGTTAGATGCGTTCATGGCTTGCTTTACACGAAGTTCAATTTCATGTTCACTCCCTGTTGCAAGCACTGAGACTTGTGAATCGGGAAGTGCACGTAATTTGCATCCTGCAGTTATGTCTCCCGCAATTGCAACTTGGTCTCGAAAGTGGAGACAAACTGGCAGAATTCATTGATTAGTTGTTCTCGTCCCTGGAGTTGGGCGTTCAGCAGTGAGGTGCTCCGTGATTTAAAATGCAAAATCACACACCCATAAGGGGTCAGCGAATGACAGTACTTCTGCACCCTTCAGCACAGTATGTCAACCCAACCTAGCAGGGCACTTCAGTTCAGTGCAGGAATTGTTAATATTGCACATTCATTTCGGACGGAAGGTGCTGGAACTTTCAGTGGTTTAACGAGTGATGACGAGTGTTATTCAAAACAAAACATTATCACTCAAACACAAAAAGATAGAACTTGCATGTCGGCATGTAGTCAAAAGTGATTTAATTAAAGTTTAAATGAAGTGAGAAATGTTTGATACGTTCATAGCGTGGAAATGGTATTACTGAGTTGCATTATGTGATATGTCTCGCCTAGACGTCTCGTTTAGAATTTTGTCTAGGCAAGACGTACTATTTTTTATTTTATATATCAATATTGCGAGTGCTGGCTGCACTATGCATAATCTCGCTATCAGTCCGCGGGCCGCATGAAATAGCTGCCCGGGCCGCAGATGGCCCGCGGGCCGCAGGTTGCTGACCGCTGTCTTAAATGATCTTTAATCGGCACCAGTGATAGTAACACTCGGCAGAGATGAAAAAAATATTGGGCCATGGAAAAATATTAACATATCTGTTTTTATAAGTGTACACCAAATTTTTTATAAACAATAAGGTAACTGCTTAACACTAGTGGTGTCATCTGGTGACTTGCATAGAACAACTTAAAAGTGGTGCCAACTGTTTAACACCAGATAGCGACATTTTTCAGTTCTTCCACACTAGTCAAATTACAATAGTTATGGATCCTGCTAATTAAAAAAGGGTGTATGTTTATTAGGGTATGTACACTTACTAGGTCGAATACGGTATACTGCGTTTGTATTAATGACAAACTAATGTAGATAATGTATAAATCTTTAAAAAAATTAACTGTTACAGAACAGAATTTTAATGTCCATTTTCACACTGTCGTGCTATCTCCAGTGATTCAAATATACTTGAGAATTATTGCTAGAATGGAAAGATGTTATTAGTTGTATATTTTACTTGCAGATTTCTTGCAAAATTCAGAAGAATTTATAGATGACAAAGGGATATTAAAATGTTAACTATGATTATCTATAAACTATATAACTAAATTTGATATAAACACGTCAGTACAAATTAAGAAATGTTCAAATATCTTATTAGGTCTTCTAAGGAAGGTTGTTTACTAATGAGACATGTTGTCATGTGATGGTTTCGGTTGCTAGGAGACAGCCCAAACATCAGACGAAGGAAAAACAGTTTCTGGACGACATCATTGATAGTGTGGCAGAGGAACAACAGAGAACGATGAAGTACATAGAGCCAGACAAGGAGGACAAAGGGTTAGTTGTTTTATCCGTTATTCTTACTTCTACAACAACAAATAGAAGTCCTATTTTTCTAAAGAAAATGTTATGTACGCTTTAAGTTAGCGAACTAGGCTCTGAGTCAATTTTGAATTTCGAAACTTTAGCAATTTCGTTCGTCTCAGCTGTATAAATGAGTACCTGGCTACAGCCAGAAGTGGATATCTGATAGAATAGTCTTTGCACGGTAATTGCAGCATGACTGAATGCTTCCCAGAGAGGTTGAGGTGGCGTTGGAACAAACAGGTCTGCTGTTATAGCAAACTGTTGTTATTGTAAAATGTTATTGTGACTTTAATAAGAACATCGCATTAACGTAATAATAAACTTGCTCCAACGTCCTCACAATTTCTGCACTAAATATATATCATATACTGGGATTTACAAGTACCTGGGTATATCATATTTTTACTTTTTGTAAAAATTCTTGGTAGAAAGACATCTACATTTTGTCTGCATTTTGCATGGAACATTAGTAAATCAATCAAATATAGGTAGATGTAATGTTCGCAAAAGGCCATTGTAAGTCAATGATTGAGCCATGGTAAATAATAAAGCAAATTTATTTCAACAAACAAATTTATTTTAACAAACAAAATTATTTTCACAAATTTATTTTAATGAACAAATTTACCTTAGCAGGCAGATTTATTTTAAGAAACAAATTTACTTAAAAAAACTATTTAAGCCAACAAATTGTTTTAGCAGTCAAATGCATATTAGCCAAAAATGCTTAATAAAAAACAAATTAATTTTAATAAACAAATTTATTTTGATATGATTTCTCTGCCACAGCACGGAAGAGCGACGATCGAAAACGGTAAGGCACAAGCCGAAGCCACGCTATGTACGCCCTCTTGTGGAGACATTTCCAACTACACCGCCTGATACACCGTCCAGCTTTGACTCGACTCGAAACATTCGCACTGCAGTCTTCCAGGAGTGGTACGCAGCTAGACTAGAGACGAAGAAGAAAGAACTGAGAGAGAAGAAACAAAAAGAGAAGGAGGAAGAGGAGAAAAAACAAAAGGTGACAATAGCAGCCAAACTATATATGTATATATATATATATATATATATATATATGTGTGTACAGCTCAGGTCATTGGTACAAATGTTGCACTGACCTCCAAAAATAAAGGCAGCAGTTTTCATGAATGCTTTGTTTGAAATGTATCCTATGTAAAACAAAAAGTCAATACAGAGCAAGAATGCTTGTGTTTTGACTTTGATCATCCAGTGTAGTAGGATACTTTGCTTATTCTGCTTGTGCAGGTTCTCTAACATCAAATTGTCACAGACAATGACATTTTTACACAATCAGAGCAAATGTTGTGTTTATTAAACACAATCATAGAAAGTGTTTGGTGTGCGCATCATCCGAAATGCTCTCATAATTAAAGCATAACTGACAAAATATCATGTTGTAATAGAGAGCACCTTGTAAAAAAATCTTATTAAAAGTTTCCATATGTCTTCAGATTAACCAGGATATTAATTTTATTCTTTCATTCACATTATTATCAAGAACTGTGATTTTTCACCTTTCACTTACTAAATCATTAAACATCTTCATGCATCCTAATGCACTCGTATAAGGTATTTGAGCTGAAATTCAGCTGCCATGCATAATGTTTCTCTCCCTCCCTCCCTCTCCTTCCCCCTCCCTCCCTCTCCCTCCCTCCCTCCCCTCCCTCTCCCTCCCCCCATATATATATCTACATACAATTTTTCTTTAATGTAACCATAGTTAATAATTATACATTGATATAATTTTTGTGGTATATCACATATATGTCATATAATTATAAACAGTAAAATATAAATGTGTTTAAAACAAAAACTGCTTGTAATTAACACAAAGAACTCTTTTGATTAATACAAAGGACCCTTGTGGTTAATTCAAAATATCCTTGTGGTTAATACAAGGGACCCTTGTGATTAATACAAGGGACCCTTGTGATTAATACAAGGGACCCTTGTGATTAATACAAGGGACCCTTGTGATTAATACAAGGGACCCTTGTGGTTAATACAACGGACCGTTGTGGTTAATACAACAGACCGTTGTGGTTAATACAACGGACCGTTGTGGTTAATACAACGGACCATTGTGGTTAATACAAAGGACCCTTGTGATTAATACAAAGGACCCTTATAATTAATACAAAGGACCCTTATGATTAATACGATGGGTGTGAATCAGTTAAAAGAAGACAAACTGAGGGATGCAAAGGTGACATACAATGCGTGGACGGAAAAGAAGGAATCATCGAAAGAAGAGACAATACAGAAGAGACGGGAGGAGAGGAAGAAGGCAAAGGAAGAGGAGGAAGATAAGATGAAGAAGAAGAGGGATGCGGAGAAGGTAGGTGAAGAGGGAGAGCAGGATGGAAATAATGGAGACAATGTTTATTACACACATGCACGCGCGCGCACACACACAAACACACACACACAAATACTTCTGTATGATGTAAATAAGTGGTTGAGTAGAAAACGTCATGTTTTGTTTATCCAAACACTTTAGCTCCCAAGGATTTTGGCTGGATTAACAAAGCATTTGGACTGTTGAATCACAGAGTAATGAAGACAATTGTCTCCACACAAAAGAACAAGGAACAAAGGAACTATTGAAGACCAGATAAATGAGCCAAGACTATATACTTGTGTTGTGTGCAGATGTTTGAGACTTGGAAGAAACAGAAGGACGAGGAGTTGAAGGAACAGAATCACAGCAAGAAGGAGACAGAGAAGAAGAAGGTAACCGAAGAAGAGAAGAAGAAGGACGTGAAGACAAGGGAGGCAGAGAAACGCTACAAGAAGTGGTTAGTGTCTCATTTTATAAGCAGCAAATCAATCTAATGGGATACAAATCATTATTCTTATGACCCACCTGTGTTGTATTTCTGTTTCAAGGACTAGGTTTCTTTTTTAGCCTTCAGTTTAACTCATCAGTGAACCTTAGACGTGGACAGTGGAAAACTAAAAGCCCGTGATATAGGTAATGATGTAATCAACTGGATAGAAGAGTGGCTTACACACAGAAGACAGAGAGTAATAGTAGATGGTGAGATTTCAAACTGGAAATCTATTCTGAGTGGGGTACCACAGGGATCAGTATTAGGTCCTATACTGTTTTTAATATATATAAATGATTCGGAAGATGACATATCTAGCAATGTACTGAAATTTGCAGATGACACAAAAGTATTCAGAAAGGTTACTAATGTTGCAGATAAACAAAGTTTACAGGATGATCTAGATAAATTAGTTAAATGGTAAGAAAACTGGCAAATGTTATTCAATTTTGGGAAGTGTAAATGCATACACATAGGACATGGAAATATGGACAAAGAATATACAATGGGGGATGCTGTACTAGGTAGGACCACACAAGAAAAGGACTTAGGAGTAACATTTAGTGCTGACATGAATGTTTCAGAGCAATGTCGGATTACTGTTTTGAAAGGAAATCAAGTTCTACGGCTAATTAGGAGAACTATCACGTATAAGGAGAAAGAGCTAATTGTACCCCTGTACAAAGCAATAGTTAGACCACATTTGGAATATTGTATTCAAGCATGGAGGCCGTATCGTAAAAAGGACATAGACAAGCTAGAAAGAATACAACGAAGAGCATCTAAAATTATTCCAGAATTTAGAGACCTTAGTTACGAAAACCGCTTATTACAATGTGATTTGACAACACTAGAGACCAGGAGACTAAGAGGAGACGAAATAGAAGTGTTTAAAATAGTGAACGGTTATGAGGATGTTGATAGGAATATGTTCTTCAGACTTAAAGAAGGCAGTAGAACCAGAGGACACAAAGCAGCATTAGTCAAGGAGCAGTGTAGGTTGGACATGAAAAGTACTCTTTCTCACAGAGGGTGATAAATGAATGGAACAAACTGCCAAATGATTGTGTTAATGCTAGTAGTGTGAATATGTTTAAAAATAGAATTGACAGATATCTGATAAGGGCAGGCTACACATAGATGTTGGACTCTCGATAAGCCAATGGCTTCCTTGTCCACTTGCCATCTGGAACTTGTTGTTTAGGATGGCAATCTTGTTAAATCTTGAAGTTACACAAACTGCTCATGCAAATTACATGACACACAGAGCTAGTCATGTTTTTCTTCCGCGTAATTCCCTTTCAAAAACTGCTACATTGCTTTGGCTATTGTCATGTTCCACTGTTCCCTATCAGCAATCTGCCATATCTTTTTCATATCCCTATTAATGCAATCATCATGTGTCCTCGCTGTTTCACTGCCTTTGCTCTGTTTGGTCGATTATAAATATCGTAAACTATTTTGTAAAGGTTAGTGGTCTGTTGCAATGCCGCTGATCTACTATCCATAAACACATTCTCCAGAAATGTCCACCTCTAAATGTCCACCTGTGAGACGTCGATATCCCCCACTGGAGGCAGTGTCACCTAACCTAGATTGACTCCAATCTGAGATGTTTGTTTATGTGATGTGACAGGAAGCAACTGAAAGAAGGAAAGATCCAGACGGAGAAACAGAAAGAAGCTGATGTGAAGAGGAAGAAATACTTTGAGGACAAGAAGGCGCAACGACAGAGGGAGAAAGAGGCAGAGGAGAGGTACATCACCTGGATAAAGAAAAAGGTAAATACTTCACAAGTAAGACCAACACAGTCATACAAACACACGTACACGTTAGAATGTTGGAAAGTCAGTCGAGAGGACCGGTGTTCGAGTCCACCTACGACCATTTCGAATCTTGGGCAGTTTCATTCACTCCACTTTGCATGTATCTTTCGGAAGAGACACTAAAAGCCGTTGGTCCCTTCTACCTGGTGTTTATGCCAGGGGAAGTAAACGTTCGCACACAGGGAAATGGAAAAAACCTGTCATGGGCCTACAGGGCCAATGGTTGTGATCTACAAAAAACCACCCGGGCTGTGCATCAGCCGCTGCCAAGCAACTTGCTCTGATAATGGAATAAGAGCCATGAGTTCCTTGTCTACAGGGATACAGGCACTATATAAGACATTGGTTCCTTGTCTACAGGGATACAGGCACTATATAAGACAACATTATTATTAAACACGCACGCACGCACGCACGCACGCACGCACGCACGCACGCATGCACACACACGCATATATAATACAACCGTGACTGAAAAATAAAACTGCTGTATGTGTCTCTCAGGAGGATGGTGGACAACAGCGACAACAGAAACACCTTCAGCTGGATGAGTATGACAGTCCGCGCCCTGCCTGGAGCCCTGCCAGCCGGACCATCCCATTTGGAAGATGAGGGGGAAGTCAGGCATTGGACTGTACCACTTTACACTGGGGAGTTAAACTGTAGATAATATCTGTAGATATCAAGTGTGATACCTTTGTATAGTGTGGTTGTCTGTATTTAATTTGAAAATGAATAGTGAATATAGAGAGGCAAACTGAAAGATCAGTACTTTTACATCATTTAAATATGTAAATGGGCATCCTTTTGTCATTGAACAATTGGTAGTTTCTGATTCTCCTATCAATGTGACAGCAATGATCATTTATTATTATGGCCATTGTAACAATCCACATCACAAACTACAATCGACTGTACACAGTTCCAGCCCAAAGTTTTGATCCAGACATAATCCACAAACATTTTATCGTGTCCACGTTAGAATGATCCTGCTTTGAAGTCTGCCATTCGTTGTAATGTTTCATGACAGTTATTCTGGTTACCATGCTGATACCAAACACTGAACTACATTCTTCTAGGACACTTTATATATGTTATACATGTTATATGTTAGTTGTATTTCAAAAACAACTAGTTTTAATGTTCCTGCATATCAGTCAAACTGCTATCTTTTATCCCTCAAGATGGAACTTCCTGCTGAAAGGAATGGTTTCCTTTTTAACTTGAACTTGCAAATTACAATTATTGGTAATGATGTATTTAAAATGCATAAAAAAAGAAATGTACTGTTATAATATAGTTGGGTTTTATGTGTATTTCTGTAAATTAGTGACATTTTTCACAATATTATCATAATTATCTGTAATCTCTGAGATTGCCTATATGCATGGTTTTCTCTAAATCTAAAGTGTTACATTTTGCCTTGCATTGTCACAATTATGAGGCATGTAATGGCAACGTTTTGTGGTATTGTATTTGTTTAGCTGTGATATTTAGACACATATTTCTCTAAGCTAGTTACTGATACATTTATACAAACCTTTCCAGAGATAGAAACGGGTTTGCTTTGTGTTATTTCCATGTAGTGAATATAGTGATTTCTTTGGATCTAGCATGTTTCTCTGTATCTTCCACTCAGCTATGATGACAATGCCATAGAATACTCAATAGGCCATGGAGAATAATACAATGTAATTTATCTAACGTAGCAGTATTTTGGTTAGGATTTGTTGTTCTCTTTAAACATTCATGTACCAACAGAGATAATGTATTATTCTCACTTATCCATCAATTTATGACACTTCCAGGCAGATAAATGAAATGCTATGCGGTGTGTTTGTGTTTAAATAAGTCAGATAGTTCAGTAACAGGCGATGTTTGCTCGCATCATTTAGAGCAGTCTGATGTCTATGATTGACAGGCTGTTGTACGATGTAGTCACTATTTATGAGATGTATATACTTGAATAAAACGTGGAAAGTGTGTGTGTGTCTTTCGTTCTGTGTTGCTACTGGAAATGTGCAAGATAATGGATATATTTTAGTTTTAGATCTGGTATACATCCTGCAAGACGGCGGATCATTCCCATTAAATTAAGGTAGTCGGGCGGTTCTACCCAATTTGGTCTACCCCTTTTCACCTACTCTGCTATACCCAAATTGGCCTACTCATGTTTTAGGATACACCCCAGTTGATCTACTGCAAGTCTCATGACGTCACTGATCCCATGTGTATGGTCAGTTTTGCATTATGACCCATCACAGGTCATAAGGGTGGCGACTTTGAGCGCATGCAGACAGTTTTGTATTTGACAGCTGAATATGAACAAGCCCCAAGGATGAGGACATTTATGTAATACACAAATAATTGCATACATTATGACACATTTAACTAATTTTTATTTTAAACAACGATTTATTTGAATAACTGGTTATAATAGACTTGCATGATAGCTAATCAATACACGAATTAAACACCAGATTAATCTTTGAGATTGAGATCAGAAGAGGTCAACCATTCATGATGGTTATAGTATTTTGGTTGTGTACAAAATTGACATTTATCATGTGTACATTATAGACATTTGATGTTATAATTATTAATTGTATTTACAGTTATGAACTTGTTCTAACGGTACAAAGTATAATAATTCTATCCTTTATCATGTATAATATACCAGGGGTAAAACATATATATTGTAACATCATGTCCAAATGTTTTTTAATCTAGCAATTAAAAATATATGATTTTACCTGTATATTAATGTCAACCATTCCGTTCAGTACAATCACTTTCCGTTCAGGACAAATTTTGTTGGGGTCAGGCGTCCACGGGATCACGTAACTGACGTTTCATTAACACCTGTAAAATTACATTCCCACATGCAATGTAAATACGATATTCACATTGAAACATTCATATTAAACAGTTAAAGGTCAAATCATTTTGTAAAATGTGGTTCAATAAAACAGGAGGCGTGTTTAAATTCTTTCAAAGGTAAGAGCCAAATCATAAGTTGAGGTTTTAGTCGTCTTTGTAGTATTTTAAAAATGACACTAGTTTTTAAATTATGTGTCTTAAAATGTATGGATCATCTAAAAACATTCATGTTTGATACTACATGAAATGTGTTCCACTGGGGCGGAGTTCTTCTGAAATCTCTGGTCACGGCTCATTATACCGATCTGATCGTCCGCGGTATTAACATTAAGCAGCTAGACGATCTGGCGAGCGACAAAGACAACTACTACACAACTGTGAGTATTCTCGACGAGCATGTGTGTAGTGATTACACAATGATTTATCACATAAGACGATATATGAATGGAACAAATGATCTACTAATTGTGTTAATGCTTCCAGTGTATGGCTAAAAATAAAAATCGGAAAATATCTAATAATGACGTACTATAGGCGAAACAGAGTTGAACTCTCATTAAACTAATGGCTTCTTTGTCTACTTCCCATTTGGAGCTTTATTGTTTACTAAATGTTGTAGTCAAGACTAAATCCATACGGCGTACGTATGACTATATATGGCGAGCTTGTTTCGAAATATCTGCTGTGTAGAGTGGACTTCTTGTCTACACGTAATCATGTTTACAATGCGCAAACACACATTTCCGTTAAAGGGAATGTGCCAGTTCTTTTCAATGGTTAACGTACACAGAGCTAATTGGGGTTTTGTATAATTAAAACACCTCAGTTATTTTGTTTTGAAGACTTGGATTTTGTTGATGACATCTGCATGTTGAACATTGATATTGAAGAAAGCCAAACCAAAACAAACAATCAATGCTTCCAAAACTGAAGTCGTAAGAGCAAAATATGATAGAAAACCACTCTTAGTGAAAGTCAAGGCCCTTGCAGAATAGGCTTGGCGCGGTATGGGAAGCATCTCAAAAACCCACCATATATACTATAATTATATGCAAACACCAAGATAAGAATTTTCAACAGCAGTTATACCCGTGCTTCGCTGTTGTTATGAAACATTGAAAAAACCAAAACAATTGATTTAAACAGAAACAAGCACGTTTCTAGACCAGATGCTTGCGCAGACTTCTAAACATCAAAAGGAACGAATTAATCACCAACGTTCAAAGTCTTTAAAACAGCAAATACAGAGCCAATCAAGTCAATAATATTGAAAAGATGGTGGAAATATAGGTATTACACTTTCCTTCATCTACTAGTAGTAATTCACGAACGTGCACTTATGTTCTATACATTTTACTATGCACTGTGCACTTCATTATATAAATGTATTATTAATTTTAATATGGCATAGAACAAGCCAATACAGACCAGTCTTGTATACATTTATCGAGTCTCTAAAGGCATAAATGTCAGAATCAGCTCATGCAAATTGGCGCAAGTCAATTTTAGCGTTTTTCGTCGTTTTCTAACTTGTTGTTGTACGGGTCGCCATTTTGATGTGCCGTTCTCGTTCGCCGTAACAAAATGTAAAATTGCCTGACAAAATAAATAACGTGCCTAGAAGGGCCTCGTGTGCAGCGTGTTATGTTAAGGTAGCTATGTTATGTTAAGTTGTGTTAAGGTAGATGTCGGACTCGAGCCTGGGGAGCTTAGAATGCCCCCAATAAGAATACCAAAGCAGGGGTGATGCTGGCAATATATACATATATATGTATACACACACACACACATATATATATATATATATATATATATATATATATATATATATATATATATATATATATTTATATATATATATATATATATATATATATATATATATATATATATATATATATATATATATAATGTATATATATATATATATAATGTATATATATATATAAATATATATATATATATATATATATATATATATATATATATATATATATAATGTATATATATATATATTTATATATATATATACATTATATATATATATATATATACATTATATATATATATATATATATATATATATATATATAATGTATATATATATATATATATATATATATATATATATATATATATAATGTATATATATACATTATATATATATATATATATATATATATATATATATATATATATATATATATATATATATATATATATATATAAATATATATATATATGTTTATATACATTTTTATGTATGTATGTATATATATATATATATATATATAATTATTGTGGTAAATATGTCGTCTTTAAACAGGTTTCAACTATAGACAGCCACCGTTCCGTTAATACAATAATGTACACGTTATGTCATCGCATCGGGGAAAATCCCTGCCGAGTTTTTTTATTCGCCTGGCCAATCAGCTGGTACAAGGAAGTTAAATAGTTAAATCATGTCTACCACTATTGAAATAAAAGCGCAGCACTCCAAGGACACGGCGCAGACAGCGTCACCTGTACGACATGGCTTCGATCGCGCTCCTCGCTGCGGCCCTGTTAGGGTAAGTTTTACGGTTTCTAATGACGGTTAATTTGCTCGTTCGAATGTGTATAATTTCGTGCTGCTCAATGATTCGAACGTGTGACCAGTGTGCAGTAATTCTATTTACTAAATCGCCAAATGTGTCTTAACGTCAGACTTGTTATGTGGCCGTGTTAATGTAACTTTCTTTTACCTGTATGTCCTGTTGTCAACTTAAAATTATATATTTTTAATGCTTCGTAAAGCGTCAGTTTTTCTTGTAACGTATGCCATTTGTCAAAGGGACAGGTTTTACCTGTCACGAATCCAAGTGACTCACCTGAAGGTTAAACTTATTTTTTTTAATACGTCGACCACACAGTGACTAGCACAGAGCGGTTACGCTTCATTTCACGCTTAGTGAGTCGTGCTGTTCACTGACGCATGGTTCATTCGTGCTCAGAGTTGTGACCTGAGGCCACGAACGCTGCATTCTTATGCCTGCCTGACAGTGCCACTGAGGCCACGAACGCTGCATTCTTATGCCTGCCTGACAGTGTCACTGAGGCCACGAACGCTGCATTCTTATGCCTGCCTGACAGTGTCACTGAGGCCACGAACGCTGCATTCTTATGCCTGCCTGACAGTGCCACTGAGGCCACGAACGCTGCATTCTTATGCCTGCCTGCCTGACAGTGCCACTGAGGCCACGAACGCTGCATTCTTATGCCTGCCTGCCTGACAGTGCCACTGAGGCCACGAACGCTGCATTCTTATGCCTGCCTGACAGTGCCACTGAGGCCACGAACGCTGCATTCTTATGCCTGCCTGACAGTGTCACTGAGGCCACGAACGCTGCATTCTTATGCCTGCTAAGTTTACATGACACGATTTCATCACACATAAACACCAACTGTTTTCAGAATCTGAGAATTCTGGGAACATAATCTGAGAATTAATGTTTTCTTATATCCAATATGCACTTTACCATTGCAACCGCTACTTCGTGTGTTCAAGTTCTACATTCGTTAAGTTTCAAAACACAATACTTTTACCATAATTATTTTCATAACCATACTGAATATTATAAAGAACTTATATTTGGTATTCTTACAATCGTTTTGTCTATAGTGTTGTTAAACAGCATCATATTGTGCTTTTTGTAACTGCACTAAAATTATTTTACTAAACACGAGGAGAAGATGTCGTATGTGAAGAAAACTGCGCAAGTGCATAACAGTTGTAAGGACTTACGTTCGAATGTTGGTTCTCAAATACCAAAATGTTCATATGTTACAAAATCCGTCAAACGAGTTGTTTCATAACTTTACCTGTCTCTGTTACGACACAACAGCATTGCAGCAATGAATATACCAGCACCTCCCTGACGGGTAGCCAACAAATGAATGGAATCTGGTTTCAGGGCTGCAGCAATTTCGCCAACAACTTCCGGCACGACAACTCCTTCGTGGCAGCGTGGTTTAACACGCGGCCCGGCTCCAATGGATAGGACGACCTTGGCTTGGTGGGAACAGAGGAACACCCAAACACGACGGCCGACTACAACCACGGACCCCGTATGGTGGCTTGGGGTTGCCACTCGTACTCCTACTACCATAAGATCGACTACGTTGTCGTGGTGGGACCGGTACAGCCGCCGTACAAAGCAACTTAGTACGACCACATACCGTACGACGACCAGCACCAGGCGGCCGTGGCAGCGAAGAACTACGGTGCCTTGGTGGGAGCAGTACCACCATGGCACAAGGAAAACTACCACTACGACGGATCCCTTGTGGTGGCTTCGAAGCACACAGAATACACATCGACCGTCCAGATCGACGGATGATTGGACGACTACCCGACCAACGACTAGTCCGTCGTCGTATGGTTGGGACGGTGATGATGATTACGATGAAGGGACGACTACCCGACGGCCAACAACGACCAGTCCGTCGTCGTACGAATGGGATGGTGACGATGGTTACGATGAAGGGACGACTACCCGACGGCCAACAACGACTAGTCCGTCGTCGTACGATTGGGATGGTGATGATGATTATGATGAAGGGACGACTACCCAACGGCCAACAACGACTAGTCCGTCGTCGTACGATTGGGATGGTGACGATGGTTACGATGAAGGGACAACTACCCGACGGCCAACAACGACTAGTCCGTCGTCGTACGATTGGGATGGTGACGATGGTTACGATGAAGGGACGACTACCCGACGGCCAACAACGACTAGTCCGTCGTCGTACGATTGGGATGGTGACGATGATTACGATGAAGGGACGACTACCCGACGGCCAACAACGACTAGTCCGTCGTCGTACGATTGGGATGGTGACGATGGTTACGATGAAGGGACGACTACCCGACGGCCAACAACGACTAGTCCGTCGTCGTACGATTGGGATGGTGACGATGATTACAATGAAGTGAAGACTACCCGACGGCCAACAACGACTAGTCCGTCGTCGTACGATTGGGATGGTGACGATGATTACAATGAAGGGACGACTACCCGACGGCCAACAACGACTAGTCCGTCGTCGTACGATTGGGATGGTGATGATGGTTACGATGAAGAGACGACTAATGAGCGGCCACCAATGACTAGTCCGTCGTCGTACGATTGGGATGGTGAATATGATTACGATGAAGGGACGACTACCGAGCGGCCACCAATGGCTAGTCTGTCGTCGTACGATTGGGATGGTGATGATGATTACGATGAAGGAATGACTACTGACGAATACGATTGGACGACTCCCTGGCAGCCAATGACGACTGGTCTATCGGAGGATGATTGGAATGGTGAAGATGCTGGTGATGATTATGAACGTGAAGAACTCCGTCGTGCCAGAAGATTGAACAGATCCGGCGTCATCCTCGGCGGTCTGATCGGCGGCCTGGTCGTGATAACAATCATTGTGGTCATCCTCTATCTGGGGTTCACCCGGAGACATCGCCCCAGTGCCACGCCTCTTCCGTTCAACTCCAGCCTGTTTCGCGTCGACCTCGAGCCAACAGTCAACCCAGCGGGGCCCCTCTTGTCTGCTGAATTGCCGCCCTACAGCGACGTCAGCCCCCCAGCCTACAGCAGCACTGGTGTGCCTCCGCTGTCCCCTGAGACTTCCGTCCAGGTTGCCGGAACACCGCAGGTCACACTGACTCCCGACGAATCTAAGGCCATTGCCGGGCAGGTGTCCGACGTGTGATGAACAGGCCCGAATACCGGTCGCACCCGAGGAATACAGGGGACGGATCATTATTTTCCTTCCGGGTTCATAATATACAAATGACGCGCCGGTGATGTTGACGAATGAAACCCTAAATAATATGGGAAATTATGGGAAGGTCGAAAGAATAAATATTAACAGTGGTTTAAAAAAATACAAATTTGCGTCACCAACTGAATAGTGATCCGTCCCCTAATACCAACTGACAGATGAACCGCTGAATGGTAGACAAATTATCAGTGGAATGCAGATACCGGTTTGAAAAAAAATTAATGCAGCTGAAATTACTACCAAAGACGATCATCCAATGCTACACTAATCATGAATGCGCGTCGTTGCATCATCACTGCATCAACTATTACACTGCTACAAACTAACGAGTGCAAGCTTCCTGGTTGCAAGAATTACGTGTGCTTCTACTCCAACATACTTTAAAACGTAATATGGCGTTAAACCTATTGTATATAGAACAACACACTATTTGCATACAAAATAACTAATATCTACAAATTATATGGTTTCGAGCTGATGGCTCAGCTCGAGCTTATCATCAACATGTTGTACCTGTTCATTGTGTTGCAATTTAATCTAATGTATTGGTAAAAACGTATGGTATACTTGGTATACTTACTTACTTACTTACTTGGTATACTTGGTTATATAGTCTCTTTTAGCTGGAGGCTAGAGACCTCAATTTCTACTTGAAGGTGTTCAGAGAAGAAGCTGACACTTCTTCAGGAAGTTTATTCCAGTAATCGATGACACGATTTGTGAAGAAATGTATACAGATCTCTGTGCGGGAGTACGTCTTTCTTAGCTTTAAGTTTGGCCCCTCTGATTGTTGCTACATTGATAGAAAAAATGCCCAGGGTTATTCCTATTTAAGCAACTGTGATATTTATATGAGGGTCGCCATCCGTTGAACCTTACGCACACGCATTTCCGGGCACGTTTTGTTGGCCCAGTTCTCAGCTAATGCAACAGCCATACACAGCTAAGTCTACGTGCACAATGTCTTGATATTCCTATCGGTAGAGTGAGTACCCGAACTCTCGCATCTACCAGTGGACATGCACTCAAGTACCAATACACTTGTGTGGCTCCAATCTGTGTTTCTAAAGCGTTTTGATCAAATGAGCAGATTTTTGTCGTTTCTCTCGTCATCTAGGAAACACAAGATGATCAGTTTCTCAAAGAAATTGTTGGGAATTTCCGATATTTCGTGAACATAGCGTATGTGTAGTATTGCATACATTAGTAGCCGTTGCTTTTTTGTATTTACTCAAGAAATAAAGCCGGACATTTGTAATGGTATATTTCAGCCTTGTTTGTTGTTATCGGCGCAGCTGTAAATGTCAAACTTCGTTGGTGGCTATGCCGCACATTTCTTGCAACCCTATCAACACGTTGGCTTCTTCTCCTCTTCCTCCTCCTCCTCCTCCTCTTCCTCCTCCTCTTCCTCTTCCGCCTTTTTCTCCTCCTCTTCCTCCTCCTCCTCCTCCGTCTTCCACCTCTACAGAGGTGCCAACGTTGCCGCTTTCCGGTGGGAAATATCGTGTTTTCCATTGGTCCCGCTTTCCCACATTGAATTAAATATCCCGGTTTTTCTTACGAAAACAAACACGTTTCACGGTAAAATCGATCTATTTGCTGCACACGAGGTCCTTCTAGGCACCTTATTTATTTTGTCAAGTGATTTCACATTTTGTTACGGCGAACGAGAACGGCACATCAAAATGGCGACCCGTAAAACAACAATAAAAACTACTTCAGTTGACTGAAGCAGGGCGTTTCTCGCCACTTTCATGAGCTGATGTTGCCATTTATGCATTTAGAGACACTTAATAGTACATTTATATATGAAGGTATACAAAAATATACACAAAAATATACACAAAGATCCTGCAACGGCCGCGGCCGGCCGCTCTGTCCAGTCCTGGAACGGCCGTCGCCGGCCGCACACAGGACCCCCTATTAAAAAATAATCCTGGCGATTATCTACTGAACTAACCGCTACCAAATTTTGCCACACCCTAGCGGATACATTTTGCAACAACATCAGCTCTTTACGTGCATGGGTTGCCCTTTTGGAAATCTTGATTTTCATCGGTTTTGTTCACGCCATCTCCAAAATTTTTATTTCTATGTTTTTCATGACAAAATATGGTGTAACCTGAAAAATAACAGTCAGAATTTCATAATTTTTTCAGTGGTGCAAAACTAACACATATAGCTACAGTTTTTTTACTGGGTTGCATAGGGTAATAGCATGGGATCATTGTCAAATGTCAGTCGCAAGGTAGAATAACTTTCAAAGTTTTAACAAATTTACTATTTTGTCTTTGCAAATTGTGATCAAGTGTCAACATTTTATGAATATATCCTATTTCTATGTGTACATGCATGTGGAGAAACTACTACTCTTCAAAATAAACACAACTTGTAATTGTCAATATTGAATAGTTTTCTCTACAGTTTCTGAACACAAGGAGGTAAAATCGCTTGAAATTTGCCAAAATCGAAATCCTGAGAATAGGGAACATATTTTTTTAATAAAATGCTGGGGTCTAATGAGTTAATTAATGTTTGATGCACAACTGTGATGTTCAATGTATGTGGAAAGTCCAGATAAATGTTGGGCGCGGTAGCGTAGCAGTTAGAAAACACATTGAACGAGGAGGGACCTTTTATATAAGAACAAATAATACTGATTCAACAGCATCTATCTCCAAGCTAAAGTCGATCTAGTATAAGATAGTAAAACCCGGGAATTTACACCGGTAGAAATACTGTTTCTGACCAAATGTAACAGAAGAGCTGGAAGTGCTGTGTAGCTAGGGTCGTGAGAAAACAATATCCACATATACAGGATACTCATTAACTTTTCTTAGTGTTATCTGTAATATTAAGCCATGATATATGACGTGTTATAAATATATGATGTAGTTGAAACTATGGTCATGAGGATGTTATCTCTTCCAGTACACCGGAACATATTAATATTGAACAACTTGCGCAACGTTTGATAATTAGTAGCGAAGCCACTTAATGTTAGTTACTGTTAACTAGTTAACCAGTACACGTGAAAACTTATATCGAACGTATTTAGTAATTTTCCTTCAGTTGTCAATCGACCACCACAAGAACCGCACGGAGTGACCCAAACTACGATACCTCACGACAACAACCGTGTATGACTCCATTAGGGGCAACGAACAACGTGGCGGAGATGCAGGTTACGACCACTGTTACATTAATAACCATTTCGGTGCACTTGTAACAGGATGTTATGCTTACAAATGTCAATTGTATCACCATTTCTCTACCGCACATTGCAGACACAATCGAGATAATTCTTCGCAGTAATAAATGCTATAAATATAAAACTGTGTGGCGAATTACCAGGATTCTTTGGGCAATGGGTATTGTTAAAGAACAAAAGTCATCGTTTTGGGCCTGCGCTCCTATAAGAGTTGTTAAAGAATAACCAGTTTCAACAACAATTAAGAATATCACGCCAGTTGTTATCTTTGAAAACCTTGTTAAACACATTGCATCTTAATTTGATTGGCCGCGTCATCCTGTTAGCTAACCCTATGTCTCGAGTACGGGTATTCTAGCAAATGTTCTCGCCAAATGAAAATATAGTTGTATACAGCTATTCCTGCAATTACCAATAAGATATAGCCATGCTGTTTTTTCTACAAATTCAAGTTATGTAAGATATTTTGGCTTTTAATTAATAAACTAGTCTTCATTATGACAAAATCGCATGTCTGTTTGAGATTTTGCCTTGGTTTTTTGTATGCCGGCCTCACTTAACACGTCACGCGTAGTCTAGGTTATCCGATTTGCATGTGCTTATCGGGCGCGCTGGTTAACATGTGCGCTCTCAGTCAACCGGAGTAATGACCGGAAACTCCAACTTTTATAACACATTCTGAGTAAACCACTGGCGTGATATTCTTGATTTTAGTTGCACATGGCACACTACTTCGGGCAACCGGTTTGATTCAGTAGCCAATTTCTACACTTATGATAACAGAAATAAAAATCACATTAATGAAGTCGTGTAGCAGTTGATCATTAGCTGCACTGCACGATGAATATAATTGTAATTGTAGTGCATTTTATTTCAATTACTATGTAATTTATTGAAAATTAATTAACTATATAAATTACTAAAGTATTTAAGTATTTCTTTGTAGTTATTGATTCTTTGCGTGTTAGGAATGTTCATTGCATATCAAGAATATTAATTAGCGTGGTTTTGGTGCCCGTAAACCAGCCACCACCACATTCATGGTCTGGGTTGTTTGTTAATTCTAATAAGGTCATCTCGTGGGCTGGTCAGTAATTCACATTAAATAGTTATTTAGGGTCTCGTGTTATAAAAATATGGGTGGGTCCTAGTAGTGTATTTACTTACCTAGTTGGTGCATTAGGCCACCATCTTAGTTGAAATATGGCTTTGTCTTACATTCTACATGGTTACCTTGCAATTTATTGTATAATTTGCTATTTCGTATATTGTAAATATTGAATCGGATGCAATCAAATCAGTTTCTGATTATTTCTATTGTAACAGTTGCATGGAAGCTGATGATTGGCTAAAGTTTAGCCGATCCAATGATGAACAAGCTTCCATCACGCTAAACATTCCATAATCAGCTTTCCATTCTCTGCATTGGCAATGCATATAAAGTGCTTGCTATTTGTTTTTTTTTTATATTGACGTAGGTGGAGGGGACAATTCTGTCCAACAGTTTGTTGGATTATTAGAATTGTTTTATACTTACGAAGCCCTGTAGTGCGGATATTTGTGTCCCCGCTGTAGTGACACACTTGTGACATTTCCAGCCGGAAATCGCGTGCACATCAGACCGTGACTTTATGGAAACGCTCAACATGGTGAAGTAAGCGAACCATGCTGCAAAAATCAAGAACAAAGTGTGCATCAACCAGGACAAGACGAGCAGACAGATGGCAGCACCGATGGCAGAGAACTTCGACCTTCAGCAGGAGCTCATCCTCTGGAAGACAGTCAGTTTCTTCACGGCACACTCGCACAGTCGCTGGAGTATAAATCAGGCTTGGGTTCAAATGCAAATGAGTAACAGTTCAAAAATACAGTTAATTATCAGTCACGAAGTAGAAAGTTAAAAGTATTTGTGCAGGTTTGAAACCTGTTGGTGTTCATTAACACATGTTTGTGGGTTTTAGTATTCATATGCCTTATCAATTATTGGAGTGCTGATGCAGGTTTGAATCCTGTTGTATTATGTGTGTTGGTTCTAATATTCCTAAGCTTTTATTTTGGTGTTCTTGCAGGTTTGAATCCAGTTGGTGTTTTATGTTTGTTGGTTCAAATATTATTAATCCTTTATTTCTTCCTGTTCCAATTCCTGTTGGTGCACATGTTTCTGCATGATTCCTTTATCAGGAAACCTCGTTCATCCGGAGTCATACACTGTGGACCAAGGTTTCCGGTTTAACGAGGTTCCACTGCAATTCATTCATTCACTCATTTAGACATACATCAATCGAATTTTTGTGCAACACTCTTGAAATGTACTAAATGGGCTTCAATATATATTCTGCATATTCTTTTAGATGATATGTTGTCTTGATGCGTCCACTGAGTTTGATTTCCAAGGATTTATGTACGAAGAACTGTTCGTAGTAATTCTTCATCTTCTTCTTTTTTTCATGAAAATACTAACATGTAACAACCAGTTAAAACCATTTGTAGAAAGTCTACTCACTATTACAAATATATTAAATAAAACAAACTTTTCAATGTCGTTATATGTCGCAATCTAATAATACATCGCACACAGATGAGACAATCAAAGTTTGTCTGCATTATTGTTAGCGATCATACATTTATTTTAATGTTTAATCTTAATTAATAACATGCACATATAATGAAACATGTATTGCATTTCCTGATCATACTACTACTATAAAGTCACTTTCAGCATCCAATGGAGTGAGATCGACAAATCGATGCTTCAAGGCTACTTCCTCCATTTCTTTTACAGAAGACACAAAAAATGGTACAAAAGGCAATTTGCCAAGTCAGTTTAACAATCTGATAGATGTGAATTAACACTAATAATTACATCACACATGTTAATGGATGAACGGTGTGGGTTTTTCAGTAGAACAATTGTATAAACTACTTTGTAATATAGAGTTTGTAATGTTGTTTTCGTGTTTAGGTTTGTATCCATGTTTCAGGCAAAATGGAAATCAAGGCCTTTCTCAGTAATGTGACGCCACCTTGCCTGCAGCATATGGATGCTTAAGCAGCCTATTTAAAACAAGGGCGCAACTGTTCAACATGTGCAAGACTCAACACAGGCATCTACACACATCCTTGGTTGCTATGTCCCATTGAGAAGGTAGGTAACAGTACTGGTCTTCTGGTTATCAGACGACGTGTAACGCCAATGATAAACCTATTATTCTCAACATTCTAATCTCAGTTCCAGAACATTGAACTGGAACTCAATGAAGACACATCGATAAAGGATTCTGTTGTCAGTTTTTACATGTACTTCCAAGAAGAGCTCTGGTTTGGTTGGCACCTCAACCAATGCTGTGACACTATTGGCTATGTGTTTTATTAGTTCATTTGCAAACGGTTTTCACCCATTATCCATTACGTATATATGTACCCAATGTCAAAAAGAAAAGTGCATGCTAGCATCTGTCGTAACATTAGTTACAGATCTCAACAGACTACTCTAGCCAGTGTCGCATCGAACGTTTTGGTATTATTAATGCATGAACGTATTTCATACTTTGACCACATGTACCCAGTAGTAATCAGTTTGGCTCTACTACTTTGTAATATTGTATCTAATGTGTTCTAGTGTTTCGCTTTGTATTCGTCTTTCAGACAATACTGAAATCATTCCTGACTACTGCAACGTCGTCTGATGTACAACACCAAGAACTACTCTGTGTTCCATGGATGATTATAAAATGTACTCTGTATATATCACAGTTGTCAACATTACAACGTTCGCGTGGGAAACACCGTTTTCTCCGTTGGCCCCGCTTTTTGGATGAAATGTCCCGTTTCTTAGTAATTAAACAAACAGAGTATTCACGATAAAATCGATTTATTTGTTGCATACGAGGCCATTTTAGGTACCTTATTTCTTTGGTCTGTAGTGAAATACAGTGCTTCTTCTACTCTGCGTACGTAACACACATGGTGTCTCCAGCTATTTCGCGTACGCAACACACATGGTGTCTCCAGCTGTTCTTCGTACGTAACACAGCGGATGTCTCCAGGGATTCTTCCTACGTAACACACAGGGTGTCCCCAGCGTATATAACACAAATGTTGCATCCAGCTATTCTGCATACCTAGCACACAGAGCATCTCCAGCTATTCTGTGTACGTAACACAAAGGGTGTCGCTCCACCAGTTATATAACACTGGGTGCATCAAGATATTAAGTGTACGTAACACCCAGGATGTCCCCAGCTCGACAACATCCATAACAGCGTAAATAACGCACCACGTCTTGTTGTCGTCAACTGTACAGGAACATAACACAAAGGGTGTACTCAGATCTTCGTGTATTGCATATAGGTTGCATTGAGATCGATAACATATATATATATATATATATATATATATATATATATATATATATATATATATATATATACTGTAATGCGATCATGGTTTTATTCGAACACGGAAACGTGGCATAGTGTACACCTGCATGAAATAAAATACTCAAAGTGATGCCGTCTGTACCATAGCGTGTCTCGTATTATTAATGTAGAACGTCGTGATTTAAAATGAACAATGCTTCCAACATCCCGTGTTACCAGACGCACGGATGTGGTGTCTCGTTGTTGATGTAACCATGGGGTGACATATACTATATCCAGAATAACGTGAAAGACAAATAAGAATAAAAACAAACACTGTTCTTGAATGTTTCACGAAATCAGTCGATGTAGGACACACAAGCATTTCCCATCACTATCTCCAGTGTCGGTGTTGGCAAAATTTGTTGTCGTAGCAATGTGACATCCATTGGTTGATGCGGCACTCTGTTCTCCACGTGGCTGTGTTACCTTCTATAAGTTCCACGGAGAGAAATCTTACCATCCAACTGTCGTGCGAACATCGAAAGAATGAATCGTACCCGTCTTTGATAAGAATTACGTCCACACCTGATTTGTAGCAATTTCCTCGGTCTGTGATAGTAAAAGTGTCGATCCTGTGAAAAAAAATTTTTGTTTCCACGTGGGATGGCAAGATTGAACGAAGTGTTGTGATTGTCTAAGTCTCATTCACGTCACCAGCTTCGCTGCCACGACAACAACTGACATCGACACTAAAAACATGTTGCTTTTAAAACAAATTCGCCTGTTTTTAAGAACATTGTGTACGGCGCGGAGAGCAACGACTGTAGGAATGGCGCCTTATCAAGTTTACGATTTAAGTCGATTCTCAACCAAGAAAGCTAAACAACACAACGCAACGCAAATGCTGTTACAACTCACAACCTCCTTCTACGGATTAATAGCTTTGGCAATCGCTCTTGTCGAAAGTCACATTATTTACCACATGCGCTCAGGCGCAGCATGAAATAGCTTCCATCTTTAGACAAGATATGATATCATATTTACTTACTTATTCCTTTCGAAGTCGTTCAAGTCCTGGTTGTCTAGCAATAGTCTTTTCTTAGTACCAATTTTTACGTATACGCGATCGTTTGTCCCCGCGCCTGGCAGGTCAGCAGTAAGAACACGTGATACACGCAAACTGCAATAAAAAATTGTATTTAATTATTTTTATATTTTGATACACTGAGCATTATTTAAACCAGGTCAACGGTATTTGCAATGGTGCGTTAAATCTTAATATGATTCAGGGACATTTCAGTAAGAACAGTTATTGTTGCTACCGCTGTAAATCTATTTTTTATAATGTATTTAATGTGTACTTTTCATATATAATGGATATTAACCGCATTTTATTTAATCAATTCAATGTGTATATTAGTATTTACAAATGGGTTCGTGAATATATTTGTTGATGAATACGACGCAACGATGACACGCATCGCATACACAGTTACATTGCAAACAATAAATATGGCTTAACATTTAGGGAGTCACTGTGACCTTATCGTTCGTTGTATAAGTTACAGTGCAACTTTGTTAACTCGAAGTAGGAGGGTCCGGGAAAACAGTTCGAGTCGTGCATGTGTTCGAATTAGCTGTGTAAATGTACGAATGTTAGCGGGACCGGACTCACTGTTCGAGTTATGGTGGGCATTACAGCTCTCGAGGTCCGAATTAGCGAAGTTCTACTCTCTTGTGAATGGTCAAATCAAGAGACTGACACATTATCCACACATAATTGCTACACACAACTACATAATCATTGCTGCTACAATTGGCACGGTATACATAAATAACTGTTACACACAATACAAACATCGTGGCTAGCACTGACACGTCATACAGAAGTAACTGTTACACGCAACAGCACAAGCATCGTGACTACTACTGACACGTCATACAGAAGTAACTGTTACATGCAACAATACAAGCATCGTTACTACTACTGACACGTCATACAGAAGTAACTGTTACACGCAACAACACAAGCATCGTGGCTAGCACTGACACGTCATACAGAAGTAACTGTTACATACAACAATACAAGCATTTTGACTACCATTGACACGTCATACAGAAGTAACTGTTACACGCAACAGCACAAGCATCGTGACTACTACTGACACATCATACAAAAGTAACTGTTACACACAACAATACAAGCATCGTGACTACTACTGACACGTCTTACAGAAGTAACTGTTACACACAACAACACAAGCATCGTGACTAGTATTGACACGTCATACAGAAGTAACTGTCACACACAACAACACAAGCATCGTGGCTAGCACTGACACTTCATAGAGAAGTAACTGTTGCGCACAACAACACAAGCATCGTGGCTAGCACTGACACGTCATACAGAAGTAACTGTTACATACAACAATACAAGCATTTTGACTACCATTGACACGTCATACAGAAGTAACTGTTACACGCAACAGCACAAGCATCGTGACTACTACTGACACGTCATACAGAAGTAACTGTTACATGCAACAATACAAGCATCGTTACTACTACTGACACGTCATACAGAAGTAACTGTTACACGCAACAACACAAGCATCGTGGCTAGCACTGACACGTCATACAGAAGTAACTGTTACATACAACAATACAAGCATTTTGACTACCATTGACACGTCATACAGAAGTAACTGTTACACGCAACAGCACAAGCATCGTGACTACTATTGACACGTCATACAGAAGTAACTGTTACACGCAACAGCACAAGCATCGTGACTACTACTGACACGTCTTACAGAACTAACTGTTACATACAACAATACAAGCATCGTGGCTAGCACTGACACGTCATTCAGAAGTAACTGTTACACACAACAACACAAGCATCATGACTAGTATTGACACGTCATACAGAACTAACTGTTACATACAACAATACAAGCATCGTGGCTAGCACTGACACGTCATAGAGAAGTAACTGTTACACACAACAACACAAGCATCGTGGCTACCACTGATACGTCATACATAAGTAACTGTGGCACACAATTACACTAGCATTGTTGCTACCATTGACACGTCGAGACGCTTTTGTCGATATGAGAATGAAACGAGGTTATACTTTACAGTAGTATGTAAGTCTTTTTTACATACTACTCTTTACGTTTCTCTTGCCTCCTCCTTGGACAGTCCTCAATAACAGCCAGACGCAGCAGCAGACAGACTCCGAAGAAAATGAAGCGGCTTGCAGACATTGCTTCAGTTCCAACCTTGTCCCGTGATAAGTGTGATTCCGTAGCCGGATGCTTCTGCTGCCAACGCAGTTATCTCTTTGTACTGCTCGTTTTAAACCGACTGTTATCTAACTGTTTATAACGTATTGTTTTCGTCACGATGACATCATTATTCGATTAGCTTTTGGCGGCGCGTACGTAATTACGTATAGCTAAGGACAGTTTTAAATGAAATACGAGATGTTGACCAATCATAGCATGCTGTATTCTGTATTCTGATCATATCATGTATACTGTGATGGAGTGCTAATGTTTGGCGTATATATATATATATATACATATATATATATATATATATATATATATATATATATATATATATATATATATATATATATATATATATATATATATATATATATATATATATATATATATATATATATATATATATATGTATGTATGTATGTATATATATATATATATATATATATATCCAATCATCCAATATATCCAATCATGCACTGTTATCTAACACTCGACAAATTTACATTCACTGTTTACACTTGCAGGAAAACCTACAAAGCTTCGGTCATCTAGTTCTGATCTACATGATCTACAGGATCTACATCTGATCTACATGTTTGCTGTAGCATGCTCTTGCATGTAACGTCATTAATGTACTTTAACTCTAGATGGATGGGCATCTGCTGGTTCTGATTTTTTTTTCATATTTAGGTTTTACATAGCGAGTAGATAATTTTTTTACTAGTTGTGTTAAATATATTTCTGTAATATATCTGTTAATCAACTATATACAATTAGGTGGAATGCGAATCGCCCACCTGACGTTCAACTGCGCATAAAACGGAACCAATGTAACGAAAATTCGAAAACACTATTATTTGCATATCGCGAAAAACATTTATTCATGCTTGTCGTATTATTGGTTTTACCGAAGAAGTTTATAGTTATTGACCGATTAGTTAACTTCTCGAAATGCGCGCTCTTGTCTTACATATCAAATAGTGTCATAAACTTCACAACAACATTCTGGAAGAGTAGATTGAATTTCCCTGTTTATGCCAATTGTTTAGTTTACAAATAAGCAACGAGTTTACCTAGTTTGATTTAGTATCCACAAAGGCATTATACTGTGAACAGCTAACTTCACGTTTAGAAAAATTACGGCAAACTTGTCAAAACACTTCATATACCTCTCGTAATCCGAGAATCGTCTGCACGCTGTTCGAATTTCTGGTGCGCGGGATGTCACCATTGCCTCGCAATATAATGGCGCTAACTGGCGTGTAACTTATAGAAATAGGTCGTACGCGCTCTTATCGGCTGCACGCTCTTATCGGTTGCACGCTCTTATCCGCACTTACCCTACAGCAGTATTGCTCATTTAAAGTGGACATTTTGGTAAAATGTTGGGGCGAAATTAGAATAATACAGCAAATATGAGGAAAGTACAGCAAATCAGGTTGTAGTGGAGCAAATACGGGATACGAATGTATTTCGGGAAGGCTCTTTAGTCATTTCCGGAATGGCCCTTACCGGAAAGGCTCTTTAACCATTTCCATATTTTGTTTGCTACAGCGCCTGGGCCAAGACTCTCCTCGCGATTTAACAAGATTGCCATCCCAAACAACAAGTTCCTGATGGCAAGTGGACAAGGTAGCCATTGGCTTATCGAGAGTCCAACAATTTTTTTTAATAGCCTATTTTGAAATGTGTTTCTTCCTGGACCTTTTCCCTTGTTTTCTTAATGGGACAAAGTAATAATCTCAGTAATACCCTCAATTTCATCTTTTAAACAAGTCCAGCATTATGCTGCCGTCTTGTTCTTCAGTAGCTTACTCCAATCTATACTTGCTAGATATGTTCTCGTGCCTTAATAAGTGCCTTTGTTAAAGTTTCTCCTACATTGTTTTTATATGTATTCCCTGTTTTTACTTTTACATAAAATGGATCTGGTTATGGTCACTTGAACCCAAAGGTTCGTGAACACATTCGCACCTCTGGTTGGTAAGCCCGTGACCATCCTATGCAATGTAAAACCTCATGAACATGATTGATATACGGTTTGATGCCACTTTTACAGGGTCTTGTCGGCTTATTTCTAGCGGCGATAATACTGTGTGGTGGAGTACAGCTTGTTCGCTATCGTTCGTTCTGTATTTCCCCCCTTTAACGTACACAAACGGATGAATGAATGACTATATTTTTATACATTTTGTGTCATATCCAGGACGCACCAAGACAACGCAGATGATAACACGAGCCCTGGCACCTGCGCTGCCGACCACGTCGTCGACGTGTGCCGTGTCGTCCTTCGCCCTGCTTTGCGACGGCGGGGGTGATCGAAGGGTGGGGAACATCCTTGCTCGCCTCTACGATCCCGCTGTCAGACAGATAAACATCCACGTCACTGCAACAAACGAGTCGTTAAGGTAAACAGTCGTAGACTGTAGCTGACTAGGGATTTTTCAAATGTCATGTCGTGTCTTTATATAATTTTGTAGTTGTTACAAGTGATTGTTTTCCCGAATGATATTGTGTTCTTAGAATGGTGTGATGCTAATGGCAATGTTATCTTCGTTATTATAAAGCATCGTATATGCGATATCTCTCATCAGTAATGGGGTTTTAACGTACAGAAAGACAAACATTGCATATTACATATTAATGATTGATAAATGTTAATTAATATGGATCTCCGTTGTGACGGCAGTGGCATAGCGAAGCTTGCTATCCTCGCGAAGGCAATGCTCTCGTTCCTTGTCTTGCCACTATCGAACGCCGCCAGTGAGCGGGCTTTTAGCATGGTCAGAAGGATAGGGAGAGACTTTAGGAGCGAGCTAGCTCAGGACACTGTGTGTGCTTTGTGTTTTATGTGATAATGACCACAGATGTGCGCCCTTCCGTCTTCGTGCCATACTCGAAGATTGTGACGGCAACGAGGAAGGCAGTCTCCTCCTATAACCAGGAACACCGTGGTCTTGATGGCAAATAACTGTTGAATGTTTTGTTCACATAGGATACTGATGTGTTCACATATGTATGTTTACATCTTCTGCGCGCGCTGTTCGTGAGTTTGTCGTTCGTGATTTTTTTCGCGCGATGTGTCCCCCCCAAAAAAAAACTCTTGGGGGATGACATCTTGCAAGTGTAAAATTACGACTAAAAGGCAAAGTATAACTGATCGTAAGTTGACTCATGTAACGCGATTAGCTTAACTTTACGACCAATTCTGCATACGACGTCGCAAATATGACTTACACCGTCTCAAGAAACCGGCTTCTATTCGACCATACACATTTAAATTAATTTTCCGAAATTACTTGTGAAAATTTTTTTGGATGTGTATTTGTACTCCTTTTCTCTGTCAGTTGCCCCTGCGCATCTTACCACCTGACAATCCCTCTTCACTCACCCGTTTACATTTCTTTTGTTGCATACTCTTCCCTTTCCCACCTTTCTTACCAGCTTTCTCCCTCACGTTTTAACAATACAAATCAATTCTTTCGATGGTTTGAACCAAAGTTCGGACTATTTTATTAAACAGAGTGCGCATATTCCTTGAACTATTCACACATTGCACTATTTGTATATTGTTCGAATATCAACGAACCTGCTTCACGATGAGCTCAATTTATTTCGGTGGCACCTTTTTTTAGTAATTGTAAAGCGAACAGTTACAAAACAAGCGTTCTTACAAAATAAAAAAATATTTATTAAAGGTGCTTAATCAATTAGATTTTTTGCTAGTGTCATTTCAAATTAATTTTGCAAAAAACAAACCTACCTAGTATTAACTGCACCATGCTAGCTTATTTGTGAAACGTTTATATGTATTTTTTTGTGAAATCATCAGATTAACTATTAAATTAGTTAATGCTTGTTCAAGCATTAAGTGAAGTGAAAATATAATTGCTAAATAGTCACGATTTTCTTCCTTGGTGAAATATCGTAACTTTGTAATTTGATTGCCGAGAGGATGGAAGTCACGCCCATGATCAGCATTGACCCACACAGTGTTTACCATTTTGAATATCCACTATTTTTATCCTTACCAGATGTAACGACTAAAGTCAATTATTTCGATGTTTTGAAAAAAATATGCATTTTTTATTAAATCGACTGCGGATGTTACATAAACTGTTCACACACTACATATTTGGACACCATAGACGATAGGCTAAATCAGTTGAGGAAACAGTTTTAAATGATTCTTACCATCTTTTCATAAGAAAAGAAGGAGCGTTCAGAATACATATAGCGATACGGACAGATACATGCAAAGGTAATACTGTAGACCATAAACTATTAAGATGAAACGAATTACCCCATGATTGTCCGTATCAGTGCTTAGTATTTTACTAATTGTCTAACAAAGACACACATTACATATACGCACATGTCTGTGCTACAGTTGCGTAGGTGACACGCTTATGAAAAGCGATGGTCAACTTTCAGAAGCCTAAGGGTTCCATACAGTGAGCCAGAATGTTCAATAAATGTTGTAGCTCTGATGTGAATTTATCACTCATTTACTCACCCACTCACTCATTTACTCACTCACTCACTCACTCACTCGCTCGCTCGCTCGCTCAATCAACATATCAATCAGTAACGTACCAACAACTCTCCTCAAGCCAACAAGGTTTTAGACGAGCCAGCTGAGTTTTTCAAGCCAACTTAATTTTTTCTTCCACAGTTATTCTCCAGTGGTCTGTCTCTTCTCCTTTTCCAGGTGGTGTCCGTAATAGTCACATATTGTTGGTATTCAAAACTAAACTGTATCTAACGTATACTGTCAACCTACGTGTGGTGACAAAATAAGAGCACGATGAGACCGACTGGAATTATATAGTTTCTTGTCTTGAAATAAAACTTATTCATTTATGTAGTTGCTTGTGATTTACATATTTTTGTGATTTTAACAATTTCCTCCACTCTTTCAAGAGTGGATCATTTCCAGTCTCATACAGGACACGTGGCACACCCGTAACGTGATAATCGAGAACCGAGAACCGTAAAGACCCGTGAAACAGGAATCGTGACAGCACAAATATGTCGGGGTCGGCTTTGTCGATTTGAGATGGAAATCCGATTTTTTAGGGACGTTGAGAGACATTTTGACTGACACTTTATATTCAAACATTTGCCGAATGTTAACGTACAGTTACCCCGCTAGCTATGGACGTGGTTAGAGCGAAGTTTCACTTGTTTGACCGTTGGTTTCTGTTTCACGAATGCCGGGTCGCTCGGTCCGTGTTGCGTCGAACATTCGTCTCATCGAATTCTGATTTTGATTGCAACATGTAAAACTTCTTTCGTCACTTCCGGCTTCTTCCTTTGTATTTTTTAAATGGATTTCGATATATTTATTCTTTTCAAAGTCGACATCGGTCATTTCATCCGTTTTTAGGCCTCCATTGAGCGAGTCATCCGTTTCACTTTTAAATTCATGATAACCTTCGTTGTCAATGTCAGCTGGTATGGTTTCGTAAGGAGAAACGTCCGGCATTTCGTGTTTTTCTTCCTTGTTGTTATTCCCATCAGCTGCTATGTCCGTTCCATTGGTTTTGCTTCGCCCATCAACATTTTCAACCCTGACTTCACGGCAACCCTCCATTTCAGTATTCATATTTTGTTCACGTATTTCGTTCGGCACTTTAGGCTCAATGTTCCTGTTGTTTTCCGGTGACGTCATAGTTTCGTAGAGGACGTTGTCAACGTATTGAATGTTTGTGACGCCATCGCCATGGCTACTAGAGGTGTTGTTGTTGTTGTTGTTTATCTTTAACATTTGCGCCATTTTCAGTCGGTAGCGGATTGTTTTCGTCACGTCGATCTTCGCGTACAACATCGCTATCGCCAGTGCGTCTTTCGTGTCATTTATGTGATCTTGCGCGCGACCATTCTGTGAGCCTTCAAGCGGTAATTCACCAGCAGACTCCGCAAAGTCGCCGCCGTCGTCTTTAGGTGTATTGTCTGTATTGTCTTGCGATATCGTCTTAAATACCTCGTCAACCGTGGCGTACAATGGTTCGATATCCGACATCATGATCTCCTCTGGCTTTCCACTGGCGCTATTTTGGCCGCCTAGATCTTGGCGCGTTTCGGCTGCGAAGCGCGGGAAAGAATTGCCACGCGCGAGAATGGAAGCGGGAACGACTTCGTCTATCCGTGAGTATATGCTCTCATACACAGCCTCTGTGTCTGACATGCTGATCACTGAAGCCGGCTTCGGCAAAGCTGTCTTCTCCGTGTCGGTCTTGTTCGGTTGTACTCGCCGCATTCGTCTCCTGTAAACAACGAACTTTCGGTTTTAGTGTTCGTACGCATCTTGTTGGCGGTTTCGCATCAATGAAGTTCCCAAATTCTCTTAAGAAGTACATTTAAATTGACAATGTTTAATATAGGCCTACTTTATGTTTTAATATTGATTGCGGACTTGCGGTAGTATATTTACCGTCAGAAATGTGGAAATTTCGGAACTTTTGGAGAAAAAAATTTGGCAGTTTAACAAAGAATGCGTGATGTTCCTACTGGACATTTAATTTAATATTTATTGGTCGATCTTATCTATAGATGTCGTAAACTAGCATATTTTATTTCATCGCCAAATCGAGCATTTTCGAGAATATAAAGACACGTAAAATCACGTTGGCTACACGTTTTGCATGAATATTATTTTTGACTAACATAGATGTCATGAATACTAATATAATATATTAGTGTTACAGTGTCCAGAAAGAAAAAAAACAGTCGTTTGGTTAATCAGTGAGAATCGTCGTGCATTCCCTTCAAAAGAAACGTACGATTTTCATTGGTTGACTAAACGACCGTTTTACGGACATTACGTCACTGAATTTATTGGTATTTGTAACATATCGGTTGTCTAAAAATAATATGCATACAAAAAGGATATTAATATCGTGTTACTTCTTATTGTTTTCCAATATACACGATTTAACAAGATTAATTAAAATATAGAGACCGCTCGACGGCAATTAAAGTCAGACAAATAAATCTTCACCTTTGAAGGTGAAATAGAACGTTTTCACCAGGTGATTGATTGGTCTGTTCATTTTATACAATTTCTGACCGCAAATGAAGAATAATTTAGATGCATTTTGACATCGACAAATTCTGAAAAAATCAGTTAACCCATAACAATATCTGATCCCATTAACAAATCATCATTTTAACAATATAAGCGTCGTGAAATCGCCATGGAAACTCTGGTAAACACCCACTTATCCTACAAATACGCCAATGAAACATCTTTTAACATGACTAAGTAGTGGCCTTTGGTATTATGCACAGAATCTTACACGTAAACTGAATGCCTACTCGAAACAGTTATTACAATAGTCGACCGCGGCCAGTAAGTAAACAAGTCAAGTGTACTTAAACTATCATTAGCACATTACAACACTCTTTGCATACTAGTCCAACGAATCTTAAACATAATCGTTATATAACACATACGTCGGAGTGATATTTCATTAATATTGTGCTAGAACCAATTGTATGGGTGGTGATACATTGTATTCGTTACTCGAAGGAAAAATAACGGCTATCCATACAACAGTTCTGCTTCGTAGATTGAAGGTGTTTATGGACTCTGCATTACAACAAGTTATTGTGCACGCTGAGAACAATACATATTTTACGTGACTTTATTTATGCAACGTTCCATAAGCGAATATAGCGAAGAGCGTATTAATCAATCGTCAGGTGGCGTGCAACATTACACATACATCCAAAATAACTCGGCGAATATTAAGTAGTTGCAAGTGAGCTTTCGTGCATGGACGCAGATAACAATTACAAGCTGACTCCGAGATAGAGCAGGAGTTCAGGACGAAGAAGGTCTCCTATGTTTCGTTAATAAAGGAAAGCAGAGTAATTATGGCCATTGGAAAAACTCGATATTCTGGTAGTTTGCAGTATAGAAGGAAAACTACCAGAACAAACGAAGAGGTAGAAGAAATAGGATTGACAACTTGAAGCACTAAACGGATGGTGGACTCGAAGTGACCAGAGAGAATGCAAGGAGACTCGAAGTGACCAGAGAGAATGCGAGGAGACTCGAAGTGACCAGAGAGAATGCAAGGAGACTCGAAGTGACCAGAGAGAATGCAAGGAGACTCGAAGTGACCAGAGAGAATGCAAGGAGACTCGAAGTGACCAGAGAGAATGCAAGGAGACTCGAAGTGACCAGAGAGAATGCAAAGAGACTCGAAGTTACTAGAGAGAATGCAAGGAGACTCGAAGTGACCAGAGAAAATGCAAGGAGACTCGAAATGACCAGAGAGAATGCAAGGAGACACCAATGGCCTAACTGAGGTTATGGCTCCACACATCATTATCATCACCATTATCATCATTATCATAATCACGTACATGCTGATGAGGAACATTGTTGTCGCTAATATGACGACAGCGCCGATGAGAGCTCCGGCTGTCACAGCAACTGAAACAAGGTCATGGCGTAACTTGAACGCTACGCAGCACAGTCTGTCTTCTGTCACGTTTTGTTTACAGAAGGTTTTACACCAAATATTCTTCTTCTTCTGGGTACGAGTCAACCCTCTCTTCAACGCTTATAGACTCCGTCAGACCAGTATAACGGTTTTGGTGATTGCTTTTAGATCACAGCTACATTGTTTGTGCTTTGTTCAATGTTATGTCAGTTACTGGAGCCATACACAACACAATAAAACAATATAAGACACGTGAGTAACGATTGTCTTCAACCACAACTATTGAGATATCTCAACCTTTCGGTGGCCATTGACAGCCTTCATCGGGAATTCTGGGACGACTAGTTCTTCCTATATATATATATATATATATATATATATATATATATATATATATATATATATATATATATATATATTCACTTATTATTATTTTCTTATGCCAATGTCTGAATGACCTCAAGATGTCTTACAAATCCGCCCACTTTAAAATCATTGGGGATCATAGTGTGCGGACAAACGAGACGCACATTTAAGCAGCTACTACGTTTGTTTACGCAATGATTTGCAATTATTTATATTGTTACTAGTAGATACATGAAGTTTTATCCAAACACGTCAAGTGTTATATAAATGCTACTTAATTAAAAGTGCTTATATAAATAGGCGTTGACAGAGACATACTCTTGCTTCACGCCATCAAAGTACTACTGCTGAAGAAGGTCACCTTCGATACTCAAGAAGTTAACTAGGATGTTAAATTCGTTATTTACTGTGCGATGCTTACTGCCACAAGCGGCGTCTCACTCTGCAACTGGTGATTATCCTGGTTCACAAGAGCCCCGTTGTCATTTGGATATCCATTCCATTTGTTTAAATCAACAACAACAATGGATGGACTTTACTTTCATTCTCACAGAAAGATATAACATGCGTTGGCTCTGGAATTAGGAGAACGCTGTTAACCGGGACGTTACACTGACACGAAAAAATACAAATTGTTCCTGAGCTAGAAACTCTCTTGGATTCCTAGGCGTGTTTCAACGTCATGCCATGTGTTCAGTTATTGCGTACGTGCGCGTTCGTGCGTGTTCGCTACGCAACATATAGTTTGTAATTACCAAAAAAAATCGGGCGCTCAGCATATCTGAAAATAGGCTTATAGACTTACCGGCGAACGGTATTTCTAGCCCGACGACAGGTGGCGCTGCGCTGCTAGGACCAGGCACACGTAGAACCGGCGCTGACTGCAAGTATCAAGGATTTGATATGATAGCGACAACACGCAAGATAAATATACTAATAACAACAACAACAACAACAAAACACTTTATTTATACAGTCATATCCAGAGTAACACCATGTTCACGAGTGTTTACAATTGATTAAAATGCTAAGAAGAAAGCCTGTAAATACGTATCAATAGAGCTACTAAGATTTACCGAAAACTGTGACTAACATTACATACTAACAGGATTTCAATTATATTTCAGTCGGACAGTTCTTAACGTTTATGGACACTTCGCAATGCTATATCGATCAAATAACAAACCTCTCGTAGATTAAAAGGATAACACCAGATTGAAAGTTAATTAATAAGAAGTCCTATCTTAATTTGAAATATAGGCAAACTTGTACTGTTTATTCTGTGATAGGTTGAAGACGTTTTTTGCAGCAGTAGTTTATGCTTGAGTGTTATTTTCCAGCGTTGTTATGACGACGGACAACAGAAAACATACATCGCAAATGCTAGTGTTATATATGCCATCGTTGCTTCTGTAACGCAGATAATAAATACAATTCCACAATGGAATGATCTCGGTGATGTAGCTGCAGAGGCAGACCAAGATTCTTAAGTTATAAATCACACATTAAATAACGCCTAAACATTTTTCTTTTATTTTCTTTCATTTTTTGCTTTCCTTTTTTCTACCTGCCGGTTCTGCTATTTGATGTTTAGCTACCTACTATCTATCATTTATTTGCCGTTTTTGACGCGAGAATATTATAATCGTCAAATTTGAAGAAATTCTCTTATGAGGAGAAGAAGAAGAAGATGACGAAAATGAAGAAAAATAAGATGAAGAAGACGACGAAGACGACGAATGCGAGGAAAGAAGAAATGCCCACCAACCTGCATGTTTCTGTCTTCCGGAATCGTCGCCATCATTGGTGACGTGGGACGCGTTGTTGACATCAGTCGTGACGTCATAATCTGAAGCGTTAGGAGATTGGCGCGTTCTGTTGTTGTTGACAGCTGACAAGTCGAATGTTGCACGGAAGGCTAAATGACGAAGTTAATGATATCGTGAGTTTCTCGGTATCGTGTTGTGTTTGTATGTTTGTTGACAAGTTATTCTAAGCAGAATCTCAATCGGAGCTAATAAATACGTCATTCGAGGCCGCGCCATCATTTACTAGATTAAGCATCAGCGCCGCAGCACGTTTGGAACCTATTACTTCCGGTTCAACATCAAGCTTTGTACTGTAAGGAATCACCCTATGTTAACATAAGAGAAGTATGTGCGTCTTTGGTATCAGCCATTCCACTTTAGCGTCGAAAACTCGACCAAAAGTGTACCTTAGAAATACTTTGCGGATTTATACTGAGGCGCCACCTCGTGTGTGGAACCTAAACGTTGCTGTCGTATCAGGGTGACGCAGTTAGTAGGGGTGACTATCGGGGATAGTTTCACTTACTACTGTGATAGTCGTATAACTATTGGAATGTTGTTACGATAGTTGCATGACTATCTCAATAATATTGCGCTGCTCTGGTTGACTATTGTTAATGTTTGGTCGTAAATAAATAACATTATCCAATGCCATTATCACTTCACTTCACTTCACTTCACTTCACTTTACTTCGCTTCACTTCACTTCACTTCACTTCACTTCACTTCACTTCGCTTCACTTCACTTCACTTCACTTCACTTCACTTCACTTCACTTCACTTCACTTCGCTTCGCTTCACTTCACTTCACTTCACTTCACTTCGCTTCACTTCACTTCGCTTCACTTCACTTCACTTCACAGTGGAAAAGCATGATTATTTATATTATTACAGTGACATAGGAAGCACTGCTGAATTGCTTGACAACTATTGTTAGCATCGATAGCTATCTTCAAAGATACACTGGACGATAGCTATCTTCAAAGATACACTGGACGATAATTGGCAAAACAATTCAGCATGGCTACTCGTGCCACTGACAAAATGAGATGTTTTTTCTCAAATGTATTGGACAATGCTATTTATTTACTGACCTAACATCAACAATCGTCGATTAGAGAGCAGAGTATTTCACCGATTCAGCCTTTCTAATCAACTACGCAATAGCGCCACCCATTACTTGTGGTTTAGGACTGCTTTTCTGGCTAATCGCTATTCCGCCATGCTATAGCAATACTATGGCTATAGGTGTGACACAATTGCATTAATACTGCAATAGTTATATAGCTATCGCGGTACTACCGCAACAGTAAACATTAATACTGCAATAGTTATATAGCTATCGCGGTACTACCGCAACAGTAAACATTAATACTGCAATAGTTATATAGCTATCGCGGTACTACCGCAACAGTAAACATATCCCCGGTAACCTGTCCTACCTGTCAGTGCTGTCGTCGTCCGGCAAGTCGGCACGTCGTAGATGTGTATCACAACACGACAACGCACCTCACGTGTGTTTGCTTGAATACGAACGAACACCGAACGTTTCTGGTATACCGTTTTATAAATTCAGAAGATTGACAAAATGTGATTCATCCAAACCGTTTGTGAACCTGTCTGTTCCACTCAGTCCGACTGATACCTATTCTCCTTGGGCGTGTAGTATCGACATCGCAGTGCAAAACATGTAGAGTCGTTTGTCCGTTTGAATGTGTTACCAGTTTCTTCAAACATTTGTAAATTGTTTGAACGTGTTTCTTGGAGAGTCGTTCGCTAGCCAGATGCCTTCAGTCTCTCGGTGCCGTACGTTGGACTGCAAGTGCCAACTGTGAATCTTGTTTGGAGTAATACATAGGACGCAACTAACGTGATTGACGCCACGCAAGCACTCGGAAGTTGCAGCGGTTTGTCAATACAGGGTCCTCCACGAGATAACAATGTTTACTGTGTTCAACGAGTTGAGAATCAAGTGGTCAAATGGTCAAGTGAACGACGGCGAAATGGCCGGTGAAATCATCCGACAAACGAATAGATAATATTTGACCTGATCCGGTACAAAATTCAGCGGAAAAAATGAAAAAGTGGTCCGGCTCTATATCCTATGACACAAGGTAGTAGCATAGAAGGAAACGATTCTGTCTTGTACCTCTCTCGATTGTAATCCTGGCTGACATGTCTATTATAAATTATATTGTATAATAGCGTCTAATCCTAAAGGACACATCCAAGGAAGAAGAGGAAGCCGTGTTTCCGTGTACGTGCACGCGCGTGTGTGGGCGCGTGCGTGCGTGCGTGCGTGCGTGCGTGCGTGCGTATATAGAGGTCTGTGTGCGTCCGTGATGCAGATGCAACAACGTAATTTGCACAAACAGCTCACCTGTGAATTCGACGAGGTCGTCTCATCACCAGCAGCCAGCGCCAGACTGAGATCACGAGCTGTCCACTATTTTAAGGTAGTCGGGTATTTGTCAAACTGAAGTGTTTGCAGATAATCTCGATATTACCTAGTGAGAACTTAGAGAGCGGCAAGTTATATCATCACAACTTGGCCAGTCCAGTGAAGGAAATCGTAGATTAAGGAACACCTTATTTTAGCCTTGCTGTGATATAGTCTCTATGTGTATGTATTATGTTTAAAGCAATAATGTTGTCAGTCTCGGAATGTATCTGCAGGGTACTGCATTTTACGAATTTTTTTCAAATAATCAATGTGATATATAGTGATATCATTATAATTACTATTCATTTATTATTTATCGTTACTTATAATGTTAAGTTGCTTAGTGACAATTTTATCAGAGATACATGCCCGTGAGTGAGTGAGTGAGTGAGTGAGTGAGTGAGTGAGTGAGGAAACAAGAAAGAGTGAAAGTGAGAGGGGGGGAGAAAGGAAAGAGAGAGAGAATATACAGGTAGAAAGGGAGGGAGGGAGAGAGAGAAAGAGAGTGAGATATATATATATATATATATATATATATATATATATATATATATATATATATATATATATATATAGAGAGAGAGAGAGAGAGAGAGAGAGAGAGAGAGAGATTATATATATATATATATATATATATATAATAATAATATATATATATATATATATATATATATATATATATATATATATATATATATATGATATATATATATATATGAGAGACAAGATATGAGGGAGAGGGGAGATAAAGTGAGAGGAAGGGGAGAGAGAGGGAGGGATGGGGGAGAGAGTGAGGAGAGGGGAGGGAGGGAGAGAGAGAGAGAGGAGAGGGAGGGAGGGAGGGAGGGAGGGATGGAGGGAGGGAGGGAGGGAGGGAGGGAGGGAGGGAGGGAGGGAGGGAGGGAGGGAGGGAGGGAGGGAGGGAGGGAGGGAGGGAGGGGGGGAAGGTACTATTGGTGATTTCAATGTCTCGTGTTTTACTTATTTGGTCTACTATTCCGGTACGTAGTACGTATGTGCGCCGCCAAATGTTACGCGAATAAAGGCGTCATCGATGTGAAACAAATAATGCGTAACAGTTAGCGAACAGTCAGTTTAAAACGAACCGCAGTTGCGTTGGCAATAGAAACTGGCGACCTCAGAATCTCACGTATCACGGGACGAGTCTGGAACTGAAGCAATGTTCGCCAGCCGCGTCGCTTTCTTGGCAGTCTTTCTGCTGCTGCATCCTGCAGTTATCGAGAGTTGTCTGCGTGGCAGTCATCACCGTAGGCCTTTACCTAAAAGTACGTATTGTATTGTTTCATTCTTACATCAACAAATGGATCTTGGACATTTAAATAACACGTGTTTGATTTACATTGCGTTCACGCCTACATAATTGAGTTAGCGTTTCAAGCCAATATTGGAAAGTGACGATGTAAAAGCGAACGCCCATTTGTAGTTGTGTGTGGCAGTTACTTCTCTATGTCGTACCTGTGGTAGAAACAACGCACGTGTACTTGTGTGTACTAGTTACTTCTCTATGCCGTGCCTGTGGTAGAAACAACGCACGTGTACTTGTGTGTACTAGTTACTTCTCTACGCCGTGCCTGTGGTAGAAACAACGCACGTGTACTTGTGTGTACTAGTTACTTCTCTACGCCGTGCCTGTGGTAGAAACAACGCACGTGTACTTGTGTGTACTAGTTACTTCTCTATGCCGTGCCAGTGGTAGAAACAACGCACGTGTACTTGTGTGTACTAGTTACTTCTCTATGCCGTGCCAGTGGTAGAAACAACGCACGTGTACTTGTGTGTACTAGTTACTTCTAAATGCCGTGCCTGTGGTAGAAACAAAGCAGGTGTACTTGTGTGTACTAGTTACTTCTCTATGCCGTGCCTGTGGTAGAAACAACGCACGTGTACTTGTGTGTACTAGTTACTTCTCTATGCCGTGCCTGTGGTAGAAACAACGCACGTGTACTTTTGTGTACTAGTTACTTCTCTATGCCGTGCCTGTGGTAGAAACAACGCACGTGTACTTGTGTGTACTAGTTACTTCTCTATGCCGTGCCTGTGGTAGAAACAACGCACGTGTACTTGTGTGTACTAGTTACTTCTCTATGCCGTGCCTGTGGTAGAAACAACGCACGTGTACTTGTGTGTACTAGTTACTTCTCTATGCCGTGCCTGTGGTAGAAACAACGCACGTGTACTTGTGTGTACTAGTTACTTCTCTATGCCGTGCCAGTGGTAGAAACAACGCACGTGTACTTGTGTGTACTAGTTACTTCTCTATGCCGTGCCAGTGGTAGAAACAACGCACGTGTACTTGTGTGTACTAGTTACTTCTAAATGCCGTGCCTGTGGTAGAAACAAAGCACGTGTACTTGTGTGTACTAGTTACTTCTCTATGCCGTGCCTGTGGTAGAAACAACGCACGTGTACTTGTGTGTACTAGTTACTTCTCTATGCCGTGCCTGTGGTAGAAACAACGCACGTGTACTTTTGTGTACTAGTTACTTCTCTATGCCGTGCCTGTGGTAGAAACAACGCAAGTGTACTTGTGTGTACTAGTTACTTCTCTATGCCGTGCCTGTGGTAGAAACAACGCACGTGTATTGTGTGTACTAGTTACTTCTCTATGCCGTGCCTGTGGTAGAAACAACGCACGTGTACTTGTGTGTACTAGTTACTTCTCTATGCCGTGCCTGTGGTAGAAACAACGCACGTGTACTTGTGTGTACTAGTTACTTCTCTATGCCGTGCCTGTGGTAGAAACAACGCACGTGTACTTGTGTGTACTAGTTACTTCTCTATGCCGTGCCTGTGGTAGAAACAACGCACGTGTACTTGTGTGTACTAGTTACTTCTAAATGCCGTGCCTGTGGTAGAAACAACGCACGTGTACTTGTGTGTACTAGTTACTTCTAAATGCCGTGCCTGTGGTAGAAACAACGCACGTGTACTTGTGTGTACTAGTTACTTCTCTATGTCGTACCTGTGGTACAATACCTCAGGGAGTTTGACGCCCCTGCATTGCAGAGTTGAAAATCACTGCCTTGTGATACAGGTTCTCGACAGAACCAAAGGCTAAGGGAGCAAACCCTAACAGAAAACCATGTCTTTGTGGCAGCATCAAGGGTGGTTGATGAATGGAACTCCCAACATCTCCCGACCAGCCACTGCAGGGATAAATAGCTCGCGCCTGTCTTGACGTGTTCTTGCCGGTGTGAGACCTCTATTTGCTCCCCGAGAGAGTGCCGCTAGTAACTTGCAAAAGCCAGCAGCACTTCAACACTTTTTGCAAGCAGCTCTCATGAAATGCACAACCGCACGAATTACCATACCGGACCGGTCGTCGCCCGGGTTACCAAGGACCGCGCTGCTCGACCTCATCTTCCGTCGACAGTGAAAAATCAGCTAGGAAGAAGAGAACAACTATCAATCGCTCAATGGAACGTCAGGACTCTCCTCGACCGAGAAGTAGACGACCGACCGGAAAGACGTACTGCACTAGTAGCAATGGAACTCGCCAAGTACAATATAGACATTGCCGCCCTGTGCGAAACAAGGTTCTCAGAGTCTGGTAGTCTTAATGACTTGGAATACTCTTTCTTCTGGAGTGGCAGACCCAAAGGAGAGAGAAGGGAGGCTGGAGTGGGCTTTGCTATAAAGAAGGACATCGTGACAATGCTGACAGAAATGCCACGGCCAGTAAGTGACAGAATCATGATGATGAGACTACCTCTGAGCAAGGACAACTATGCTACAATTATCAGTGTTTACGCTCCAACAATGACAAACCCGGACGATAACAAGGGGGCTTTCTACAACCAGCTGTCAAGTACGCTCAGAGACATCCCTCGTACCGATAAGCTACTGCTGATAGGAGACTTCAATGCAAGGATAGGAAGAGACAATGACAAATGGACCATGGTCATGGGCAAATATGGGATCGGGAAACGCAACTCCAATGGCGAGCTTCTACTGGCTTTGTGCTCTGAGTTCGAACTGATAGTGACGAACACCATGTTCAAGCAGAAGGATGAACGCAAGACCACCTGGATGCATCCTCGTTCCAGACACTGGCATATGATCGACTTCATCATCACGAGGTGTCGGGATAAGATGGACATCCACAGTACTCGAGCCATGCGTGGAGCTAACTGCTGGACCGATCACCATATGCTGAGGTCAAAAGTGGCATTTAGAGTACGACAAAAGCACAACAGACAAGGGGTAAGAAAACCGACCAAGCTAAACACAGCAAAACTACGTACCATCAGTCATAGGGAGAGCTTCGAGCAGGAGATGGACAGCGCTCTTGCCCAATGGGAGGAGAAGGAAAGCTCAACACCAGATGAGGAATGGGCAGCTCTGCAACAGGTAGTATACAACACAGCTAAAACATCAGGACTGGTTCGACCCCAACGACCAGGAGCTACAAAATCTAATAAGCAGAAGAGACCAATCCCACCAGAGAGTGTTGCAGACCAGGAGTACTAGATCCACCACTGCAGCGTACAAAGATGCCTGCAGACTGCTACAAAAACGCACCCGTGCCCTGAAGTCAGAATGGTGGGAAATGAAGGCAGAGGAGCTGCAGAGATCTGCAGACAGAAATGACATGAAGGGCTTCTACAATGGACTGAAGGAAGTGTGGGGACCCGCGAAAAAGGGACCTGTTCACCTGAAGTCAACAGATGGAATGGAGACCTTCTCTGACAGCAAGAGAGTTGTGGCAAGATGGAGTGAACACTTCCAAAAACTACTCAACGTCCCTGGCGACATAGAACATGAAGCTCTTGTCAACATCCAGCAGCGCATTACCAACACATGCCTTGATGAGATTCCAAACATGGATGAGATGGCTAGAGCAATCGCCGGCCTGAAAGATGGCAAAGCACCTGGGGGTGATGGAATTCCTGCTGAAGTATGGAAGCACGGAGGATACAATCTGTCCAACAGACTGTACCAATTAATCACCAAAGCCTGGGAGGAGGGTTCTGTACCACAAGCGTGGAAGGATGCCAGCATTGTAACCATCTACAAGAAAGGAGATCGAACAGACTGTGGGAACTACAGAGGAATCTCTCTTCTTTCCATAGCAGGCAAGATCTTCGCCAGGATCCTGCTCAACAGACTATCTATTCACATAACACCAGAAGTAGTTCCGGAGACACAGTGTGGCTTCAGATCCAACCGGACCACAGCGGACATGATATTTTGTCTTCGACAACTACAAGAAAAGTGCATTGAGCAGGACCGACCACTATATATAGTATTTGTCGACTTCACGAAGGCGTTTGATACAGTCGGAAGGACTGGGCTATGGCAGCTACTGAGGAAATATGGATGCCCAGAGAAATTCACAACCATGATCGAGGCTCTACATACGGGAATGATGGCGAATGTGAGTGTTGGAGGAAGTCTCGGAAACGTTCGGTGTTACCAATGGTGTCAAGCAAGGCTGTGTACTGGCCCCCACGCTCTTCTCCATCTTCCTATCAGCAATGCTTGTCGAGGCTTTCCGAGGCATGGGAGATGGCGTCTATATACAGTCTAGACAGAGCGCTGACCTATTCAACATCGCACACTTCAGAGCGAAGACCAAGACTACCCAGATACTTGTGAGAGAGCTGCTATACGCAGATGACAGTGCACTGGTCGCCCACTCCGCTGAAGAGATCCAGAGAATAGTGGATGCTTTCTCCGATGCATCAAAGAAGTTCGGCCTGAAGATTAACATCAAGAAGACGGAAGTGCTGTACCAACCCAACTCTACAAGAACCCGAGAGGAGGATATCATGGTTGATGGAAACAAACTGAACTCTGTTCCGGAATTCACCTACCTCGGAAGCACTATATCAAGTGATGGACGCATTGATGCTGAAATACAGAGGAGGATGGCCAAGGCTAGCGCATCTTTCGGCCGATTACGCCAGAGACTCTGGAACAACCACCATGTGTCCACGCGGGTCAAAGGCAAGATCTACCAGGCAATTGTGCTATCCACCTTACTATACGGAGCCGAGGCCTGGACAGTGTACAGACGACAGGTGAAAAAGCTGCATGCCTTCATGATGCGACATCTGCGTTCGATCATGAGGCTAACCTGGAAGGACAAAGTGACAAACAAGGAAATACTCGGTCGGATAGGGCTGCCCTCTATGGAAGATCTTCTGATCATAAAGAATCTCATGTGGACTGGACACCTCATGAGGATGTCATCAGACAGACTACCAAAGCAGATCCTCTACTCTCAATTGTCTTCTGGTCACAGACAGAGAGGACGCCCTCGTCTCCGGTTCAAGGATACCATCAAGAGAAACCTCAAGCTGAGAGACATAAAGACCGACTCATGGACATCACTCTCACAGCAGAGAACTAAATGGAGTGCGGCGGTCAAGAAATGAAAGCAGTCTTTGTCGCATAGCGACTGACAGCATGATGATGACCTGTGGTAGAAACAACTCACGTGTACTTGTGTGTACTAGTTACTTCTCTATGCCGTGCCTGTGGTAGAAACAACGCACTTGTTCTTGTGTGTACTAGTTACTTCTCTATGCCGTGCCTGTGGTAGAAACAACGCACGTGTTCTTGTGTGTACTAGTTACTTCTCTATGCCGTGCCTGTGGTAGAAACAACGCACGTGTACTTGTGTGTACTAGTTACTTCTCTATGCCATGCCTGTGGTAGAAACAACGCACGTGTACTTGTGTGTGCTAGTTACTTCTCTATGCCGTGCCTGTGGTAGAAACAACGCACGTGTACTTGTGTGTGCTAGTTACTTCTCTGTGCCGTGCTTACTAATGATTGTATGCAGCAGTTACTTATGTGTGCCGCGCTAAGGATAGCAACAATGATTGTGTAGTTGTGTATAATAGTTACTTCCGTATTCCGTGCAAATAGTATCAACAATGCTTAGTAGTTGTGTGAAACAGTTATTTATGGATGCCAGTCAGTCTCAAACTCATTTCATTTGATCTGATTTGAACATTCAGATAAGGCTCCACTTCGTTAACTCGAACTTCTATAACACAAATACTCGTCGTAATTCGAACCTTGAGTCCGATCACACAAATTTCCGACCGTATTCTTATATTTACTCGGCTTGAAAACATCCGCATAACTCTCCCCTGTCCTTCCAAATCCGTTACCTCGACGTTGACACGTTGTAGGCCTACTCTAAATTACAAAATGCATGGTAAGGTCAGGGAGACTGTCTTTAATTTAATTAATTACAGCTTTACATGTTTACTGTCGTAGCAAAATTAACTTTTTTTGATGAGATTTTCCCTAATAATTAGACGAAGTAACGATTTTTCTTTAATTTTGCCGCACGCCTTATTAAAATACAGTTGACTTGATTTAAGTAGCATTTATTTCAATATCATATTTTGTAGCTTGCAAGTATCGTGTGACAGTAAAAACCACGGAAGTCAGCGACCAGCCTATATATATATATATATATATATATATATATATATATATATATATATATATATATATATATATATATATATATATATATATATATATATATATATATATATATATATATATATACATATATATATATATATATATATATATATATATATATATATATATATATATATATATATATATATATATATATATATATATATATATATATATATATATATATATATATATATATATATATACATGTATATATACATATATATATATATATATATATATATATAATATATATATATATATATATATATATATACATATATATATATATATATATATATATATATATATATATACGTATATATATATATATATATATATATATATATATATATATATATATATACATATATATATATATATATATATATATATATATATATATATTAAATAGGCTATTATAATAGCAGGATATTGCTTGTCAACAAAAGAGAACGACTTCAAAAAGGGGCCGGTATAAGTGAATATGTTATCTAAACTTGTTAATGTCTAAAAATAGCGTGTATTTAATGCATTGATGATTACGAATGCACGTAGTTAAGAATTCGGCAAGAACTCGGTAACATTCGGCAAGATCGGTTGTCACACTACGTCTATTGAAATAGTTGTACCTAAATGTGCTCTCTGCCTACGTGTTATTCAGCTTACTTGGTTGAGCAGCTGGCCCTCTATGATATTAAGAAACATTTCGTGCAAAAATGACTCCATGGAATGTTATAGCAATTGTTCTTGTTTTCATAGGATCGATATTTTTGATATCGAAGACCGGGGGAAATGCTACACTACAGCTAAGGACGTTCAGCTGAGCAGAAGTCGAGCTGGTGGGAAAACATGGACGTATGAAGATCTAACAGCTTGTAAGCAAGGCCCTTGGATGCTAGAACATGTCAACGTGACACGTCTGGTAGATGGCGCCGAAAAGTGGAAGCTGTCATGCAAGGTCTATCCGGTGAATAGATGCGACACACTTTGATTTTGCTACCGCGATTGGACTGCCGTAAACTGTCGTAAAGCTGCCGTAAACTGGGGAAAGTAAAATCTGACGAGAGACGGATACGATCCACTCTTTAGATGTTCACACGACAGTTGGAAGGAAACAATTACGCAGGGCATATATTATAGGTGGCAATCCCAAATGGGTGACCTCGTGTCCAATGGTTGGACGAGGTGCTACGACAATAGACTTTGTGAACACCGGCACAGGTACTTGGACAGGATTTTGTGTCCTACTTCGTATGGCTTGATACATTTACCAGCGACATCCGCCAGCGACATCTGCCAGCGACGTCCGCCAACGACGTCCACCAGCGACGTTCGCCAACGACGTCCGCCAGCAACGTCCGCCAACGACGTCCGCCAGCAACGTCCGCCAACGACGTCCGCCAGCGACGTCCGCCAACGACGTCCGCCAGCGACGTCCGCCAACGACGTCCGCCAGCGACGTCCACCAACGACGTCCGCCAGCAACGTCCGCCAACGACGTCCGCCAGCGACGTCCGCCAACGACGTCCACCAGCGACGTCCACCAACGACGTCCGCCAGCAACGTCCGCCAACGACGTCCGCCAGCGACGTCCGCCAACGACGTCCGCCAGCAACGTCCGCCAGCGACGTCCGCCAGCGAAGTCCATCAGTGCCGACATTGTTTGCCCTTCACGTTATCCCGGATACTGTTATTTCACCGTTTATTTTCATTGGTGTGTGGTCTGTCATATAATGTGGTGCTAAGCATTTAATGAGACACGAAAGTGAGAAACGGAAGTTGTCGTCCATATTTCGATCTTGTAAATTGTGTTTATTAAACAATGTTAATCAAAGCCATCTGTCTTTATTAACTAGACATATGACATGGTGTCATGAAGTAAACTGAAGCAGAAGGTATAAAGATCGACTAGGAAGCGAAATAGCGATCTAAAAAGGAGAAACATGGCGAAAATACTACCGCCAACGTCGTTTGATTTCAACAAGCCTGAAACGTGGTTGGAATGGAAGAAAAGATTTGCAAGATACCGATCTGCTTCCAAATTGAATGAAGAAAGCCAAGAAAGGCAAGTAGACACCCTTATCTATGTGATGGGTCAAGAAGCAGAAAATGCATTTGGTCAGCTGAATTTGACAAATGAAGAAAGAAAGGATTATGATAAAGTAGAACAAGGATTTGATTCATACTTCCAGCCTAAAACGAACACAATACATGAAAGATGCAAATTTGGACAGCGTGTTCAAATTGAGGGTGAGCCCAGTGAAGCATATATCAGAGCACTGCATGTTATGGCAGAAAGATGTGATTATGGACACAATAAAGACACATACATTCGTGATAGAATTGTCAGTGGCATTTTGGACAAAGATCTGTCACGTGAATTGCAAATGGAAGAAAACCTCACATTGGCTACGGCAACAAATAAAGTGAGAACTAAAGAACTCATTCTAGCACAGCAGAGAGAAGAAAATCAGGTTGCACCTAGAACAGGGGTCAATTATGTGAAATATAAGGACAGTAAGAGGTCGGCTGGTGCTAACGTTTACTCAAGGGGGGAAGAGCGGACCACAACCGAGTGGCCTTAGAGGCGCCCCCTCGCGGTCTTCGTCGCACCAGTATGCATCTCAAAACTGTCGATACTGCGGAACAAGCCATAAGCCTAGAATGTGTCCTGCCTATGGCAAAACATGTAACTTGTGTGGGAAACGGAACCATTTCTCCAAAGTCTGCAAAAACAAACAAGTGAATGAAGTGACAAAGACATACTGGATCAACATACTAACGCAAAACGATTCAAAAGACTGGATAATTGCACTTCCGATGCCCAATGAGAGAGATGCACGTTTCATAGTAGACACTGGGGCTCAATGCAGTGTGATTCCCCTGGACATGTATAGACAGATGAAAGGTGAAACAACCAAGCTAAAACCATCCAGTGTCAAACTAACATCCTACAGTGGACACCACATTGAGGTTGTTGGGATGGATCAACTTGACGTTACACATCGGGGGCAGAAACACTGTCTCCCATTTCAAGTTGTGAAAGGAAATGTTTCGCCACTTCTAGGTCTGGTGTCAAGTGAACTGATGGGGTTGGTTGTCGGAGCAGATGAAGTAAAAGAAAAGACATTGAAAGAAGAATACGCAGATGTGTTTGAAGGCACAAGTAAACTCAGCATGAAACACACCATCAGATTGAAGGAAGGAGCGCAGCCGACAATTTGTGCACCGAGACAAGTTCCACACGCACTCAGAGAGAAATTGAAGGAGGAACTAGATCGCCTAGAAGCAGAACACATCATTGCGAAAGTTGAACAACCGACTGAATGGGTGAATCCAATTGTCAACGTACTGAAACCCAACAAGCAACTCAGAATTTGCCTGGATCCGCAGAAGTTAAACGAAGCAATCATGAGAGAGCATTATGCGCTGCCATTAGCGTCAGACATATTTGCGAGAATCAGTGGAGCAAAAGTGTACTCGACACTTGATGCAACTGCAGGGTTTCACCAGATTGAACTAGAAGAACAAAACAGCTATTACACGACATTCATTACTGCATATGGCAGGTACAGGTACCTTAGGTTGCCATTTGGAGTGAAGTCTGCACCTGAAGTGATGCACAAAGCGATCAGTCAGATGTTATTACAGATAGCATTGAAGGGGTTGAATGCTACATCGATGATATTCTGGTCTGGGGAAGAGATCAGGCAGAACATGATGAAAGACTTAGAAAAGTTCTTCAGAAATGCAGGGAAGAAAAACTTACCCTCAATAAGGACAAATGCAAAATCTCACAGCCGACAGTAAAGTTCATTGGTCATGTATTGAGCAAAGGAGTGGCACCTAGTCGGGATCGGGTCCAATCCGTTGTTGAAATGACAACGCCACAAACAAAGGAGGATGTACAAAGGTTCATCGGATTTGCGACATACTTGAGCAAGTTTTGTCCAAAACTTTCCGAAGAGACAAAACCACTGAGAGAAGTGCTAAGAAAGAACATACAGTTCTTCTGGGAAGTATCACAACAAGAAGCTTTCAAAAAAGTCAAGGAACTAGTGACTCAGGCACCAGTACTC